>VZSE01003283.1:115773-251376 GCA_013398275.1 Promerops cafer | reverse complement strand
CGCGGCCGTTGCGGGGTCCCGGTGCCGGAGGGACGGACGGGCGGGCGGACGGAGCGGGGTCCGGCCGCCCTCGGGCATCGAGGTCGCGGCGGGGCTGGGGAGGAAACTTCTTGCGGGGCCGGGGTGTGCGGGGTTATGGCGCACAAACCCCCCCGCTCCCCGCTGCGGGCCCCGTCCCTCCGCCGGTGCCGCCGTCCCTCGGCCGCTGGCTCCGGGAGACGGCGTCCTCCTTGCAGGCGGAGGGGAGATGACTTTGGAACGAGGGGCAGAGGAGCGGGAGGAGGAGGAGGGTGAAGCACTTATATTCCGATTCGTCGTGGAAATGTTTATTTTCTCGGCTTGATGTGGATCTTAAAGTAATCCACTTGGCATTACGCTGTTGCCCTGCTGTTAAAGCTCGCAGCCGCTCTGCTGAGCGCCGCGGAAGCAGATGAGGGAGAAGCGTCTAAGCCGTGCTTGCTGTGAGCCCTCGCGAACCTCAGAAGAGATGCTTAATTTTGGTGGTTCAATACGTGGTAACGTATGGTTAATGGAGTAATTTTTCAGTGCTAAACGCAGCGGAAAGGTTTGGAGCCAGCCGCGAAGCAGCACAGTCACAGCCTCGCTGCGTTACTCAGCCTCCCCCAGAATCTGGTACATATTTGCTGCAAGGTCGTAGAAAACCCCGTTCTGGTTTCTTAGGGATTTTTGTTTTGTTTCAGTCCTTTCCTAAAGAGCCGTGTTTACCTTTGCAGAAGAACTGTTTGAAAAAGAGCAGTCCAGGCTGGGTACTCGTATCCAGTACTGCACCTTTTTTCCTTAAGGGATGCTAAATGTTTCCTGTCACGAGACTGGGTCAAGATGCAGTTACCGTGGAATAAAACACAGCTGCTGTCATGAGCGTGGTGTAGCTGGTACTTGGAATCCTGGAATTCAAGTCCCTTGATTCGTGAGAAATACCCATATCACACTAAATTTAATAAAGAAACGGTCTTACTGTTTCATTTGTGGAAATGGAGGGTGAACTCAGCTGTGCAACACTGTCTGTTACAATAAAGTCATAGTATAATGCAGAATCTTTAATTAAATTAGAGTGCATAAATTGATGTTGTGCTGCAGAGGCTCTTTGTGCACAGCTGGAAGCATTTTCCTTTCTGTTGCTCTACTATTTTTAGCAGCAGTTGAAAGTACAGAAGTATGAAATGTTTTGGCTCTGATCTTAACCTGGCAAAGTCTGTTGTGCTTTGCCTTTAATATGGGGGACTCATTGATCTCAGCTTATCGGTTCTGCTGGGCTCTTGATCTTCACTGTGTGTGTTGAAACGCACCAATAAAATCGAAATAAAACATATATGGCTGAGTTTAGGTGATGTTTGAGTTTCAGTCGTTCTCTGAAACTACTGAGGTTGCATCTTGTAGGTCTGAGATTGACTGGAAATGGGAACAGATCCTGTTGTCCTTGCTGTGCACGGGAGCTGGGTCTCTCTGGTCACGGTGTCTCTGTGGCTGCACTCAAACAATGGGGCATTGGCTGTCACTGCTCACACAATGAGATGTAGGGCTAGGTAGACGTGATGGAAGCAGTCCAGGATACCTCATGACTTCAGTAAGTGTATTTTTAATTTCTAGACCGAAGAATTTTGTTTTAAGCGCCCTTTGCCACTTCAGGAGTTCATTACTGCATGTCCTATCAGAGGTGTCTTAAATGTTTGTAGTGCCATAAATAATGCAAACATCCCTCTCTTTGGTGACTCAACATTTGTGACTAGGAACTCTTGGAACAGCTTAAGCTGTTCAGTATGCTGAAAAAACCACTTAATACCTGTTTTGTATTAAAATCTTGTAATCTGGAGTTTCATTTAAATAAGACAATGTGAATCTGCTCTCCTCCCTGTAGTGAAACTGAGACCTGGGGACCAGCAGAAGCCTAGTGTTGCAGCTCGTGTTACAACTGCCTGATTAAAATTGATAGCGCAGCCTCGCAGCTAGATTAAAAAAAAAAAGAAAAAGCTGTTTTGAGACACTGTGTGGGTTGTTTTTTTTTTTTTTAAAAAAAAGCTTTGATTGTGATGTTGATGAATAACTTGTGTCTTGAACTGTGAGACTTTTAAATTAGGTGGTGAAAAGGATGATGAACAAAGGAATTGGCATACCTGGCAAACTGCTGAGCTCCTGTTTTTAAGATGACAAAACTTTCCCTTTTGCTCTCACTCTGCCTTAGCAGTATTAAAGTGGGGTTGCTGTACCTTGACCTTTAAATGGAGGGGAAGGCGTTTTTTTGGCAGCCGGTGGCTCTCCCAGCAGGGCACGTTCCTCATTGTCTCGCAGCGGTTGTGATTGCTCGGTCTGCGCCTCAGTGGGAGCCCCAGCAGAGCCCGAGGCGTTTTGTGCCGGTCGGTGCAGCAAACACATTTCTGATAACCTTCTCCGTGCTGCGTCTGTGCTGGCAGTGATGTGGCAGCGTGTGTTTGGTTAAGGTTTTGCCGAGGTTTACATAATCAATGTTGTAGTGAATAGAAACAGTTTATGTAAATCGAGCCAGACAGGTCAAGATGGCTGGTAAAGAAGAGATCATCTGCTTTATTGTGAATCTGCTTGTGTACATCTGCTCGTAGCATCATCCGCTCACAAAAGGCTCTGGATTTCTTCGTGAAGCAGAAACATTCATATTATAATTCTTTTTGAAGAAAAAAAAAGAAAGCAGCTTTGTTTGAAGTCCTGTCAAAGTAATGGCTCATTATGTATTTCTTGGAACGTGGGGCTGGAGGGAGTTGAGATGCTGAATGCAGTACCAAATACCCGAATAGTGTGGGGGTGTTTGTTACTGCCTTTGTCAGTAGCTTTTGTTTGACTTATCCGCTGCCTTGTTAATGTTTCGAGGTGCATGTCCGGGCCCCTTCCTCCTTTGTCCCCTGACTCTGGGTTGTGCCCTGAAGACTTTATTCCAGCAGTGTCATTGCAGCCGGCGTGGCTCTGCTCAAGGCGTGAAGGGGCTGCTCCCCAGCTGCAGGGGGTGACTGTCACTGAGGGCAGGTGTCAGTGCCCTGGTGCCCTTAAATCCTTTGGGACTGCACGATGGGGATGGGCAGCTGAGACCTCTCAGGAAAGTCACTTGATTAAAATTATGTAAATTAAAGGAGGAACAGCAAAGAGACAGGAGCTGTAGTCAGTAGCTGAGTTCTGTGGCAGTGAAAGATATGTACCTGGCATTGAATGCTTTTTTGGATGGGCTTTCTGGCAGTTGTGTGCATGTAAATGGAATATTTGTTATTAACCAAAGGCTTTCTTGGTGTTTGCTACTCCTTAGCAAGGAGGTGCAGCCTGGTGCATCCTGAGCCGAGCAAGACTTTGTCGTACAGACTTACTGGATTTTGCAATATCTAATGCATTTTTTAAATTTAACCAGACAAAACTCTAAGGGCTGTCCCTCAGTGTTGTTACAGTAGTCATTTTGAAATTGCTGTCAACATTTTATGTATAAATTTTCTGTTGCCTGCCATTAAAATAAACAAATTGGTTAATTTGGAGGCTTCAGTGCTGAAAGAAGCCACTGTGGTTTGTTATGTGAGCATTGTTTAATGTGGACTGTTGGACATGCTTGAATAAACAGGCTGTAGTTCTGCTTGAATTTAACCTTTTGAGGAAGTAGAATAAAAGGATAGGTCTTGGAGCAGCCTGGTCTAATGGAAGATGTCCCTGCCCTTAGCAGGGGATTGGAACTGAATGGTCTTTAAGGTCTCTTCCAACCCAAACCTTCTGGGATTCTACAAAAACTCTCACTTGTGTTTAAAGTCATACATTTTGTGGTAATTTTTGGGAAGCTCCTCTCTTTGATGGACCACTTTATACTTGAAGCAACTTTAGATCTGAAACAGTTATTTTGTGTTAATCTGAAGGGACATGGATTTTTAAATTCCTATTTTTCATACTGGCTTTTTCTGACTGATCAAAGTTCCTGCTACCACTACCTCCTTGCAGGGTAAATAAAGTTTCTGAAGTGTCTTCTGCTTATAAACACATTGCCATTTTTTAACTTACCTGTCTGGCTTTTCACGTAACTCTTGTTCATCACTTGCTGTGCAGGAAGAAGCTCTTGTTCATCACTTGCTGTGCAGGAAGAAGCCAGTGCCAGTTTCCAGTGCTGTTGACAAATGCAGATGCAGTGTGGGATCTCTGCTTGTCCTTGAGTGCTGTTTGCTTCTCTGCATGGACTGAAGGAGGAGGGAGAGTCATCCTGGCTGTGGAATTAAACTGGGGACTTCGTTTGCACATAGATGGATTTGCTGTCTGATACCAGGCTGAGGCTTGGTTTAATGACTTAGTGATTTCCTGCACTGTCTGGTGTAGATATATTGGTGAAACTGCTTAGGTGACTCGAGTTCTGCTTTTAAGCCTTATTTGAAAATGTACTTCAGGTTTCATTTAAAGGAGTGACTGTAGCACATAATGGGAACTACCAGTTAAATGTGTTCAAGGTCATGATTCTCTGAGAATCATTGGCTCCAGCAGTCATAGCTGGAAGGCTGCTGTTCTGAGAATCAGATTTTGGGTTTTTTTGTTTGTGTTTTTTTTTATATTGACAGTGGCTTCTTGGAGACCTTTGTCTTGTGCTGGGTTTGCAGTGGATATTATATGTGCATATTGCAAATGTGCGATCAGGGTCAGTTCAGAACTTGCAGGGAGATTAATCAAACACCAGAAGAACTGTGTCTGAATAGAACATTAACTGCAGTGTAGGAAAAGAGTGGAAAGGATTATATCTGAGGAAAGGTCTGTGGATTTTTTTTTTGAAAGCTTGTGTATGGCTAGATAGAACAAATGTTTTGCTTCATTTAAGCTAAGAAAGAAAACATACTTGAGTTGGTTTTCTGCAGCTATCCTATTCCTTGGAGTACTTTTGACTTTCTCAGAGTGCAGATTTGTATCCAGCTGTAGGCTTTATTCACAACATCTCAGTACCGATGTAAAATCAGAGAGCAGAAACGTCAGACTCTAAAATCTATGTTTATTGAAGCAAATCACAGCATCAAACGTCTGCATGTTTAATGTTTGTTATAAAAAGGAAACTGAGTGCATTCTGGAAGTTAAACTAATCCCCTTGGTGTGTACAGGCAGGAGGTCACACATGTGGAAGTGAAAGACTCTGGGTTTTTTTCTTAAAATATGGAAAACAGTTTACTCTGAATAAACAAGTCTGGGAAATGTAGGACTCTGCCTTTGATGCACTTCTTGTGTAGAACCAAGTAGCTGTTCCTTTTTGGTCCTACCAGAATCATGGATGAATAGTTTTCCATTTTCAGCTGAAATTTGTAAATGGGTAAATACTGTAACAGTCCACTTGGTTCTACTTTAAAATGTGCTTATAAACCAAGAAATTACTTTCTAGGCTGTTAAGGTTTGTTTTTTGTTGCTGAAAGCAGTATCTTAAGCTATTTAATGTTCCTTCTTAACAGGAGGCTGTTTGACTGTGATTACAAGGTTGCTTGAGAACAGATTTTTCCTAAGAAGTCAGGAACTTCTTATTATCCAGTTCAAACTGAAATTTTGGCTGGTTTATACTTCCAGAACTAATGCTGCTCTCTAACTTGCTCAGTAGTGATAGAAGGTATAAACTTGATACTTTAAGATAACAACCTCCTTCTTCTGTACCCTAATGAGGAATGTGTGAGTGTAGTACGGAGCCTGTGCCTTGCTTTAGGTGGGGTTTGTTAGTTCAGGGTGCCAGCAGAGAAGTTTTACAACTGTTTGCAAAGTCCTACAGAAGTGTCACGTTTTCTGTTGGTATTGTCTGCACAGCCTTTGGTTCTCAGTTTGTCCTGAGCACTTGTGACTGGTGTGGCTGTGAAACCTTCCAAAGAAGGCTCCTCTGGTGTGTTAGTTGCAGTCTTTTTGTGCTTCTTGTGGTGTCATCTCAGTTGTGTCTGGTTATTCTGCACTGTCATACTTGTGGTTTATTTGTCCTGGGCTCAGCAAGGCAAGTGAAGTAGAGGAGGATTTGGTCTAAGCTCCCAGCTTGAGCAGGATCTCGAGCAGGTTTCCAGTGTACTTTGTGCTGTTAAATCCTTTTTTGCCTCTACTGTTTTGATACCCTAAATCTCATTTGTGTTGGGGATGCTTTTTCTTTTATCAACAGAAATCCTTATGTTTGTTCTCACTCTGTCCCAAGGTCAGCACTGAAAGCTTGCATGTGACTTGTCACGAGTTTAAACCTTGAGGGACAGGAATGAGGATGCTGGCATAGGGAGTGTGCCTGCTTCCAGAGACTTCTGAGGCAAAGCTGCTAATTTTGTTTGTTTAATAAAGACATCATTAAATGGTGCCCTTGCATTTTTCACTTCAGTATGTTGAGGGGTTCCTGCCTTTCCTTTAGAGGGCTTGTTTCCCTCTTGATAAGATGCAGTTCAGAATTTTATGCCTCCCTTATCTTTGCATCATATTTGGTTTTAGGCATCTCCTGGTGTAGCTTTATGCGGGTTAGTCCTGGTCTTGCGTTCACAGTGACATTCCCGTACTTTGGGGGACCAATTTGTGACTTGTCTGACAAACTGTAAGTAACATCTGGGATTAGACTGCTTTAATCCTATTACTCACTAGCCTGGAATAGTCGTGGTGCTCGTGTTAAGCAAAGAGTACAGTCGAGAGCAGTGGGGGTTCCAAAGCAGAGATTAGCGAGCTCTGAGGGCAGGGCAGGAGCAGGAGCAGCGCTGTCCCAGCTCCTCTGCACCGCCAGCTGTGCCCCCCTGTGCTGACTCCTCTCTTTGACCTTGTAATGTGACCTCCTGTGCAAATACTCTCCCTGGGTCTCTGCAGTGTCGGTGACTGAATAATGATTTAAAACCAAAGAAAGAGCAGGGGAGGACAGCGGGCAGCAAACTGTTTGTAGGGTTTTCTTAAAGTCTGAGTAAGCATCGTGGTGCTGGGAATTCAGCACTAAGAGTAACTGCCTTTGGGTTTGCAGAGGAATAAACACGTCTCCTGCCCTTCCCACAAACAGCACTTGTTGGCTCGAGTTAAAAGATCTTAGGATTCAGGAAGACAATCCTTGTCGGAAATCCCTGTACGGTGAAACTTCAGAAGTTTTAAATATTTGGTATTTGAAGACTTGTCACTGAGGGGCCGTGTGGCAGGAGGACGCAGCGTTTTAGCGTGATGGGGTTATGAGTGATGTGTGAACAAGGTGACACTGGACTTGCATTGTCTTCATCTAGACAATGCTTCTACAATTACTTGTTCTGATCAGTATAACCTCTGCTCCTAAAAATAGCAAGTATCAGCTGTTTTGCGATGAAGTTTGACTCAGTTGTTCATATTCCAGCCTTGGAAATCCTCGTGTGAGGTCACTGGGAAGCACGCACACAGCTGGGTGGTACAGCAGTTATTGGCTCATGGAGAAGAGAGAGTAATTCAGCTAAAAGCTTTCCTCTGTTTCACAACAGAAATGTCATCTGGAGGGAGCACATTATAAACAGCAGTTGTGAGAATGGATACAGACAACGTCTACAAAGCTGAAGAGTTTGTTGTGTTAAAAGCAAAGTGGTTTGGAGATGAGCTCTATTTGATGAGGAATGATATGAAGGTGCTGATAGCTGAAGGACCTGTTTAGGCATCCTGCTTTCAATAGCAGTTTGTTTCTGCTGGAGGGAGGGAAAGCAAGCAAGCTCTGCTTTGTGTTCCTGGAAATGATTTACTTCAGGTCATTTAACAGTGTAATTTTTAATACTGCACGCTGACCTCACTGCAGATAGAACTCGGGTATTTCAAGGAGGTTGGAGTAGATGTGGGCTGTACCTAATCTGGGTAGCACAAGGCTTCCTGTTCCAGGGAATCGGTACAAAGGCCACACGTGCCCTCACTGAGTGTTTGTCAACAGAGACCCGATGTTCTTCTGTCTTATTTATTGCTTATATTAACTATGACATAGCTCCATTGCTGTGTAGCAAGTAATTGTATTTAGCAGAGGTGCCGGCAGGCAGCTGCGCAGTGATCAAGTGCTGGGTAAAATGTCTGTGGTGCTGCCTCTCCAGAGGAGTGGGGACATGCAAGAAAAGTTATGAGACAGCTGGCACATAGTAGGATAAAAGGAGAAGGCCAGGAAGCATTGTGGTCATCTCCTTGAGTACTGTGATGTTAACTGGCCCCTGTTGTTGCAATTTTTTTTTTTTCTCTTTACATTCAAAGAATTTGAAGACAAAAAGTTATCAATCTTTCTTTCTGAGGAACGCTTTTTAACTTTTTGAAGCACTTACTGAACTGTAATGATGTTTTTAGTGGGCTTTCAGATTACTTTTCACCCAGAAATATGTGCTGTCTAATTTAGAATCCACTTCATAAGCTGTCACAAAACAATTTTGTCCTTCAAACTGGCTGGCTTTAGCAATGCCTCAACAAACAGGTAGGCTTCAAACTTCTGAGCTGTATCCTCTTAAGGCATGGAAATGCCATGGGTGAGGACGGAGTGGGACTGACTGTGAAGACAATTAGTCACTGTATGAAAGTAAACAAATTGAAGTGAATAAAAGCTTAAATCTCTGCTTGCCTGTTACAAATAAACTGGGGCCCAAATGTGCAAACCCTGGAGCATGTGCCCCTAGGAAGAGTGAAAGAACTGTTTAGTCTGGACACAGAAGTTAATGGGCTGAAACTTTGATATAAGCACAGCTGTATTTCTTCATGTGCAGCAGCATGAATTCATTTGGATTGTTGGTGTCTGATTTAGTGCTGGTGGAGGCACAGCCTTTGAAACAGGAGTAGAGTTTGTGCGTGTCCTCCTTTCACTGGTGAAAGATAGCGAGGGCTGCGTGGTTCCTGCTTCCCAGCACATCCTGTGGCAGGGTTCAGCACCTCACAGATTGACTGTGTTTTTTATGGAACATTGACTAATATACCAAAATGTTGCTGTACTTTCAACTTGCCTTCCTCCTAGTGCATGTTTGACCTCTGAGAGCAAATAGCTGTGCAGCTCAATACTCGGATTCAAAATCGTTTTGGTGTTGAAGAAGAATCTTTCAGACTTGATAGGATTCATTACCTTGTGCTTGCCCTAACCTTCCTTCTAACATACGTGCAGTACTTACTTTGAATTGCATTCTGAATCTAAAAATTTGCTGGAGTAGTTTCTCAGTGCATCAGGGAGTGAGTTTTGATTCATGAGTTTGCTGTGTGGCTTTCTGTGCTGGGCAGTGGGCAGAAGTCCCATTCCAGAACCCCGTGTGTGATGGGAGAGGTGGCAGTGCCCTGCTGCAGGTCTGCACCTTCTCTGGCAGGACTGCAGTACAGAGGAATTCTTCCCTCATCTGACTCTGCCAGAAGATTTAATTAAATGGGCTGTCAGTACCTTGGTGGCTTTTGCTAAAAAACTACTGGCAAATGAAGCAAATGGAATGATTTGGTGTTGGGGCAGATCCATGGAGAGGCAGGTGTTGGTTCATATGAGCAGCTGAGTAACTTCTTCCATCAGCAAAAACTGGAGAAGGAAGTTTGGCAGCAGCCAAATGGACAAGCCTTCCGTGGTTTTTACTCCACTTTTGTTTTCGGCTGGGCTTCACTGGAAGAATGAAAAGAATGAAAGATGAGAGATGCCTCAAAACACCGGTGGTGATGCAGCCGCCCTCGGGATGGCGCTGGCATTCCGGGGGGTTGCAGGATCTGGCTCCGTGGGCAGTGGCCATGGAAGCTGTGGTGCTTTGGTCTTACTGACTGTGCTGAGATTTATTCCCTCGGTGAGATGCCGTGCTCAGGGTGCCAGGGTACAGACTGCAAGCTGCTTGTTTGCTTTTAGGGATGTGCACTGCAAATTTTCCCCGTAATTTCCACAAATATTGTCTTATACCCAAATGGTTTTTTCTACCCTTTTTGGTAATGAGTCCCTATGCCCATTTAAAAGACTTAGATGGAGCTTTCCCAAAATCTCTGGATATGTTCTTCTTTTGCCTATGAAAGATAACTAAGCGGGTTTTTTTCCAGTATTTTCAGTCTGCTTGCTGTCAGAGCAAAAGAGCTTTAACTTCTGACTTGGGTTTGGTGCCTTTTTCCATGTTTGAGCACAAAATGCTGGAATTCCTTTGCTCACTTAGCTGTGCCTTATCTCTGGTTGTGCAATCCCACTTCCAGCTGCAAAACTGGAGTGCCATACATCCAGTTTTATTGCAAGTTTAGAGTTTCCAGCATGCAGAGACTGGTGTTATCCAGCAAATAGCTGTCCATGTAAGGATGCAGGAAGACTACAGAGAGTACAGTTCCCTCTGTAAGCAAAGCCAGGGTTTAAGTGATTAGCAGGGTCTAAGTCAAGCTCCGTGTACCCTCCTAGTTTATTATGTGCAATGTGACTTCAACTCAGGAATTGGCCTCTGATCAGATATTGCTGGTTTCACCTTCAGCTCTTTGGAGGAGACTGGTTCATGTTATGGCTTTGCCTACTGGAAGTCTCTTGGTGTACAGAGAACAATGGTAAAATGATACTTTGTTAAAGGGTAAGCAGATTCTTGAGGCAAAAGTGATTTGCTCTTTCACCTCTGGGCATTCTGTAGCCAGTGCAGGCAGGAAGGAAGAAGCTGGATTTGAGGTTGGCTGGGGTCCAGCTGCAGACTCTACTCAGACCCAAGCCAGAAGGAGTATGAGCTTATTTGTAAGTTTTGGGCAGAGATGACAGTTGAGAAAAACCAGCTGTCTCACTTCTGTGAACTGATGAAATTAGTTATGAATATGTCAGGTGGTAAAAGTGGGATGCTTTGTGCTGTGCAGAGACTGAGAAACGCATTAAAGGTCAGTTTGTCATGCCTAAGTCAAGAGACCAAAACACTTAGCTGAGTTAAGCTAAAAGAGATAAGAATGTATGATGCTCTTTAATATTCAGAAAATAGTGTATTCATTTGTAGCAACAACTCATTTATTGTAATGAGAACAAAGGGATGTTCTCCTACCACCTGCACCATTCTTACTTGTGCATGAACTAAGTGGAGCTTGTGTAAGTGATTGTGAGCAGCCTTTGGTTTACTTAGTCATTATAAAATCTAAAGGCTGGTCTGGTTAGAGATACCACAGATTTCATTTTCTTCCTGCTTCTCTTCCTAGACTTTATTCTGTATTTGGAGAAAGTTGGAGTTTATTTGCTGTACAGACCTATGCAGTGTGATAGCTATTGTCAAAATTAAAGAAATACAGTATAGCAAGCAGAATTTGACAGGACCTTTTAGTTTCCTGTTACTTATTGTTTGTTCTGGAAGAACAAAAGTCCAGATAATGACTGGATGGGCAGTTTGTCTTGGCATAAACAAATCCTGGTTAAAATCTGGAGAAGTTCTGAACAGATGCTTGTTTCACCCTGATGGTCATAACTGCTTGTAGCCTCTAGAACTGCTGGTGTTTGTGGTGTGGGATAAGCTCTTTAAGGATTTGCTGTTGGGACAGAGCAAGGTGTCAGTTTTGGGATGGTGATGCCACAGCTGGAGAGAAGCAGTCACTGCTCCTGGCTGTCCAGGCAGCTCTCTTGCAGGAGGACTCTGAATCCTCAGCTCTGCTGGCACCACGGGCTCCCTATCCCAGTCATTTCCCATCTGCCTCTGGTGAACACCGTGATTTACTGAGAGATGTAGTGACAGGTGAGGTTGTAGTCTGTAACTGGAAATGAAGGATGTCACTGAACTGATTTTATTCCACAGCCTCCCGATGCTATTTGAGCTCTGGTGAGGAGAGGCTGTAAAGATGAATGAGATTCCCCCCCCCCCTCCCTTGTTAGACATCAGGGAATCCATGTGACTGATTCTCACCTGTGAGAAAAATCTTCAATTGGAGCTGTCACCTCAGTAGACAAAGAAGGAATCCAACTGCAAGACGTGTACCCAGAGGAAATCATGCTTTGCTGGTTCCCTGGCTTATGAAACCCCTTGTTTTTACATTGTCCTCCTTGTCACTGCTATTGCTTCACCTCTGCTGCCTGCAGTAGTAATAGCAGTGTTGGGATGTCAAGTTTGAGTGAGTGGGAATGGACACAAATGTTCTGCTACCCCAAGTAACTGAGGGGTGGATGGAGAACAGGTTTGGGAATGTCTTTTCTTGGAAAACCAGCTTTTTGGAGTAATTTTGAACACAACCTGAAACTGCTTTGAGAATTGTCAACAATGTCTCATGTAGTTTAGTAGCCTCATGTATGAGCTCAGTTCAGAGCTAAGAATAGTGTTCTGTGTTACTCAAACATTTAAATTTTCTGGATGTGGAAAGTCTCCTTTTCCTAGTGGTTGTAAAATAGCGTAGTGGAGGATTTTTGTCCTTGGCTAAAACTCCGAAAGGAAAAATTTGGGATTTGTCCTGACATGAATGCCTCTCCAATAGATTTCAGGCTCATTCCTTTATAATGGGCAGTTCCAGGAGATTTGCTTCTGAGTTTTACAAAGATACAAAACAAACTGATGGGGTGTTTCTGATGTGAGTATTTCTGGATGTCATTCTTACCTTCTGCTCCCCCTCAAGGTGATGCAGATTTCTACAAATGCTCTTTTTTGATAGGGCTGTAGGAGGAAAGGAAAATGGGGGAGACCCTTAGAGATGACTCCCATGGGTATAATGCCAAAGAATTGACAGAGTAGCAAGGGAATGTGTGGTTCATGTTCTGAAATGCACCTGCAGCACCTTTAGCTGGGCAGGGGAGGACAGAAAAGAATCTGGTATCTGCAAAACCCACATAAAAACGAGATAGTACAGACATAATCTGAGTCTTGCACATCCTCATGCACTGCAGTGGCTGCAAAGCTCTCTAGCATTGTACCACTCCCCTTTCAGCTGGAAACAGTGCGGCATGGCCAAGGTGCCCTTATGGAGAATGATGTCAGGTATAAAAACTTGAGGGCAACAGAGACTCTCTAGAGCCAGGCAGCTGTAATCAATTACTTGATTTCTGTCTCTCTGAACTAGCTCCTGCAGTCATGCTTTGCTGGGCAATGCACTTCCAATTTCAGTCTTGGGCTCATGAGCTTTATTTCCACAGCTGAATTTCCATTTGGCTTGCAAAAGCTACTTCTGAGTCCTGTAATGCTGTTTGATATTATGGCTTGTACTTGGGGAAACATTGCTTTAAACAGATCCTCTGTTTTCTTGGTCTGGTTTGCCCCATAGGGCGTCCTTGCCTTTAAAATCAAAGGAGTCTAGAGAAATAGAGGGAAACATATGGGGTGGCTTGTTTTCTTGAAGGTTAGTGAACAAAAATAGCAATAGTAGGCTGTCTGTCTTTGTGGGTGTTGGCAGAGAAAAAGAGTTAGATTTCCAAAGGAAAAAAAGTAAAGGGAGAACTATCTGTGGTTTTAAACTTATTTTCTGTTCTACAAACCATTGTGCCACTTGTGCACATTACTTAATGTCTGCTGGAATGAAACTTCAGCTTGCAGAGTGTACCAGAAGTAGGCAGGCTGGAATAGCCCTGCAAATGAGCTGAGTGAGAATTTTGCTCTAGGAAACTTCCCTGCTGTAGAGCCTTCAGTGTGGCTTCAGAGTTTCAGAGCTGGCATCTGTGTATAAACAGTGTCTTGTGTGGTTGTCTTGCATGAAACTCTTGCTGCTTTAGTGAGGAGGAGATGCCTTCCCATCTGCAGAGCACAGCAGTGCAAGATCTCTTGTTCAGGCACTGCTACACGAAGCTCTGTAGTGAGATTTTTCAGAGATTGGAATCTCTGAGCATTTGGATGTGAAAAACCATTAGGAATTCATCACTTGTGTTGCTTTGATTCATTCTTAGTAAGTGCTGTTTTCTGAGGCCCGTGAAAGGTCAGTGCTGATTTTACGTAGCATTTTGGGAATCCTTCTTAAGGGAAGCAAAATCTCAAAATTCTGTCGGTGAAGGTATAAAACTGAAAGACTTTACTGTTCTTTACATGAAGGTACATAGATCAGAATTCATTTTGCTGATCAGCAGTAAACACTTAATGGCTTTGCAGAAATCTTTTCCTGGCTAGAGATGTCTGATTAACTTTGTTATAGATTATGATAAAAGCAAACACCCAAGGTTGCTGTGAATTAGTAAGCTGTCAGCGTGTTTTAAGTCTGAAGAAGATATATTGAAGTCTGGCTCTCTGCACTGCTGCACTGTTAATTTCTGGTTTATTAATACTTTTTAAAAAAACCCCTACAGTTACAGCAGTGCTGTGATGCCTCTGTCCTTGGGGTCCACACACAGATCCAGTAGGTTTCAGGTAGTTCTTTGAGACAGGGTATGAAGAATAATTTATCCTGTGTGGATTTTAGGGCACATAACACACTTGCCAACCAAGAACTAGCAGAAAGGTAATTCTTTGCTTTTTCTCTTTACTTACCCACTGTAAATGTGCTAGGAGCAGGCAGTGCAGTAGATTATCTTCCCTTTGACAGCTTGTGCCATGGAGCAGTTGATATAATGCAGAATCAGTGATATTAAGGAAGCTGCTGTGTTCAGAGGCAGCAATGCTTGCAAATGCTACGAAGAAGGAAACCCAATTCTTTATTTTCTTTTTTTGAGGCAAATATTTGGGATTCTGTTCAGCAGTTGGGGTTGAACGGGGAGCTGTGCATTTGTAAGGGTGTCTTTTTCCCTGGGAAACTAAAAGGAATGTTAAAATTGATGGAATTAGACTCGGATGTTGCAGCTCAGGATGCAGTAGTTGAGTACCTCACTTTCTATTCAGTGCACTGCTGGTGAGATCACCTATATTCACAAAATGGATGCAAATTTTATCTCTTGCTCTGTGCTAAATGGTACTGAAACCAACCTAAGAAGATTCTTGTCATGCTTGAGTGTTTGAAAAAGCTGTAACAGACATCCTGGAACTTCTTCCATTTTCTGTGAAATCACAAAAAATGACATTGCCACTGCTTTTATTTGGAGGTGAACTGAAGTTATAAGAAAGCTATCACCTTTTCTTATGAAAATGTGAACTATCAAATAGTCCTTGATAGGGTTTTAGGGAAAGCACTTGATTTCCTAGGAAATGACTGCTGGAATTGTGCTTTTATTTTCAATGGCTCAAATGGTCCTTTGAGTGAAATGTAGTTTCTCCATAATGTTTAATGTAATGCAGTTTCAGCTGTAACATGGTGTTATTACTGTTCATTCCTCAGGCTAAAATTTGAGCAGCTTGGTTTTGCACCTTTGAGCTTGTGGGAAGTACAAATAGGTCGGGAGAACGTTCAGAATGTCAGGACAGCTGGGTTTTGAGGTCTCTCGTCCCCTTGCATGCTATGAAATCTGATTTGTCTCAATTTTGATACTTGCAACCTTTTCTTGGTCTGATGTTTAAGAGCAGATTGTAAATAGTTCCCAAACAAAGCTGTGTGGTTCCCAAGCCTCTGGTGGTGTGGATCAAATCTTCCTCCTTCCCTTTCCTCCTGTGCACTGAAACCCAGCTGTGCATGGTACTTTGCTTTGAAAGGGATTTTGAGTTTTTCTGACTTGTTTTGAATGCAGTGAAAGTCAGATCTCGCTTTCTGCTGGATTTGTGTGTATTTAACCAAACGCCATATCCAACAATTCCAGTGGCATTTGGTAAATTATAGATCCTTCTCAGATGAGTAACATCTCCTCTGTGCTGTGAGAGGTTTAGGGTTGGAAAGAGGATTCTCTAAACATGGTGCTTTGCCCACCTCTTGTGCTCTTTTAGCTGGAATAAAAAGCATGCTTTGAAATGAACCTGATTAGTTTATACCCTGTATTTTGCTGTGCACTAACATTGCTGGTTTTATGCAGTGGTGAATGGTTTTAGCTGACAGCTTTGGAGATGGGCTTAAAGCACTGAATAAAATTGCCTCCTTGTTAAATGAATGCTGGGGGGAGCAGTAAAATGTTGGAAATAAGGATTGTTAAGGAAATCAATATGTGAAAGAAGAGGTTTCCTTACCCCTTACCCTTTGCTTTCTGAAAGGGAAACCTCTTGCATTCTAATGCTCTGCTGGCATATTACTTCTATTGGAATTGGTGTAATAATATCTTAAATGTGGGGTTTTTTTCTGTTAAAGTTGCTACCTTTCTTTTTCCCTGATCATATCATGGTTATGGATGACTTCTGTGTTTTATGTTGTGAGACTCAGGTCATCCCTGCCTAGAGAGTTTTTAGCTATTAAGTTGTTTGGAATTGTCAGGTTATTTGACTGCTTTAATTGAAGCTTATCCTGATGCTCTAGCAGGCTGCATCAGCATGTTCCTTGGGCCCTTCCAGAGTGTCAACTTTTAATCAAACTCTTGTGCTACTTACACAGCCCTCTTTGATTTCACAAAAACAAAAGTAACAAATCACTTTCCAGAAAAATAATTTGGGACAAAGTAACATGCTAAGAAAAATCAAGGAGGGTAAGAAGAAGTTTCTGCAGAAATTTCTCCCAGCCCAGAAGAAACACCAGCTCTTTTGTATTCCTGACTGGATCTCCCTGCTCTTCTGTGCCAAGTAGCTGCAGTAATAAAGCCCTGACTCCTGTGCCCCTCACTTGGGGGCTGGTTGCTTTTGCTACTTCTGTATTTTCTTACTCCAGAATTTCTTCCTCTGCCCCTCAGTGAGGAGAAGAGTATCAAAATAGCAAAGAGTTTTAGGAATCTTGGAGGAAGCTGGATGTGTGGTGTAAATAAAGCAGTTCTTACACAATCCATTTGGTATTTGCAAGCCAAGAGCATCCTTTAACTTTTTGTATTGAGTGAAGTTAATACAGATCAGGTGCGTTTTTCTTGAAGTGCCTGTGTTACGTAAGCTAAACATGCATGAGGATTAGTCAGCTGTATTTTCTATAAATATTCTCCCTGAAACAAACTTGATTTTTTTATTACTCTTATGTTACAGCTGCTGTGATACCAGGGTAGTCCTGCTGGTGCTGGAGGGGGATGTGTGGAGTGGAATAATTAAAAAAATAATGAGTTAACTTGATCTGTAGGATACCAGATTCTTTCATCTCTTGGTGGGTGCAGGTGGGGGGAACAGGAGGAGGCCACGGCAGCCAGGAATAGCCTTCCCCCCCCAAACCAGAAGAGTGACCAGCTCTGTTCCAGAACACCAGGGAATAATTAAGGTCACCCTGGAGAACCTCAGGTACTGCACATGTGACTTCTTGTGGTGTTTCCAGTAGATAAGGGTCTACTTAATTTGTACACCCTGTGAAGGAGGAAAGTAGGTTCTAGCTTATCTGATCTGCGTTAGGTGCCTCTGGAAGCTTTTTTTGTTGTTTTTTTTTGGTGGTGTGCATAACCTTTTACTGTGTGCTTAGCTAATCCATGGGGCTGGCTGGGTGGATGTGAACATAAAAGCTCTGTGAGTGTAGCGTGAGGCTTTGGGGCTGGCTCACTGCTGGGTTCCTGATGGTAGGAGCAACTTCTGAAAGGTAGCTAAAAAAACTAATTGGAAGTAACTCCTAACCATGAGCCAGTGATGCAAATCAGCCTTTTCTCTGAAAAATCTGGGGTCATGGCACAGATCAGGTCAGGCTGCATTTCACTGAATCACTGCAGCCCCTTTCAAGGCTCAGTACAGGGAGCAGTAAACAAAGCAAGGAGTACTAAAATGTGCTGCTGGGGAGGAGAAGGCTTGTGGTGAACACACAGGGCTGATCACAGTGCCTGCGAGTGTTCCAAAAGTGCAGGAGAAGGGAATACTTCCTGAGTTATTTTATGATAGTAAAATGACTTCACAAATTCAAGTTGTAAGAAGAAACACTTCTCTCAGAATTAAAAAAAACAACCCCAAACTGATTATAGCCACAATTAATAACTCCAGCATACCTTTCTTATGGATAATCAAGTTCACAGATGCAAAAACATTGCTTTTAATTGGGTAAAGAGATGAGATTATTTGGGACTTTGGAACTTGTTGGTTTGGATTTTCTTGCTCTGCAGGAAGACAGGCTTTGCTAAGCTGTGCGACTGGTAGTGAGTAGGAAGCATTTATGCCTATGGAGATGTCTTAGCCAGCAGAGTCTGAGGTGGGACTGTGTCTTTCATTCAGGACTTCTTCCTAGGTTGCATAAACCAAAAGTCTTGGATCAGTGGCTTTTTGTTAATCAAAGGATGGAAGCCCTTTGGTTATCTGTGAGTTGCTTATTGCTGTAGCCTTTCTACTTAATGCTACTTCAGTTTTGCTGTTGTAACTACTTAAAACATTGTCCTTCGGAAAGAAAGCAAAATCTGATGGGAATTAATCTTCTAGCACGTGAGCCTGCTGTGGGAAGGAAGAGAGAACAGGTTGTTTAATCTCTTTGGTGGATTGGGCAGGAAGTGCAGGAGACTTGCTTGACCTGGATCTCCCTTGCTGTGTGCAGGGGGAAAGTTCTAACTCTGAAGATACTGAGACACAGTGGGGAGGCCTGGATCTTCCAGAGTAACTCAAACAGAGGTGTCGTGGATCGACTGGATCAGCCTTTGAGTTGGGGATGGAGCAGGTGACTCTGCCAGCTCTGCTTTCTGTCAGTCTGTGGTCAGAAAGCAGCTGTACACTTCTCCAGAGGTGCATGGGATGGTCAGTCAAGGCATGCTGAGTGCCTGGGGATGAGGGCAACAGGGATAAAACAGTATAAATAAAACAGGAGCCTCCTTCCAGCCTCCCAGAAACTTCAGCATTAAAGGTGTTAGCTGCAGTCTGTCGCAGGAGCTGTGAAGCCCTGCGCTGTTCAAGGAGCAGTCGCGTGTTCAGTGCCAAAACTCCCCGACAGGAGCGGGGGTAGCAGTGCCTCTGGTGGTGGAGGCTGCTTCTGGGACAGACACTGATGCCTGCAATCAGCTGGAGACAAGCTGAGACCTAAATTCATGTTGAGTTAGTATCTGTGACACTGATACAGCACCAGAGAACACAGTTCAAAGGAGGAAATGAACCAGGAGTATCCTGTTGGTACAGAAGTACTCCTTAGCTTTGCTTTTGCTATTTGGCAACTCTTCCCCGTGAGACTAAGTTTGAGAATAACTTCACTGTTGTGTTTCACTGAAATTCTCAGATAACTGGCAGACAGCAACTGCTTGTTTTCTGAAGCTGTGATGCAGAAAAATGTGTTTGAAATAATTCTTGCCTTTTTTAAAAAAGGAAATCCTTAGCCATTCTTTTGCTGAAATATTACTAGATACAAAAATGAATTGTTGACGTTGATACAAGGGAAGAGGGTGTAAAGACTATGAAGTACTGGCAGTGATATTATATAAAGGGAGACACAAATACACTTATTTTGTTGTCAACTTTGCATATGTTGAAGCTTTCTGTTTGTGTTCTGCTGTGAACTGTAAAGATGTGACTTTTTCCCTTTCAACATGTGGATGCTTCAGCAGCAGAGGGTTTTCCAGTTAGTCAGGACTTGAGTGTGGAGCCCTGAGAAGCTCTGGGACTGGGTGTTGCAAAGGTGAATAATGAATCTTTAGCCTTCATACATGGTGGATGTTGTGATAGCTTCCAGACTTGCACTACTTCCAAGGGATCTCTCCTGCTCTCTGCTGTTCTCCATGTTGCTGATACAAGTGCTTCTGTGGCTTTGCAGTGGGCTGGAGAGTGAGGAATGTGGTTTTAAAACTGAACTTAAAGCATAAATCTAGTTTTGTTTCCCCTTCATGTGAATCAAGGAGAGAAGTAATGGGAACAAAATAACAAACGAAAGGTGATACTGCTGCTTTTGGCAGCAGTGTGGGACCACACTGGTTCAGGGATGGTGAAAATACAGTGTAAGCACAAACTGAATTTTGCTGTGTGGAGTGTGTACTACAGGAATCTACCAAATATGGGATCGGAATGTACTTACAAGGGAAGATTTACTCAAGTCTGACTTCACTTCTGCAGCTTTCTTGTTTAGTGAGCAAAGATGTGCTGTTTGACTCAATAAAGCTATGGAAACAACTGAAAGGCAGCATCTCATCTGTTTATAGCTAAGTCTGTCATTTGGGATGGTTTTCATCCAAGAACGACAAGGTGTGCTGTAGATCTGTTAGTAATAGACAAGAAAAGCAAAGTAAAATTACTCCTTTTTGTCTGGGGGAAGTATAACTGGTGAAAATCAGGAGCTGTTCAGTTTTAGTCTTTGGGAGGTAGTTTGCATAGGTATGCAGAAGTATTTAAATTTCTGATGGCTTGTATTCTGATAGCATTGTAAAAAAAATCAGCTACATGCAGCACCTTCAATGTCAGCTAGTAGAGACCTTAATTCTAAGGATGACTTCCTTGAGTTGAAGTCAAACTTTCCAAGGTGCAGGTCAAGATTTAGAGCTCGTGTACCAAGTAACAGAACTGTCATTTACTCTTCACCACTGTCTAGGCTGGATTTTTTTCAAAAACAAAACCAAAATAAGCATAAACCAAAAAAGCTTGTGTAACAAGCCTTCTGACAAATAGTTCAAAGCTTGTTGTTGATCTCTGAAGTAGACAAGTCCTTGTAGTAGTACAAGTAGTACAAGACTTGTAGAAGGTAGGAACTTGCCACAGTGGACTGTGGGAGAGAGCATGTGTGGTCTTGCTCTCCAGACAGCCCTGAATCCAGGAGGAGGAGAGGCTTTCATTACATATCCCAGCCATGGGAAAAGCTTAATTGGAGTTTGCAGTTCATTGTATACCAAACTCTTCAAGTGTTTGATGTAAATCTGTAGGAAACTGGCTTTGGTAATTATGGTGCCCATAGCCCATGCCAGCACCACTCCCTTATTTGCAAGGAATAGTGCTATCAACTGAGATAATTATCCCTGGAGGTTTCATGATGCAGCTTGTCCCAGGACTGCTGTCACTGAGAAGCATTTGGAAGAGTACAGGACTGCTCCTTCCACGATTGTTAGTCCGATGAACATCTGGAGAACTTCCAAAGTGCTCCATAGATCTGTGTGTGGGCAGGGTGCTCTCAGAAATGATTGTTCTGTCACTGTGAAATTTTTGATTGTTTTTTTCCTAGTTTGTTTATTAGTTGGAAACATTTGTTCCAGGCTTTTTGGTGGGGTGAAGGAGAGTTCCAGCTGCAGGTTCTTTTGGTAGGACTGGCCTTCTTGTGAAGCAAAAAGTTGTGTGCTAATGTGCTGGTCCCTAAGCTGATCCTGGAGCTATTGGAAGAGTACAAAGGAGAAGGGAAGTGGCTCCTGCTTGTGGAGCAGCTTTGTGAGAGGAAGTGTTTGGTGATGGGGAACGTGTCCTCAATCCTTGTCCCTTCTCCATGTCACTCCATCGTGTCCTGCTCGCAGGGAGGCACTTGCTGCTGGCCCAGTGCAAGAGCTGAGAGCGATGGAGAGGAGAGGGCAGGGCAGGTTTTGTTGTAGCTCCTCGTGCCTGTGCTTAGAAAAGCTGACCCAGCGAGGTGTGGGCAGCTCTTCCTCCTCCTGGGTGCTGAACCCAGCTGTGTCCTGTGGGCCAGCTCCTGTCAGGGACAGCCAAGGCTGTGGGGCTGCTGCCTCAGGAGCAGGGCACGGGGACAGGAGGGACAATCCTGGCAGGATCCCAGGGCACTGCTGCGGGGTCACTGGCCATGGAGCCTGTTCTGGGGGTGGGAAGCAAAGCTGTGGCTGCAGTGCCATGGGGAGGGCTGGTTTGTGAGGAACAACTTGAGAGACCTGGCCTAGGAAACATGAAGGCATCTGCTGGCTGTGGAAAGAGGCAACTTCTCACACTCTTTTTTTTTTTCCCCTTCTTAAACATGTATGTATCCCTAGGAATTGTCCCAGCTCTTCCTACCACTGTTGGATCAAAATCAAACTTGCAGGTCTATAATTGAAGCATAACAAATCATAAGACTGCCACTCAATTCACTCTTGCCCTTTGTGGAAAGGAAATGTAGAAATGGGCACAAGGAAAAACCTTCAGGAAAATTTGTCAGTGCTAATCAGGATGAATGAGTTCAACCTTCACTTTGCTTGTATTTCCTTCCTATTTGAAGACTCCAAGAGGTCTTTTAACCTTGAGCTTCTTTATCTATTTTAAAAGTAATTAAACCCCACAGAAACCTGAAATGAAAGCGTGGCCTTCCTCAGTTAAAATTGTGTTCTGAAAATGAGGGGAAAAACCCCCCAAACAACAAAACTCCACTTGCCTGGTTTTAACTTCCAGTGGAACTATTTTAATTCAGTAATTTTTAGCAGTTACACAAGTCTAAGAAAAATCAATAATTACAGGATATAAAGCTGGCAATGGTAATATATGGGAGTTAGATGTTATTTCGGAGCAAATTGTTACTTTTTTAGGTTTCCAGATAAAAATACTTGTAGAAAGAATGTTGTCTTCAACATGTTAAAACTTGCTGGCATATTCCTGATAATAATGTCTTTGAAAGAAAGCATGTGCATTTACCCAGGGAGATTCAAGTGGGGAATCAAATAAATCCTATTTTAAGTGCTGGTATTTAAGCTGCATGTGGAACATTTTGATGTATCTTTCTAGAGATTGGTCTCTTGTGATGAGGATCCACAGGCTGAACTTCTCTGGAATAGAGTTAATAACAAATTTCCAAATTTTCTGGCATGAAATAGTAGTGATTTACTCCTGTTGGTTTTGTGCTGTATTAGGGAATCTCCTTTAATATTCCAGAAAGACACAGTAATATTCCTTATGAAAATGGGAGTGAGAGGGCAAGTTCAACTGGAAGTCTCTCAACTTTCTATGTGGCTTTAGCATCATGTATTAAATGTGCATTTTTTAAATGTCTGGGTTTTAAGTTCTAGAGCAGTGAGATCTGAGATAATTTTTATCTTAAATCTGTTCTTGCTTGTGCTCAGTCATTCGACAGCCTTGCCTTTGGGATTCCTAGAAGGGCAGGAGGCTCTCCAAGTGCATTCTCCTGTTATACAAATAGTTACATATACAGGATAGAATGATAAAAAAAAAAATATTCCGGGTTACTGCACTGCTGCCTCTTTCCTTTTCATATTCTTTTTCTGCCTGCAATGTTAACCTGTAATCATAAAGACTGTAGGAGAGGGATGTATGAGGTCACTATAGAACAGACCTCACCAGTAAGACAGAAGAGATTTATCAGTGGAATAAGATCTGTAGTTTCTTGGGCAAAAGTCTGAAATCTCTGAGGATCAGGAATGGAGGATTCAGTAAAGCTCTGGAAGCTCTTCCAGCTGAGAGTTGGCAGGAATGGTGGTGAAAAGCCTCTACCTGACCTAAATCTTGGGGGTGAGGTGATGGTGAATTCCGTGCTTGTGCACTGCAAAGAAATTTCCAGTTGATCCCTTCCCTGGGGAAGGAGCTCTGTCCCCTGGAGGCTTCAGACATCTCTGAATAATTAATCCATTGGGTCTGTGTCCTCAGGGAGAGATGAAAGAACTGTTCAGGGCTGCTGTGTTATACCTGATGAAGAAAGTCATTAGTGAGGCTTCAGATAGTCACATAAATGAAAAACACTTGCATCCTCTGTCCTTAAAATAGATGAAGCCTTTAGGATTAAAGTTTTTTTAAAAAATGGGGGGGACACAACTAGCAAAGCATTCTATGTGAGTAAAATTCCTTTTCACATGGTTTTACTTGTCCCTAAATTACTTTGGTTTTCCATGTTGCCCCTGTTCTTCCTCCAATCCTGCATGAGATGTGGGCAGACGGGTGGTAGGGTAAAAACATTTTAGAACTCCTCATGTTCTGAAATCAAAGTGAAGATGCAGAGTTCGTTCTTCCAAATTCCTTTGATTCTAGAGGTGAATAAGTGTTTCTGTGGCTGAAAAACTGAGTAGTTAATTTGCACTAATTACCTTTTTAACGAGAATAAAATTTCAACCATTGGTAGGTAAAGAATGTTTGAATGCTCAATTCAGGAAGCAAAACTTAGCTTTATTGTTACTTTTTTTTTTGTTTTGCCCCATGCATTTGATGATACCAGAATATTGTGTCCAAATTACTTCTCTCTCCTTTGCTGTATTCCAAACTGGTGGTGTTTTATGCTGAACTTTTTTCCTTTATTTCCAGGTATAATGGATCCCTCCCTAACGGTGACAGGGGGCGCAGGAAAAGCAGATTTGCCCTTTATAAGCGACCTAAGGCAAGTGGAGTTAAACCCAGCACTGTTCATGTCATCTCTACTCCTCAAGCATCAAAGGTATGTGTCACTGGGCAAATCCTGGTTTTTGATGATCCTGAGTGGAGAGCAGCTCAGGTGTTGCTGCTGATTTACCTTGCTGCCAGTTTATTCTGTGCTTGTAGGATACTTTTGTTTAGTGAAGAGGCCGCAGTGGATTTGCTGCCTGGGGTATATAGCTTTAATCCAGTTACCTGTTTAAAACAGTCTGTAAACTCAGGTGTGAGATAATCTGACCTTCCTGCCCCTGTTCAGAAAGCTGGGTGGCAGTGCTGACTTACCTGAGCCATAGGGTACACAGGGGATAAAAACACAAAAAGTATTTTAGTTTCTTTCTCACAGGAGTGATATTTCTTTCCTCTTCAGGAAGATAACTCACATGCTGTAAAAAATGTTCTGATCCCTTTGGGCCTTTCATTTTTCTTGCTAATAATGATAACTGTACAAATTTTTACCTGAAGTTTAGTGTGGGTGAAGGAGGAAAAGCAGCAAAGTTAATATATTAACATAGTAACTTATTAATGTATAGGACCCTCCAGGTCAGAATTCTGGTGGTGGAATCTATTTCATGCTGCAAAAGGTCTTCCTATCTCTCTTCTCAAAGCCTTTTTCTTAAAGCAAGAAGTGAGTAGAGTTTATGCTAAACTGGAGGGGGAGTTATGTGGTGGCACTCACACAAGAGGATGGTTTGTATGAAATGTACCTCACTGAAATCTCTTGGGACAGAGAGAGAGGGAACCTACACCGTGCTCAGAAATGTGTTGTCTGACTTGGACCAAGAGAAGAATGTTGTTTAATATATAGTATGGGATTATTTTCTTTTCTCATACACACCAGACACAGTATATGCCTAAGCTTCTCAAAATACACAACATCAGAGCTTGTTCTCTTTGAATATATTATAGGGCTTGCCTGCTGCAGATAAATGTGGAGTCTTTTGGATTAAAAGTTACAGTAAATATTTTACAGTGTTTTTGTTATCAAAATGAAAGCTTTGGTGAGTTAAATTGTCCTGATGAAATCAACCTTCAGAATAGACCTGTAGTATATGTTGGTAATTCTAGTTTGTTGCTTAAAATGTAACAAATGGGGAAAAAATGTGTTTTACATAGTGGATGAAAATATATACATGTTCTCACTGGATGATCTTAAGCATTTGGACTGCAGATAGTATTTCAGCAGTATTTGAGTTGCAAAATATTTAAACACCTGGCAGACACCACAAGGAATCTGGTTAATGTTCATCTGTGGTGTTATTGTAGTGCAGATAAAATATGTGTGCTGTACAAATTAGTGCCCTTATAAAGATAGCAGAGGATCTGGGCCATTAAAGCCTTTCCTCTGAGCATTTGGATTCGGGCAGATGTGTCAACTTGAATGTATTTTGCACTTTCTCTGAACCCCTAGAAAAGAGTTTTTGGGTATTTGTGCTGCTGTCTGGGGCAGGGCTGGTGGATGTGTGCCAGAAGAGTGGTGCAGTGGCTCTCAGTGAGTGCTCTTCCCATGCACAGAAAGGACACTTACATTTTAAAGATGCTGTCATCAGCTTTTCTCACATCCTAGGCACCAGAGCCTGAATTGTTTTACTGAGAATTGTTTCTGCACATAACTTGTGTAAATGACTGAAGAAACATAGGCTAATAAAGAGTGAGCTGCTTAGTTCTTCGAAAATAATGGGCAACTTGACCTCAAAAGTTTAGTTGTGCTCTCAGTCTTTCAGTCTTGAATTTAAGAAAGATAAACCAGCAGAAATTTGTAGTGCATAGGAAGTTAACAAGTTTCCTCCCTTTCCATCCTTCATTTTAACTTTCCAGGTGCCAATTTTCTGTGTTGTTCTGCTTGTCTGTCACTGTGAACTGAACCTGTGAGTAAAAGTGTAGAGTACTGATGCTTTTTGGTGGTGGATTTAGCAGAGGTGGAGAAGCCCTGAGTGCCTCCATTGGTTTTGTCTCTGACAAACAGAGGTTTGAATAAGGTGCATGGCTGGTTTTGTGCTGATTGCATTAATGCAGCAGCTCAAGAACTGTAGCTGTCACCAGTTTCCAGTTGGTGTGTCAGCCTGAGCACTGCAATAGATGGTAAGAGGATGCTTGTCATGTTCCATTGTCCCTGCTGTGCAGGTGTCAAGGACAGCTGGAGTAGCAATGGCTTCTGTAGTAAATTTAGCTGAGCTAATTGCATATGAATCACTGCCTTTTGTTTTTTCCACTGAGCACTTGTTTTTTGCCACTCTGCCTTCGGAGGTGCTGAAGAAAAATCAGAACTGTTTGGCCTTCTGAGGGTATATGGGTGTATTTAGGGGAAAAGCAGTGCATAGGGTAGTACAGGGCGTTTTTTCAAGTTTTTTCAGAGTTGTTGTCATTGTTAAAATACAGAGGCATCTCTTCAACATTATGCACTGGACTTCAAAACCTATTTTATTAACTCTGTGCTTAGGCACCATTCAGTAAATTTTGTGGTGTCCCCTATTTGACAAAAATCAGACCATTTGAGATAGACTTTTTTCAGTGTTGTCAGAATTGGTTTTACTGTAAGAAAGAGCTTAAAACTCTTCTGCTGTCCTAAGCTTGTCTGTGTGGACGTGTCTGGGGTAGGGGTTTGGGGAATGGGGGTCTGTGAGTCTTCATTAACTGAATATGGATCTTTCTCAAGATTTTAATAACCCCCTTTGCTGAATTAGAGAGTTTC
The DNA here is from genome assembly GCA_013398275.1 of Promerops cafer. Lineage (NCBI taxonomy): Eukaryota > Metazoa > Chordata > Aves > Passeriformes > Nectariniidae > Promerops > Promerops cafer. The sequence goes on along the minus strand of VZSE01003283.1, from coordinate 224,760 downwards.
TTTCAAAATCATCACAGGAGAGGCCTCTTGACCTGGGTTTCATGATGAAGAGGAAGGTTTATCAGTCATGATAACAGAATTTATGAAAACCTTCCTCTGACCACCAAACTCATAGGTGCAAGTTTGCTGTTGGCTCATCATAACAGTTAAGGTTGGTGGTTTTTATTTTCAAGCTATTGGAGCTGTTTAACAAAGTCAGAAGTCAGTTGTAATGTTTATTTCATTTAGTTGTGTTAACTGTTGTTTTCATGCACAATATTTAATGCTGTGAAACTCCAGTCAGTGTCTGCTGGTGTCTGAAATAATTACAGGGTTTACTTGGGCAGAAATTTTCCAGTAAGTGCTGAACTTCAGGTGAGCGAGATAAAAGGTTGTCTTGGGAATAATCACCTGGGAAGGATGAGATGCTGGACTGGACTTCACTGGGTTTTAGGAGGAATAGGGGAGGCTTTCATAATTGTTTTTTTTGTATTTTGGGGGTTTGTGACTGTTTTTTTGCTTGGGGATATTTGAGTCTAACAGGGAAAGAGGTGTCTGACTGAAAATGAAACCGGCTTAATATCACTGTGGAATAATATTTGAGGACAGTATGTTTTTCTTACAGATCTTAAGCAGGTCAGTAGTAAGCTGTCAAAATACAACTGTATGATCCCAGTTTCTGCAAAGTGTGGATATTCCTGTTCTGTCCACATCCAGTCTCTTGATTCAGTGCATCACGAGGTTAACACTTCGCCCTGTACGAGCACAAGTGAATCTTCATTCCTTATTGCTCCTCTTCATGACCATCCCTGGCTTCCTGCTGGATGTTGTTAGTTGGGATTCTTTTTGTGGAACAGTGGGAGAGAACTCCCCCAGTCCCTTATGAGAGGGGTGCTGGCAGCTGGCATTAGCAGTGAGCTCACTGGTGTTACTGGAAACTCTGATCTTGGAACCCCCATGACTTTGGCTCTGCAAGCATTTGGATTTCTCTCTTGGCTTCTGATGCTTCAGAATTATTTCCATGGGTGTGAAGTTTAGAGAAATGAAGAAGGGGCTTCATGTACATTTGAATTACTTGAAGTGTGGCATTAGGAAGCAGGAATTGTTGACAGTAGCCCTCCAGGATTCCCTAGGATTACTCTGGAAACATGACTGAATTTCCTTGTTACAACATGGATGGTAATTGAGACTTCCCAAAGTATGAAGCCAGTGGGCAAGAAAATAGAACTGCTGAGCACTGGAAGTACTCCTTTTTAACAGGGGAATGTTGTGCTTTCCTAAGTGATTGCATGTGTAATAGTGACTCCAGAAAAGATTCCAAATGCCTTTTGAATTGCTGAAGACTTGAAAAGCCCCACCTTTAATACCTTTTTATGGTGGTGTGTCTTGGTATATATTATGTCTGTCTTTCGTAGGATCAAAGTTTTCCTTTGGTAACCTGTGGTAGATAAAGGCAACCTATTTTCTCCCCTATGAAATTACTATTTCAAGCTGACTGAGGAAGATCTCTCTGACTTCCAAGTCCAATTACCTGCCGAGTTGGCTTCTGCTTTGTGCTATCACAACAGCAGCTTGGATAGTCACTGGCTGGGTTCCTGCAGCTCTAATCAAGTTTCCTGCTGCTGCTGGAGAAGAACAAAACACAGCCATACGAATAATTATTAGGTCGGGGAGAGAGCTGCAATTTGTGCTTTGAGTGACGAGAGAAAATGAAAGTATAGGATTCTTGTGATTAGTTATCTACTGTAGATATTGCATCTGCTTTGACGTACTTTGAATTGAGAGTAAAAAGGCCACAAATCCTTTTGGCACTGACAGCTTTTTGGTGTTCATTCTGAATGAGAGCTGTAGAGCTCAGCTGCTGTCGGGAGGATGCTGTGTCTGTCAGTGGCTCCTCTCTTTCCTGTTGGGCTTATTTATGGTCTAATCAGTTCATGGAGCACTAATTTGTTCTGAAGTAACTTAATCGCATAGGTGTCTCAAGAGCCCTGGCTTGTGCAGAGGCAGCTTTTTCTTGGCTCATCAGACTGTGTCTGCTTGAATAATGGTTTCCTTGGTGTAATGTCCTTTTCTTCTATTAAATGAGCATCATCTTAACATGCTAACTCCCTACCCCTGTGCCCTTGCAAATAGCAGGGAATGGTTAGGCAGGAGAAAATGGTTACACCAATTTCACTGGTAGGGCTGAATAAATAACAATTCTTGCTTGGTTTGAAACCCTCCCTCCTGAGCTTTTGGGTCCTGTTGAGCAGAATGCATGTCAAAGGTTTTGGAAAATAATTTTATAGTGTTTTCTAACAAAACCCAGATGTTTAGTGAAGGAAGGGGAATTAAAAATTGCTGAGGTCTACAACAATTATTTTTTTATGACTTAACGTTGCTTTTTGTTTTCGTGCTCTCCCTTCAGAGGATGAAAAAAAGATCAAAAAACGCTTTCCTTGTAAACTCTCTTTAAACTACATCTGCTCTAAATCAATATTTTAGAGCAGATTCTACTTGAATGTGGTGCCCTTTGAAAGCAGAGGAAGATGCAGTGATCACCAGGGCTGGTGTCAAGTAACTCGGGAACATTTCATTTCCCCATCCGCTTCCCCTTGGCTTCCCGCAGGGAGCCAGGCTGTGGCTGCACTGCTGTGCAGGATCTGTCACTGTGCAGCTTCCTTGACCATGTCAGAAATAACCTGGGGGGTTTGGCCTTGTGATCATGCAGAACCAGGGAAGGGAGAGGCTGCATCTCAGCTGAGGTTTAAATGCTGTAGTGTAAGGTCAGACACTGCAAATCCTGCTGCCCATCACGGAATGTCCTCGATTTTTTTGTGCCACGGGAAAAGTGATGGGTAAGGTTTGTACTGGAGTTGGCAGAGCCACTTGTTCCACTGGAAGATGAAAATTTCACAGCTTGGGCTTAATGTAGCATGACTTGTTTAAAACTGTGTTGTTCCAGTTTGGTTCCTGCATGCTTCCCCACTGTTCCCCAGAATTCAGAGTGGAAATTTTGGACCACCTGCTGTAGTGGTGAAGCTCTGTCCTGTTTCATATTTATTCTGTTTGGACTCTCAATTGGCTGGAATGGATCTGGTCTTAGAAGTGCATGTCGCCTGAGAGCTGGGCTGCTCTCAGCTTCCTAAAAGTCAGAACTCCCCAATCTTGTTTTGGATAAATGGAGCTGGATGGCCCTGAGCTGGATGGCCTGTGTGGTGGTACTGCCTTTAGAACTTGTTGGGGATAACTCACCTTGCAAGTTGGCAGTACTGAGGGAGATTCTCTTCGGAGTATTAAAGTGGTGGGGATCTGCTGTGGTGTTCCAGGTGTGTGGGTGTGTTCCAGGGTGGGCTGTGCTGGAGCACAGTTGATGACTGCAGGGCCTTGTATACAACTATTAGAGCCTGAGACTGTCAGCATCTATAACACAGGAATTCCTCTTCTCTGTACAGGTTGTTTCATGCTCAAAAGAAAATGCCATGACAAGGAGAACATGGCAGCTGATGATGGATATGCTTTTCCTGTTACCTCAAACTAATGTCCAAATGAAATTGTCTTAAATGGATGGAACATTGTGTTTTGGAAAAGTCAGGTCATGTGTACTCAGTCAGAGAGTATGGAATTGCTCTCCTGGAACAGGGGAGTTGGAACTGCATCAAAGAGGAGATGAGACTTCTCTGCTCCAAGGCTTTGTTGAGAGGGGCAATTACTTTGAAAACACAGAAAGCAATTGAAGCCTCCTAGGCCAACAGTAACTTTTCAAAGAAACAAACAGCTGCTACTCCTGTTTTACAAATTAGAAAATACTTGTTTTCCAGAGCGCTTAGAGATTTTGTTGATGGAAAGAACAAAATCTAAATATTTCTCTTTTTGGGAGTCTCTTATGACTCCATCTGTAAAATGAGTAATGTTATCTGTTTGCCAAGAGAAGAATAAGAGGGGTGACTCTCTTGTGACATTCAAAGATTCCTCTTTCCACTCTGTAGGTCTCTTGTCTGAGACATGTTTATGCTTTCTTTTAGATGTAGATTTACTTTGTTTTGAGATCCTGCTGGTTTGCTCCTATTCAACACCAAAGACCTCACAAATATTTTAGGAGAAAACAGGGAGTACTTTATCCTGATAATCTCTTTCGAAGGGATGTATCCCCAGCAAAGTGCTTATGGTGATGCTTCATTTGCTGGATGCTCCAAGCTCTTCAGCTCTGCGTGCAGAAGTTCTCTGGCAGTCACAAAGCAATTCAGAATTCTTTAGCACTGTGGCTTTGCTTCTACAAGATCATTATCTTTTTTTTTGATCATCCCTGAGGTGTCCTTCCATGAAAACAAACGAGTGCAGCCACTGGACCTACATCAGAGCTTGTACTTAGGTGACCTTTGTGTCAGACTGAGTGTGTTCTGTACAGACTTGCCTTGAAATTCTGCATGTCTCTTGTCCACAGTGATTCTGCCAGTTCTTCAGGAAGTTCTGGACTCTGCAGATGCCTGCTGTGAGATAATGCTCATGGTAATCTATACTTTGGGCTTCTAATTTCAGTAGCAGCAGATGCCTATCGCTTTGACTTGAGGAAGCTCATTAAAGGCCCAGCACTGCCAGCTTGCTCTGTTGTTGAGTCTTCCCCCAGCTCTGAGGGATCTCTCTGCCACTGACTCCACCACAGCCAGGGAATGATGGATGCTTTCTTCTCTGCTTTTTCATACCAGGGAGGTGCCACCTGAAAAACTCTGGACTTGGTGCACTGAGCTCAGGATTGCACATTTCCTGGGACTCTCTCTCTGGGGACTGTGGCCTGAGAGCAAGGCCAGTGTCTCAGCAGTGATCTGTCTCAAACTGGGGTCATCCTGAATTGTTGCACTCTCAGCCTTGGATTTGACAACTACCACTTCTGTGGTCCCACAGATTTTCCTGGGAACCTTTCCTGTTTTGTAAGTTTAAGATACTGAGAGACACTTCTCTTTCTCTTTTGCCCTAACCCAGGATAAGAAAAGGGGGAGCAAGTACAGGTTTGATTTCTGTGTATTTAGTTTTCTTTCATGAAGCTCATGTGGCCAAAGAAACTCTGTTTCCAGGGCCTGCAGCTGCACAAGTCTGTTTCTCCTCCCAGACTTCACAACTGATCCAAGGCTTAGATGACAAAGCACTCCCAGTTTGCAGCTTGGATAACTCTTGTGTCTAAACCAGTTCTGTTCAGCATTGGTCAGGGGTGTTCTTGAGCAGGGGAATCTGAAAAGAATATGAAACTTACCTGGTGAGATAAACCACATTTTATAATTGCACTACAGCAATGCAAATTTCTGGGTTTTATTGCTAACCTCAAATCCCAGAGAAGTTTAACAGAGGAGATGCTTTGTTTTGTAGTGTCAGATGACCTCTGAAAATGAGGACTTTGTGGGACCAGAGCATACACATTTACACCCTGGATGACCAGGGAATTTCTGAACATGTAGCAGCTTGCTTGTTCTCCAGCTCTTTGGGAAATTGTGTGGAAGCTTTTCTTTTGGGTAGTGAGTTACAGCCTCTGAGAATCAGAGCTTCTGTTCCCTTCCCCAGACAGTGCTCGTCCTAATAATGCTGTTGCTGTTTCATTCAGCCTTATTTCAGCTGAATGAGTCCAGATTTCCAGAAGAGGTAATTAAAGAGATCATATGGTTCAGAGAAAGTGAGGGAGAGGTTTTTTGTGCTTCAGAGAGTGCTTTTTTGTGCGAGTGTTATTAAAGCAAAACTTCTTCTGTAGTGCATAAATGCAAATAAAATTGTGTGAATGATCAGAAATCCCTTTAGCTGTTATGGGCTGATTCCTGTAGTTTGCACCTTTGAGGCACGGGATTTTATATATACAGGCCTTAATGGTTTTGAATTTTCTGCAAAGGTTTGGAGGGAGTGTTAAATAGGACAGTGAGAGCAAATGCACAAAAGCTGGAAGGGGTCCTGAAAGAAATTTTGAGGAGGCTTTGTGGATTACTTTTGACTTGTAGCCTTCCTATAATTGTATTTACCATTATAAACTTTGGACAATAGGCTACAGTGCAAAACATGCAGAAGTTTTTCCTCCTCCCTGTTATCTCTAAATTAGCATTTGGTTTTCCACCCCTCTGTCTTTTCTTCAGCCCACCAAAAATCTTCCACTGCTGAAGGTCAGGAAGGAGGCAGTGCCTTGGTGGTCGAGGGAGGGACAAAGCTGACCTTGCTCCAGCGTGGGCAGCTGCTCCCAGTTTGTTCCCAAAGAAAGGCTGGCCTTGGAAAGCTGGATTGCAAAACTTGTAAAAGCACATCAAGTGTTCTTCTTAACTCATCCCTCCTCCTCCTCAGAGCTTTCTCAAATCTTTGTTTGGTGTTTTGTCACAAAAATTGACTGTGTTGCTACTTGAGTGTAATAAATAAACTGCAGAAGTCAAAACGAAATGTTTGTAATTTTGTTCGAGAGACAGCCCATGCTGAATGTCTTAAAATATCCCTGTGTTATGATCTTGCCTGTTACTGGAAACTAACTCTCTAACTCTCATTTCCTTGGTTAAAAATACCTTGGTTATTTAATGTTGTCTCTTGGTATCTTTGCACTGTAGTAGCAAATACTGCTGGGGTTGAACGTATCACTGTGCCATTATGTGATGCATATAGAAACAAGGCTCTTTCTGAGGAACCTTTTTTCATCTCCAGATGAAGATGTACTTGCTAAATGTAGAGGGCTTTGATTTTTCTCTCACTGCTGAGAAATTATGTGTAGATATCCTCTGATAAAAATTGAGCCATAATGGTAAATAAAAATCTATATGTGCATACCAAATACAGCATGATAAGGGAGAACACCATCATCCAGCGTGGCACTATGAATGTACACTATGAGGTTTTTCCAGGCTGAAGTAGTAATTGATGTTTACTTGGTGGCAGAGAGTTACCTCATTTAGCCATAAAAACACTAAACCACTTTGAAGCAGGAGTATGGAGGCACCTTCCTCAGTCAAAGGCTTTGATGGCTTCAAACACGTCTGTGAAAAGGAGGAGATTTTGAAATGTAGTAACTGATATTTCTGCCTCAGGTTGGATTGGTGCTATGCAAATACTGAGAGGTGATAGTTGCCTCAACAAGTGGATTTTTGAGTTTCCATGGAGCTGTAGTCCATTCTGTTCCAGTGTTCACCAGGTAATGCTTGGCTGCAGCATTGGTGGTGGAGCAGTCATGTGAATTGGATGATCAGAGAATGTCTGGGTTGGAAGAGACCTCCAAGATCATCGAGTCCAACCCAACCCTAACACCTCAACTAAACCATGGCACTGAGTGCCACATCCAGTCTGTTCTTAACCACACCCAGGGATGGTGACTCCACCACCTCCCCGGGCAGAGCATCCCAGTACTTTCTCACCCCTTCTGTAAAAAACTTTTTCCTAATACCCAGCCTGTATTTCCCTTGGTGCAGCTCAAGGCTGTGTCCTCTCGTTCTGTCAGTGCTGCCAGGAGAAAGAGACCAACCCCACCTGAGCACAGCCACCTTTCAGGGAGCTGCAGAGGGTGATAAGGTCACCTCTGAGTCTCCTTTTCTCCAGGCTGAACACCCCCAGCTCCCCCAGCCCTTCCTCACAGGGTTTGTGCTCCAGCCTTGTTGCCTCCTCTGGATGCGCTCAAGCGTCTCAATGTCCTTCCTGAACTGAGGGGCCCAGAACTGATTTCTGCTGATTTCTGCTACCCAAAGAGTCTTGCCCCCAGCTCAAGGGTAACAGTCCTGCCTAGGTTTGTTCTGAACAAGGCACTTTGCATTAGGTAAAACCCCACAATGTTTAAGGTACAGCAGTGGAGACAGTCCTTCCCTGCGGCAGCCCTGCTGTGCCAGCAGCGCTTGCTTCTGGAGAAAGCAGTGTCAGGGTCACGGAGGCTGAGGCTGGAGCTGGTGCTGGAACATTTGCTCTGTGTGGGAGGATGCTGAAGGCTTGGCTGTGCAGGGCCAGTGGAGGCTCAGGGGTGGCTCAGCTGAGCAGCACGTGTTGGTTTAGAGCACATGGATTTGGTCAAGGCTCCAGACGTGTCCAGAAGGTCGTACCAATTTTGGTATCTCCGCTGCTGATACAGCCCTGGCTGAAGGTCACTCCAGAAGGAACTGTAGCCGGTTTGTGTACATGTGATGTTTGACAACCTGGGAGCCTCATGTAATCCATTGTCCTTCAGTCATTTTTCTGCCAAAACCTTGAGTGTCTGCAGAGTCATTTTCTGAACTCCTGCCAAGATTCGGGTACTCTTTGTTTTGAAGTCAAGGAAGTTGTCTTCAAGGAAATGTCATATCCAGAGTCATTTGTTAATTGTGCATAAATGGTGCATAGGCTGTCTTTTAGCAGTACTTTCCCAGCTTTCACTTGCCTACTTGTGAAATGTGTTGTTAGCACCAGTAAAAGTTCATAAATCACAGATACAATCTGTATCTAATAAGCCTGTCCGGTGTTCCAGGATTATCTCAGTCTTGTGCTTCTCAGGCTTGATTAACAGGAAGGAGAGAGCACTTAGGACACTTGTTACAGGTACATGATGTCTCCTCTTTATCGCTTGTATAACTTTTTTCCTGTTGTGTATCAATGTGTATTTGAAGAACAGTGAAGATAAAAAGTAGATTTGCTTTAAAACAGAAATCCTCCTCACTCAAATATTATGTACTCACAGCCTCCCGACTGGTAAAAGTTTGCACATTTATTTGCCATGATGGTTTGCTGTTTATGTGCTTTCTTTATTTTGTTTTTCTTTTTTTTTGTTTGTTTATGCATGGATCTAGATACCATGTTCCTCTTATTACTGAAATAGATGAGCAGTGTTAAAGAAGACATACAAACTATTGGGAGGGGGAATGTAATTTGCAATTATAATTCTTTCTCATGAAGCATTCACTACTTTTAAATCTATTTATTTAGTGCCTGCTAACTACAGTCAGTATGATGATGACTGAATGGTTTTTCATGCAGGCTCGTGGAGACTTGAAGTGGAATAAGATTCACCTTTGGAATTCACTGAGATAACTTTGTCAACAGCAAGAAATTGCATGCAAAGTGGAAAGGCCAAGAATGTGCTGAATGTTTTGGCATCATTAGTACTGTATTAATCTAATTTCTGATTGTGCCTTGCTGTACTAGTTGGCTATTAATAGTTTCTTATACAAATAGTATGTTTTGCTCTACACTGGGGGAAAACACCTTGCCTTGAAAATAGGGGTTGTGGTTATATCAAAGTGTTTTTGGCAGAAACTAAGATTAATACTTGTCTGAGGCAGGTTGTGTCTCCTTGTCAGGTGGCAGATGGGTTGGTTGTCTGTGTAAACAGTGAGACTTACTCTCTGATGTGGTGTTCTTGCTGCAAAATTGTTGAGCTGGGACTTAATTCCAACTTTAGCAGGATTTTAAAGCATCAGAAACTGGTGTTGAAGGGGTTGAATTGAACTCTTTGAAAATTGACATACAGAATCTGGCTGTGATACAGTTGTGGAAGGATGTATAGAATGAACTTTTTATGAGAGGATGACATTTAATGTGGAAATAAACTGATACAGAAGCTTGTGCTTTGTCTTCTTCCCCTTATGCATCACCTCCTGTGCTTCTATAAATGCAGATATGATACATAATGTAAAGAAGAAATGGATTTCATGGATTGGTTTGTAAGCCTGGGTTAAAGTCCTGCTGTAATTTTCCTTCCCATCAAACCTCCCCTCTCCTGTCTCCTGCCACTGACCTGTCCTGTGCTGCTCCTCTCCTTTGCTCTTCTGTCCCTGGGAAGTGAGGGACAGCAGGAGTCTAGACTTTGGTTTTTGCTTTTTCTGGTTGGCCTATCAGTGAGATGCCTTTGAGCTTTTTAGGAAAACATTGCTGAACATTTTCTTTTTGGAAAGAAAAATGTTAAAACTGTACTCATGGGGCTTTAAAAGAGAATTTGCCTTCTCATTTTGCATTTAATATATAAAACATGTATGCACTGTGCTTAGCACTCACTACTGGTGTAGAGCCTTGTTCCTACTGGAATACACATAAAGTAAAAAGAGTCTGGTGTGCTCAGGAATTGTGAGATTTGATGTGTCCCAGTTTTCATTCGTAACAACACTTGCTCTATGTTGGTCTGTCACTACATGTTGGTAATATTTTCATTTTTATATCTTTTCTCTTGAGCTGGCAAAATGAGAACCTTGTTTTTGCCATAGTGATTTTCTTTGCTGGTCTCTGAACACAAATTGCAGCAGTGCACCGACAGAATGGAGGGGATGTATGGGCAGGATATTCCATATAACATTAGATCCAGGAAAGATTTTTAATAATCTAAAAATGTAGAACTACAAATTCATCTCTTCATCATTTGTTTTGAATGCCTGTGTTCATGAAAGTAGTTCAGATCCCTGATGGATCTGGCTTAAATCCTAAAATCTTCACTGACTCCTAGGTTTGAATTTTCATGAATTAACAGATCTCAACTTTGTAAAGCAGGAAATGATAGGATTTTGTTGCATTGCTGTTGTTGACGTTTCTGTGAAGGGGAATCCTGGCCTAAGAGACATGATTCTGTAATTAGAATATTAGTTACACTAGATCACCTCTTTCAGCTTTACTGAAAATCAGTACTTCTCCTGCTTTGCTGTGTGAGGTGCACAGAGAAAAACACTAAAAATTACATGTTACACTTCAAACTCTTCTGCTGTCTTGATATTTTCCTTGGTACTGAGTCTTTTTGCTTCTGAAGGGAAAAATGCAGGATACATGCTGTTCTTTCATAGCTCTCTTTTCCTCAAAACTATTATTATTTTCCTTGGAAGCCAGTCTGAGCAGAAAGTGTCAGTCATGGATCTGTGTATCTGGCGGCACAACACTGATGTGTCATCTCCTGGTGTCACAAATAAAATGAATCTTTCCAGGTCAGGACAGAATTTCAGCTCATTTCTCCTGGAGTGTTTGCACTGGAGAAGCCTCCTAGTAACAACTCAGTTTTTTTTTCCTTCGGGAGGAATGTCTTGCCTTTTGTTCTTACAACTCAGCGCATTGTTCTTTTCTGAATGCCTTCCCCATAAAGTGCCGCGTGGGTTTTTTGTTTGTTTTTCACTAAAAATAAAAATCTTGAATTAATTTGTGAAATGGTGTTTGAACTTCCTAACAGAAGTTAGTCGGGTGGATGTGCAGCGAGACAAAGCTGCAATTATCTCTGTCTTTGTACTCCCGAGGGGCTTCATTACAGCGGCTCCTCTCTCCCCGCTGCCGTGTCCCGGCAAGGTGAAGTTCAGGATTCAACAGACACAACAAATTATTATTTTCTCTGTGTGTGTAGTATTTCATCCCTGCTGATGGAACATTTAACTTGGGGTTTGTTTTTGGTTGTTTTTTTCCTTGCTGTTGTTGTAGTAACAGGAGAATCTGTGCGAGTTCAGACAGACCTTGTATTATTGAAACTTGTTTTGTAGTGATGTGCAAAAGTATCGACAGTTCTGCTGCATCATCAGGGACATTTCCAGCCCCAAAACGGCTTTAAACTGCTCTATTTCTAATATTGCTTAGTGCAGTTTGACAGGCACGTAATGCTCTAACTCTTAAAGCCTCATGCTCTAACAACAATTTCATGATGGGCTAGTGTGGGTTTAAGCAGACTTTCCTGAAGTTTTAGATTTGCTGATCCAACCCTGAGGGCAAGTACTTAATACTTCCGACCCTCCAGACTGTTAGTTACACTTCATAGTAACATTTCCTTCTTCAGGTGGTGCTTTGTCTTTTCATAACACTTAAACCTCTTTTAATTTGGCAATTTTAGCTATCAAAGCTGAGGCTTGAGTGGCAGCACAGAACTGTAATAAGGATACATTTGGTTACAGACACAAAACTGTCTTACATTTATACTTTCCACTGCAGAAAATTGTATCTGTTGCACGCCTGTTATTTCAAGACCCTTTAAATTATTTTTCTAACAAATAAATGCTCTTTTTTTTTTTTTTTTTTTGCTTATGTGTTTTAGTAGGAGATAGTTCTTTTTTTGTAGTGATTTCTTTGCCAGCCTTTAAGTATTGAGTGCAAGTCAGGGGAACTGAATAGTTTATTCATGCATTTATAACTCCTTGTTAAGGGAATGTCTATAATATTTTGAAAAGAATGTACTTAAGTAGCTACCTGCAATTCACAGTGCTCTGTGCCTGGAAAGTGAGCTTTAGCTATTGTTCAATATTTATTTTTAGAAATTGTGGTAATGTGGAGAGATCTACTCAAAATATTTTTTTTAAAAGAGAATATGTCAATATATAGATTTGGCAGGATGCAGATCCTGGCTTTCTCAGATGCTCTCAGCAAGGAGAGGGGGAAAAAAAAAAGTACCAGGACCAGTGAGAATTAAATGCTCTGGTGCTGTGCATTATTTTGTTGCATTTCATTGGAAAATGGGTTATATGAGGGGTGACCCCAACCATCTGCAGGTGGGATTTGTCACTGGGGTTGATGACAAGGTAGAGTACCCAGGTGAACAGTCTGTGGTGAGGGTGGTAAGCAGCAAATGGGAAAACTAATTTAGCAGGTTCTAGTCCCAAGAATTCCCTTCTTGCCTACGTAATAATGTGAGGAATCTGACATTTCTATGACTTGCTGGGTGTAAATGAGATGTTGGTATAAGAAAAGTCACTTTGAGAACGTGTATGAGGATGCAGTAAAGAGGAGTGAGGAATTCTAAACTATTGATCCTCTTGTTCATGATCAGTTCCTCATCCATTTGGGTTAGATTGGATCCCTTTTGTGTAGTGAGGCATTTTCTGAGTTTGCTGGGAGCAGGAGAAAGCCTGGCTGTGCCTTTCCCAAAGGAAGGTGGGCATGGCAAAGCTTGCACAGCACCTCCCCGCTGCCTTTTCATCCCTCTGCACATTGTTTCCCTGTGTTTGGGGAAAACAGCAGAACAGCAGGTGTCTGTTCACTGCAGGGTTATAAGGTGAGTCCTGGTTTATTGAGGACTTCCTAGAAATACCATTTTCTAAATGAGTGTGTTCCCAAGGATCCTAAGTGGCTAAAGAGAGAGGGAGAGAGCACCTGCTGGCTTGGTAATTGATTGCTGGAGTGAGAACAGTGGGGAATTCCTAAAGAGCTTTAATGGTCCTCTAAGAGCTGGAAAGGGATAACGAGGGAGCAGATCCCTGTGCAGGATGGGAATACAGCACCACTGAACACTGCTATGAGAAGTCAAAGAGAGAAATGGAAAGGAGCTTTAGCTGATATTATCTTCACTGTTATCAGCTGGCTATTAATTAATTTAAATCCTGGTAAATTATTTGTGAAATTGAAATTCCTGAGCTGGTTACTAAGAGATTCCATAGCAGTAAACAATTTTCCAGCATTAAAGGCATCACGTGAAAGAAAACCTTTGAAAAACAACAAAGAAAACTCCAAATAACAAACCTTATAAATTTCATTGACAAAACTGGTAGCAGTTCAAGTGTCAGAAGGGTAAATAAAATGAAACAGCTGCATGGAGTTGTCCAGATGGCTTGGTGATACTTTTTTTTTAAAAAACCACATTAGTTATAATTAACTTTAACCAATATACTAGCAAAGTGAAATATTTGAAGGATTTCAGTAGGGCCTGTAGCTATTGCAGCAGGAACTGTGCCTTGGAAATGAGAGTTGTTTCCAGCTGGTAAAAATGTATTGGATTTCTGGACTGGGATGAGCGGGGAATTGTGGAATTGAACAGTGTGTGGTGACGAGGCTGCGTTACCCAGTACAGATCTGCTGTCAAGTGTTCAGGAGGATTCTGAAACACTGGAGAGGATTCAAACAGGAGTAGCAAAACTGATTTGAAGGAGGGAGCAGAGAGACTCTGCCTGGTATAGCAGCAAATGAAAACTGGCAGCTTAAATGAGCTATTGCAGGAGTTACTCACCACTGCTACCCAGGAAAGCCTGGCAGAAAGTGCCTCACCAGTTTGATTCTGAACTCCAGCAACTGCCTAGGAATTTTCACATGCTGATGTATGAAAACTGATTTCTTTGAAGAAATCTGGTTTGCTTTTAATGTAGTATATTTTACACTTCATTGATGGAATCAAATTAGCATGAAGCAGGTTGACATATCTTAAACAGATGTGATGCACTTAAACCAGTATGAGGGACAACAGGATGACTTTGGAAAATAGCTGGTGTGGGGGAAATTTAACCTGATTAAGTAATTCTGTTAAAAAATCTAAATTATCATTTCTTTGTGCTCTTTTGGAGAAAATATTAAGTGTGCAAAAGTATTTGGTTATTTTGAAGCAGGTGTTCACTGTTGTCTTTAGGGTCTGGGTAGAGGGTGGGGTGAGTTGTATCCCAGTAACTTCAGGGTTTTGAAAATGATGGAGAATGTTCTGTGTGTTGTAGTAGTCACTGTGTGCAGGTGTGCAGTGTGTGGAATGGGAAGGTAATGGCTGTTGTAAAAACAAATTAGGGCTGTTTGTGAGTAAATGCCAAAATGGAGCCTTTTTTTTTTAAGGTGTAGAAAATGATGATGCTTGTAGTGAGAGGAAAGTCTCCATGTACATAATGTGGGGAAAAAACAAACCTGGGAAGCATTAGTGTGGGAAGATTAAAGGAAGATCCCATCTTTCCAGCCCATATGTGATTTTTAGCTCCAGCTCTGTCTGCAGAGACATCAGGGAAGGGGTGAGAGCCCTGAGCCTTGATGGATGCAGGGAAACCCTCTCAGCTCTTGCGGCCTTTTGTTCCTGGTGCTTCATTAGGCAAAGCAGACCTGAGATTTAAGGGATTATTTGCTACTCTTACAGAGGCTCAACAACAAAATCCAATACCAAAAGACCTCAAACTCGAGTTTCTATTTCATCTGGGGAATTGTAAATTTGGAATGATACTGTCTAAAGTGTAAAATGTAGTTTATAATCAACCACATATTTTGGTTAATGGCTTCCATGCCATCATTTTAAATTCCTGTTATCCACACTCCCTGACCTGACTTAGCAGTCAGAGGGCAAATCTACTGAGTGGAAATAATTTTACATCAGTTGCCACGTACAGAAACAAAAAGGTCAAAATGAGATACTGTGATAAAAGGTGTTCTGAATTACCTATTACATGTAATAGCTGTATTAATAACAGTAGTAGAGGTTGAGAGAGCAGGATAGGTTAATGTAGCTGAATAAAACACCTTTTAGGTGAGAAATATTTTCTGCATATTACCTTGCTTGGTAAAGAATATGTGTCATTATCCCAGAGATTTAATAAAACATTGGAGGGTCAATGCAAAAATGAATGTTTTGATAGGACAAGATACACTGAGACAGAGGTGGTTGGAAGTCATGCTGCAGGTGGGGAGTGCATTCAGTTATTGAGACACTCCAAGCTTCCCTTCAGTGCTTGTAGAACCCAGGAGAGGTTCTGCTGCAGTTTTCTGAAAGGAATTCTTTAAGTAAAGCCAACTATCTGTGTACAATTTGTACGTCAGAAGAATTTGTGTTGGCACTGCACTCTGTGGTCTGCATTTCTTCAGCATTGCTGTGCTATTAAGTTCTTGTTTTTAAGGATCAGTGAATCTCTACCAGCTTGCTGGGTGGTTGTTAAAAAAATGGATATTTTTTTCAGTTATAATTATATTAAATGTGAATTTGAATATACTCTTAATTTATATTGACTTTGAAGAGATTATCTTTTTGGATTTCCATTTATTATATTTGCTCTAAAAATATGTAAGCTCTTAATTATTTTTTTTTTAATCTGGCATTTGATCTGGATTGCCATTTTCATCTGTTGTCTTTAATTAGGTTTCCTGCTGGGTTTTGTAGCTTTACAGTTCATACCTTGTGAAAGAATCAATTGATTTCAGTGCAGATTCCCACGGTTACTATTCTTAAATTGCTTTCTTAGCTCAGCAGAGTGGTGGCAGAGTTCTTGCAATTTGATCTTCGCAGCCACTGCTGTTTATTTAAAAAAACCAGATTACTCATGATTTTTCTACAGCCTGCATTAGATGATTTGATAATTTATTTGTAGGCACTGTTTGTTTCTTAATTCACTCACCCACAGCTGACTTCACTGCCAGTTGCAGGGTGTCTTGGGGCTTCCTCTGGATACCATCCAAGTATTCCAGAAGTGCACAGGAATTTGGCTAACATTGCACCCAAAGCATGTGGTTTCAGTGTTTGTAATTTTATATCTATGTATATATGTTTTCCAAATCATGTAACAGCTGTCAGTAGGTATTTAGTCAAGAGAATGTAAAGGGCAGGTAAGTCTGGAGATGAAGGTTGGTGCAGAGGAAAGGGACAGTGGAAATGATTTAGATGATTCTGGGATTTATGGGGCAGCTCTCTGGAAAGTCAAAATGGGGTTTTTGGCAGAGGATTGCAGTAGGGAAACCTTTTTATTCTTATCTCCAGCATAAAAATGATGGGTGAGTAAGCAGTGATCTCTTGAGCTGTGTGTGAAATGTGTAATGGCTGTTCCAAGTCCTGCTCTCAGTAAACCTATAAAATTGTGGATAATGGTTTGAGACATGTCAAATACTGCTCTTAAAGCTCTCAGGAACATGTGTGTAAATTCATGATTTTTTCTTAAATTAAGCATTAATGTTGAACACATTTATCATCTTTATTATGGGCAGCCTGATGGTGCTGTGTGCTAAATACCCTAAACTGTCTTGAGATTGGGATTGAAAGCTCTGCCAGGAGAAGAGTCAACACAGCAAAGATTTTCCTCCTTGTTAAAACCTAGCTTAAACAACTGATTTAAGAAATCAGGTAGTTTAAGACACCAAATTAAAACCATGCTTTAAAACAGTGAATACTGGGAAACAGGATTAATTTTTATGTAAAGAACTTCTACCCAGGCATGCTGTGGGGGGAGAAAAAAGGTCCTTGAAGTGCTTTTTGCTGTATGTAATTTCATAAACCTGTTCTCTACATAAATGTGGGCTGCTTTGTCCTAGGAAACACTGGATATTCTATAACCCTAATTAAAACTGTGCCTTATTTACACTGTGGGCCTGCTAAGTGCATTGTGTCATTATTTAAGACTGTTACTCTGTTTGTTTCATTCAACATAAAGCCCCAAATCCCACCTGCTAGTGGGAAAATTGTATTTTTCATAGAAATAGTGACATATCCCACAATTTTGCTCCTGCAACTCTAGTCTTGTGCTCTACCTCTTTATTTTAAAATAAAAATATAAAAGAAATATAATTTTAAATATTATAATCTTTCTGTGTGTGTGTTCAGATAATTTGGGTCTTACTACTAAAGGTATATCTGGGAAAAAAGTGTCAGTATGGGATGGAGTTGTGCCTTGCTTCTGTCTGAGACAGTCTATTTTGGAGAGGGGCAAGGCAGGTCATATCAGTGGTAAAATCATGTTGTGTGAAGTGCAGAGCTTCTGATGAGCTGTTCTCTTATCTGACATTACATATGAATAGAAAGCAAGTTGCCTGTAAAGCTTGCTTTAAATTTTAATAAACTGCAGAAAAGATAAGTGGTAATTTCCTGATGTGGATGCATCTAGTACAGCCTGCTAAACCCAAATTCCAGGATCATAAATTTTAAAATGAATCTTTGTGGCTTGAATTTTTAAGCTGGCATGATAGATTTAAATTTTAGGGAAATAAATTTCCGTTCCTCTCTTCTGTCTGTATCAATCTTACTGAAAAACGACAGAAGATTTGAATTTGAGAACACAATGAAAATAACAGGAACGGAGAGCAATAGAGGCGACTAATCCTCTAATTACTTTCTCTGAACACTGGGAATTGGGCTGCAGAATATCCTTCAGTACAATCTAGAGTAAGCTAAATTTATTCCATGCCAAAGCTGTAAAGGGAGGGATTTTGCTACCAACTCAGAATAGTAATGGGCTGTGGTGGTCTTTATCTGATGGCAGCAGAGCAGATGTGCCTGCTCTGGAAACCCCTGTTTACAGATTTGAATTTTCCTGGCTCCTAATTGCCCTGTGCTCGCCCTTTCACACCCTGGGGTTTGAAATGGAACTGAACAATTCCCTGATTTTATAAACCCCGGGGCAGAGCCCTCTGCTGTGGGCATGGGGGCTGGGGATGTGGATGTGGCACATGTACATCAGTGGCTGTTTGTGTTGGACTCTCCTGTGGAGTTCTCTGTGGCTCACACTGATACCAAAGCTGTTTAGTGGCAGACGTGACCTGTATTTTGGCTCAAGTGCTCTCAGCCAGTTCTTTTGTGCTTGCTTTGCTCAGTAGTGTGCTGTTGATACTGAAATGTCCCCCAGTCCCTTATTCCACGCTGAAGTGTAGTAAATACACAGAGATGCTGAAGTTAAACGTGTGGCTTTCAGCTGAAGCTCCCTGTCCTGGTGTTGCTTGTGTTTTGTGAACCTGGCTGGGATCTTGGACAGTGAAAGCTCTGGAGTGACACTCAGGGACAAAACATTCTGGGATAAATGAATCCTAAATTTGGTTGTAAGCACTTTGTTGTAGCTCTGCTGAGTGACTGAGAATGGGATTTGCTTTCTCACTGTGCTTCTCAGCTTGCAAGGTGGAGAGGCAGTACTGCTCCCACATCCTCCCTGAGCCGTGACACCTCCTGGCTGCAGAGATGGTCTTTTTTTTCCTCTCTTGGATAATTTAGAAAAGTTTGGGAATCAGGGCCAGCCTTGTTTTCAGTTCTGCACAGATTCAGAGACAGCACCAGGGGGGTTTACAGTCACTTATGTTTTGAAATGAGCTTGGCAACTGCACATGTGGAGAGGAAAGCTCCTTGCTTCCCACTTGTTAGCAGCTTGATTTTTCAACTCCTGTGTAGCACGTAAATCAGGATTTAATTCTGACTGCTGTTTAATGTATTATCTTGTTGACTTAAATCACTTAAGTAGCTCAGTTAAACACAGTTCAGAGTGTGTGTGTGTTTTTAAATACACTAAGTTGTGTGTAAGGAATGTGAGTAAGCTCTGAACTTTGCCCGGGAAGATGCCTGGTAATGTCTGTGTATAAATAAATGAGAAGTGGAAAGGTTACAAATGCTGTGTTCACTGTGCACTGGTAGGGCTAGAGAAACCCACAGTGATTTTTTTCCACATGCAAGATGTGGGCTATTGTGTTAGTGAACTGAGAGGTCAGATGATCCCTTTCATCCCTGTAGGAGACAGATCCTACAGATTTACCTGTCTTGTGCCTTCTGCCCCCAGAAATCTCTTGCAGTAAGGATGCTCTGTTTGAAAGGTGGGCTTCACATACTTTTGCCAAGAGCTACTGTCAAGTTTGCCCAACTTGGTTCAAGCACCAGTTGAACTATTCTACAGGATATTTTTTTATTATTGAAAATCTCCACGGAGGAAATTGCCACAAAGTCCATTTTGCAATGACTTGTTGCAGTGCCTGTAGCCATCCCAGACCAGTAAAAAAGAACCTGATTGCTTTTGGGTTTGTTCTGTCAGAGTGCCTTCTATCAGGACATATTCCACAGTGTGATTTCTAGAAAGCAGCTTCTGTCCCTTGATGGGCTCTATAAAATGTAACTGCTTTCTAGAAGTACTGAATGGCTTTTTGGCAAGAAGAATTTGCTTTTTTTTTTTTCCCTCTTGAGAGAGTTTTGTGCAGCTGCTTAACAGGTCTGTTAAGGTAACTGTCTGGAGAGTCTTTGGCTGTCCTCATGTAAAACTGACTTGTGTCAGATGCAGTTTATGGTTTCTGGGAGCTGTGGAATGATCTGCAGCTTCTCCTGGTGTTATGATGTGCTCTCCTTTGGCAGGCAGGCACAGCTTGGTGCTCAGGGCTGCTTTGATTCACAGAAGCATTCACTGCTGATGAGCAGAGTGTACAAATCTTTCAGGCTGTGTATTGATAGAAGCCCTTGAAGGGACTTTATCACTATATTTTTTTTGTCTGGCTTTTAGTTAAGGATTCTAATTTGTGGCTATTTTGTGTGCTTGGCATACCCAAATATGTGAGTGTAGCCACGCATCTGCTGCTTTTGTTCCTGATGTGTATAAATGAATTGTAGGCTGTTGGCACCAGAATGTTCAGTTACAAACATTGTTACATCCTTCTCTAATTACTGATGTTTTTGTAGGTGTGTCAAGAGTTTTGGGGATGTGCTCCAGCTGCAGTGACAAAATCATGTTTATTGCCTTCATGTGTAAATCTATAGGTTTGTAGTCTTCCTAGAGAAATCCTACTCTTAGGAAATTAATGCCAGGAGTTTGGGGCTCAGAAGTTTTGCTTTCTGGAAAGTCACACATGAGGGAAGGTCTCACTGGTGTAAAAAAATTATCTTAATAATTTGATTGTAATCTGTATTGACAGGAATATGGCAATCTAACCTGTTACACAGTGGAGGATCCCCATATAGTCTGTAGTGATCAGTTAAGACAATGAAAAGAGAATCCCTGCTGGAGTAAATAAAGAGTAGTGGGACTTTTTTTTTTAAAGTATGGATAAGTTATTGTTGACTGCAAATATAAAAAAATACAAAACTTCCAAAAATATGCACGTGGCAGTCTGATACAACAACACTTAAGGTCTTAATCACAGATGAAACTCTGCATAGGACAGTGATAAACAGAAATGTCTCCTGAGGCTCCAAAGCAGGTGAAATGTGTCCTCAACACAGGATTCCCAGCAGGCAACTCCAGAGCAGCTGTGATAGAAGGTGTCACAGCAATGTGCAGGCACTACTGTGTCCAGAGGAGCATTCTGAATTTTGGGAAGGATGATTTATGCTTTGGGTAGTTGATGTATCTGACACTGCTACACCTTTGTGTGATTCCTCTGAGCTGTCTCTGTCTCTGGTCTGTTTGGGGGAGGAAATTCAGCAAACTGACTGAAGGAGGAAAAACACAGATAATTCCAAAGATGGATGAAAGATCATTTGTGATATAATGTTACTGAACATGGACAGAAAAAAATGGAAGGAGAGAAGAAAAATCTTATGGGCTAGAGGAGTGAAAAGGTGAGATTGGGAGGAAAATGGTTCATAGGTAGGTTCTGTAAAGTTCACAACCACCAAAAGTTGGTGATTTACAAAGCAACTTTGGAGCTACTGTGTCATAAAGTTGGTGCGTGTTGGTATAAACTGGTGTCTACTTTGAGCTGCTTTTACTTACTGTGGGGAACAGCTGGGCTTGCAGAGCTGGTCTAGAGTCCTAGGAATGAGGTGGGTCTCTGGTCTGGTCAGTGGCTGCAAAAATGAAGGCTTGGACCCCTAACTTCAATCTGTGCCATTTCACCAACACCCCCCGTGCATTTTGAAGATGTTTGGAATACTCCCTTTTGTTTGAGAAGTAGCCTGCTCTTCACTGTTCTGAAAAGCAGAGTATAGCCAAGTGTCTTATCAGGCCTGATGTAGCTTTACAGTAACTTATCTAGGGAAACTTTGACTTTTCCACCTCCTTCCTTGCTGCAGTACCCAGCCAGAGAATTAGGGAATGGCATGTTTTGATGCTGCCTCTCAAGGGAGGGTGCTGTGTGTGGTATTGGCTGGTTGTCTAAAACAACACAGATTCAGCAAATGGAGAAAATGGTTTAACATCTGCCTGTTGAGTTGATAAATGGTGAAGTGCTCGAGTGGCAACACACAACCCCACATGTGCACTTGGAGCAGATGGCTTTGATGTGTGCTCCAGACAAATGTGCCCTCAGCAGGAAAGGGTGCACAGAACAAACCTGGGAGTGAGTCAAAAGCCAGAAAAACGTGAAATGTAAATAAACCACACTGTGCTGACTCTGTTTCTGTGTAGTCACTGAGCCTTGAGTTTGGGGGGGTGATCTGCATTCAGTAAATTGAAGTGGGGTGGGTGACCTGTGATTTGCATGTTCCAACTCGTTCATTGTGACAGGGATTGCAGACAGTGCCACACATAGGTCGTTTCAAAGTGACAAAATTTAATTTCTTTATGGTGGCACATTTCTTTCCCTACATGCAGTTACTGGCTCTTGGTCTTTTTTTTGGCCATTTCCTAACACTCATTTAGTTGTCAAGAGAATATTGACAGTTGAAGTATTAGAGACAGACAAGGTGTTAACATTAGTATTTCAAAAATGACTGCAGAGATGTTGTTGCAGTTGCAATGTTTATAAGGAAAGGGAAAACCCTGGAAGAATGGGCTTGTGTGGAGCTGGGCAGGAAGCAGATGCAGAGTTAAAAGAGCTGGGCCAGTGGTTCTGGTTGATACAGGTACCTCAGCCTCTCCTACAGGCACATGAAACCCTTAAAGTTTCCATAATAATGTGCCTTTCTTTGCAGAAGGCTATAGGAAAATTCCAGTATAATATATAATAGCTGTATCAGTAGGCAGAGGTCAGTGTAAATTTATTGAAATGCTGTGTTAGAGAAGCAGTAATTCTGGGCAATTACTGTTACGTTTGAGACAGAGTAAAATTGCAAACAGTCTTTAGCTAATGTTCTATGAATTGGCATTTGTTTTAATTTACTGGGAAACTTCCCAGTGGTGGATATACTTTTCTGATGTGGGTAAAATATCAGTGGCTCACACTCATGAGCTTTTGTTACGTTTTCTTATAATAACTCAGAGTCTGCTGGCTCTGGCAGTCAATCTGTCCAAAAATCCAGTGGAAATGGGATGTGTTCTTCTCTTTTGAAGGCTTCCTTCCTTGCTGGCTAAAGCTTCCTTTTAAGTTGCGAGATCTTTTGTCTGACATCCCTGAGTGTTTCTTGTGTTCTGTTTTCATAAAAGCCATGGAAGGCTGGCAGCCAACTCTGAAAGCATTTAACTCATGAAGGCTCTGCTGTCATTAATTTTAAACACGTCACTGTGGTGTCGGTCAGCTCCACTACCAACAAAGAAAACTAAAGTGTTCCCATAAATCATTTTATTGTCCTAATCCAACCTAATTAACTAAACTAAAACTCCTGTTCTGATGAAGCAGCCCTTCCTGTGGGACATCTGCCTCTTTCTTAATGGATTTTAGCTTTTATTTCTGCTGTAGTGCACAAGAGTTGGTGACCGTAATAATGTTAAGTCCCTCTTGCCATCTTTGGGGAGCTCACCTGGCACAAGGGAATTAATTTTAAATTTCCAAATGCAGAGATTTTTTTTTTTTCCATTCCTTGGAAACATGGTTTGCAAGCCAGGAGGAGGAAGCAATGAAATCTCTATTTCTAGAAGTGGATTAGACTTGTTCCCTGCAAGCTTTGCAAGCAGCAGCCTAAAGGCTCTGAGAATTTTGGGATCTGCTTCTGTAGTTCATTGACACGGAAGGTTTGACTCAATAGTGTTAAGTTGATGTAATCGTGCCAGGAGCTCCTGACCTGTTCTTGAACTCTGGGGCTGGAGGTGACCCAGGGGAACGAGCAGCACTGTCAGTGTGCAGGGGTTTGCTGTGCCACACCAGGACCTGATCCTAGACAGGGAACATCTGGCTGAGCACAGATGTAAATTCAGTGTAGGAGAAAAAGGTGGAGTTTCTGAGTAAAGAGCCATTTCTGCTCTTGGGGATAATCTGTTGAAGATTTGTTAAGTTCTAGTTTTGTTCCCTCCTTTTTCTGTATCTTTGCTAAAAAAGCAGGGCACTAAGAAACACTGCTTTTAAATATAACCCTTATATATTCTTACTCCCTTTATCTGCGAGGTGACTTTACATGGGGTGAGGGAATTCTATTTTCTCATTTCTTGAAATGATGATAAAACTGATAGCATCCACCTTTCCAGGGGAGTGAGTGGAGAGCAAAGAATTCAGATGGACTGAGATATTCCAGGGGCTGGCAGAGTTGCAGTGTTGCTGCTGGGAAAGCAGACTCTGTTTGATCTCTATTTGATCTTGGCTCCTGTGAGACCTGACAGATTTGTAAGTCATAGCCTTTAGCTGCTGCTTTGATTGTGAGGGCAAAGTGCTGGAATGAGGTTTTGTTCTTAAAACGGAGAGAAAGGAGCAAGAATGAAAAAGTATGTGTAAGGAGGCAGGGGAAAAACCAAGGCCAAGTGTAATTCCAGCCAGCAGGAAGGATATAACTGGAAATTTGAGCTACTAGCAAAGTTGAAAAATGAAAAATAATTTAAAAAAAGGAACATTTGCTCAGGCCATGTTTTTGTGAGGTCATGGGCTTTCTCCTTTCAGTCTGTTAAAATCAGGGTGTTTTGATCCAAAATCACCAGAACACAAATCTTGAGGTAGTGGGGGGAGCTGTGGGGTTTGCCTGCAGCAATAGGGAGGGATCTTCCAGCTCACCTTAAGAGCAGGCTCAGCATAGTGGGGCTTGGAGCCTCCATCTGGGAAGCCCCATGGAGATGGATGGATTGCTGTGCAAACACGAGCCCTGTCTTGGAAGAGTGCTGGGCAAATCTGTCCCTTCATGCCACGTAGATGGCACCCAGGGTTCCCCTACTGCTTTTGTTTGTCATTTGGACTTTTAAAAATCCCTTAGTACCCTGTGGGCATAGTCAGTAGCAGTGGAATTATTCAGGAAAAATCTCTTGCAGCTGTTTGTTCCCCCTGTTCCTCCACAGGGTTTTTGTCAGTTCATCTTCACTTTGCTCTCTGTTTCCTCCAAAGGGAACTCAGCACCTTGAGACAGGTAAATGTACAAACCCAGCTGTTGTGTAGGCAGCTGGATTCACCCAGCCTGTGTTTCCCCACCACCATTCCTACTGCACAAGAGGTGGGATGTGCAGCCAGCCTGGAGCCACATGGTTTGGACTGGCTTGGTAGGCTCAAGCTATGGATGTTAGTGAGGTTTTTCCAGCATTTGTATCTGTTGGAAACTAATTCAGGGTGGGTTTTTTGTTTTCCTGTTCAATTGATAATTTTATTTTAATTAAATTAAATTAATTTAATTTATTAAACTTTTAAGAACCTGAAAAATAGGAACAAACTGCTCAAAGTAAGCACAGGGAAGAGTAAAGGAGCCCAAAATGCTGGAAGTGCCTGAAGGAAGATTTCCCTTCCATGACTACTCAGGTGAAACCACAGCCCTGGGATTTATGGTTGGATTTGATGGTCTTAAAGGTGTTTTAAAACTAAAATGATTCTACAGTTCCACTCACTCAAAAGCTTAGTGGATTCTAAGAAAAAGCTTTGAAAATACCCAGTATTGCTCTGGTGGATCTTGGCAGCCTTGGAGTGGAGGTGAGGACACAGAGGTAGAGTTCAGTGCCAGGTTCTTGTTCTTCCTTGTCCTGTTTCCTGCCCTGAAGGTGGACATGGTGTTGTCCAGCCTGAAACTCTGAATTTATCTGCTAGAACTTGTGAAGCTGCTGTAATTCTTGTGGGAGTCAGGGCTTTTCTCAGGACTTCAGTTGCTACACCAGGGCAATTACGTGACAGCATCAAGGGGTTTTGAGGAGGGAATCCTGCTGACAGGAAAAGCGGTCTGGAAGTTTGAATGCTAAAAGCAGCAAAAAGGCAAACTCCCTATTTTGGTAGCAGAAAAACCCAGATTTGTGCAGTCAATCTCCAGACTCTTTTGGGACTTGTAGTAGTGTGGTTCTATATTTCCTCAAGCAGTTAAAATCCTTCATGATTTTGCCTGTGTCTGCATTCCTCTCACAATAGTGTTTTATTGGGAATCTTAACTTCCACTGTTTTGTGTAGTTCCAAAAATACTGTTACTTGTCACTTTTTTTTCTTTCTTGACTTGGAAGTGGCCAATTGTTTTGAGACTAGCACTTAAAATACCTGTAAAGTGTCTGAATTAGAGCAACTGTTGGTGCTGAGCAGGCTGTGAAAGCACACAAGTTGAAACATTTCTCATAATGTTCTTGGCTTTTTCCAAAAATGATTACACAATTCCAGGAAATCAAATGTAGCGTTTCTTCACTGAAAACAACTGGGTATAAATAATGGAAAACAAAGAGGAGGGGAAGTAGATGGGGAAGAAAAGTTGGGAGGGGAAAGGAGCACATACAGAAAAGAAGATTGTGTCCCACCCTGGAATTTCAGAGGACACACTGACCCTGGTCAGTATTATTAATATATCTAAGCCCTGAGCTCTGTAGGCGTAGGGCATGACCTTGCTCAGTAATTCAGGAAGTCCTTGTGTTTCCCTCTGTGTTTTTTCCATCAGACCTTAAAACTTTCAGCTTGGGTTCTCACAAAAGCTTCCATTTGATCCAGAAGCTTGTCTGACACGAGCATGAGCTTGGGGCACACGTCCCTGCCTGGGAATTTTGCTTGGGTGCTGGTGGCCAGTGCTGCACAGAGTGGCTGGAGCTGCAGTCAGGACTCTCACATTTACAGTCTGTCCTCTGCTGTATTCCAGCTGCAGCAGAGTTTTGTGGAAATGAGTGAAATCTTGTGTATGAAAGCTATTACTTTCTGATCTTTGAAATGGTGATATCTGACAATATGAGTATGAACTGATTATTGCTATATTAAGCTTAAAACTTAAGGTGTAAGAGTCTTCAGTTTATCCCTTTATTTTTTTTATATCCTAGGAACACCTCAGACCTGCCCAGGGTTTGAGATCCTTTTCTTAGTTGTCAAACAGGCACAGAGGAGAAACTTTTGAGACCACAGCTCAGTGTCCTGGCAGATCACAGTGTTAGTGACTTAATCCAAACTGCATCTTGGTGCCATTTGTTCTTGCAGCTGTGTGCCACTGTAGTGGTTATTACAAAACACTATAAATAATCTGTGAAATTCAGAATCTGGCTATTACTGATTACCAAGTGTGTTTACAACACTTTTCAGCTGTTACATTTCCTAGACTTTGTCTTCAAGTTTTGTTAAAAGCTTTATTGCTGAAAAGAAGTCCTGGGAAAGGTCATCTGCCTAATCATAGAATGGTTTGGTGGGAAGGGACCTTAAAGATGATCCAGTTCCACCCCTCTGCCACTGGCAAGGACATTTTCCCCCAGACCAGGTGCTAGAACTTCCAGCAAGAGGCACATTTGTAAAAGCATTGTCTGGTTGTAAATGCATGAGATTTGCAAAAAACAGTTCTTCCATTATGTGTTCTCAATAATTCTGTGTCAAATACTCTTGCTAACCCTTAGTAGGCTTTTAGTATGCACATAGATGTTTTTAATACCTCCAGCATTCAGAAGGATTTTTAATGATTTGTTCAATAATTGATGGAGCTTTGGCATAATTTAGGCTTTTGTGAGAGATGGCAGGCAGATGAGCAGAATATATTTAGTTGTTTAGTTTAATCATCCCTATCTGTGAATTCTTTAGGTGAAAAGCAGAACGAAGGAATGGAACAAGTGAGAGAACCTCTTGAAGAAAATTATCCCCTTAGCTGAAAACTGGAGAAAGCCTTAATTAACCTATTAATTCATTGCTTAAGTGTCTGCAAAGTGTTTTCTGAGCAGGAACAGTCATTACCTTCCAGAACTGTGTGTGGTTATATGAACCTTTATATTTACATCTATTTCCCTGTTGGCCAATAGATTCAGTTTCTCAGCTCGTTTCCCTCAATCTTGGTGAGACAAAGCAGGAGACAGGAGCTGCCCTCTTCTTGTCTTCTTTTAAATACTGAAATCCTATTTAATCTTTGATGCTAAATCCATATTTAGACACCAGTCTACTTTGACAGGTAGTAAGAAGTAGCCTTTAATGAGGAAAACCACACTGAAAGTGTTTGGATTTTGTCACCAGTTATATAAAATTGCTGGGCTCTTTCTGATATAACCAGAAATTTACTTAACCTGAAGTCCTGGCTTTTAACTGGAAATCAGTTATATTGCTCACTTCAAACAAGCCAAAACTCCCTCCTCTCCAAGTCTTTGCTGCAAGAGTTAGGAATTGAATATCATTTCAGAGAAAAAAGGTATTTGGAGTCTAAACTATAAAAATGGTAAGTATTGGGTACTCCTGAACTAGAAACAAACAAGTGCAGCTTGGGATTTTCCATTAAAAACAAACAGGAGAAATCCTATTGTATGTGTTTACCCAGCCTTGTAATAACATGTTATGATACACTGCTTTTCTGGATCACAGCAAAGGTATTTATGTAGCAAAATGATTTGATTACAATATTTGTGTGTGTAATAGACATTTTTTTTTTATCCACCAGGCCATCAGCTCAAAAGGTCACCACAGTATCTCTTTCACATTATCCAGAAGCCAGACAGTTATAGTGGAATATATTCATGATAAAGATACAGACATGTTTCAGGTAAGGCTCTAAAATACTTGGATTGTTTTTTGAAAGCAACGTGAGAAACCCCAGTTCTGCCCCATCCTCTGGGTATTCTCTGACCTGTGGGGTTTCCACAGTCTGACCCAGCTGTGTTAATATGGGAGCACTTTGGGATTTTGATTTATTCTGCTCCTTGCAAAGCCACACCAGCATCTGCCATCTTTCTTACTGACTTACTCCTTCAACTGTACTCTGCCTTTTCTCCAAAGACAGACAGTACTGCAGAGAACCACGTGCTCTGTCTGGATTCATGAGTGAGCACAGAACTGCACCCACCACCCTCCAGTTAATCTCATAGCTGGAGTAAAAAGGGAGTGGAAGGAGTAGGACATGGGATGGGGAAGGAGGAAGGCAAAAGGAGCTGGGCAGCAGGGGAGACAAATGATAAATGATAAACTGTTCCTGAGGGGTGTGCAGATCTCTCAGGTGGTGTAGGGGACTGGGCTGAGTTTCTCTCAGCTCCCATCTCTTTTCCAACACATGCCCAGTGTCTCCTGTCTGCATTTTGTTTTTCTGCATCGTTTAACCTCTGGTAACCTGAGTGATTTTCTTGTGCCATGGTTATTTTTATGTATAATAAGAGAGAGCAGAAATTCTGTGTGAACTTAGACTTCAAACTGGGGAACCCAAACGTGCCAAACAACCTTTTTCATTCTAGACTGGTCAGGTCTAGGTTACATTTGACCTCAAATTAGAGCATCTCTCCAGGAATTGTTATCCCTCCTCATTCAGCCTTTCCTATTTAGAAGGGTCAGCAATTGAGTGCTGTTGACAGAGAGGAAATAACTCTTTGGAGATGTTGTTGCTTCTCTTGACTTCTGTGTTTTGCTCTATATTAAATTTTCCAGTGTGACTGAAACCATTAGATCCAAATAGGAATTGATTAAAACCCAGTCTTATTCATTTGCTGCAGAATGAAGGATTGAACAGCCAGGGTGAACTGAAATAGGTTTTTCTGAGTTGACTAGTGAAAAAAAAAATGTAACCCATCCATTGGGGTTACTGTGTGATGCTTGTTTAGCTCTTGAGTAGCTACAGTAAAATCTTTTCCTGTATATAAATTTTGAAAAGCCATTTTTGAAAGCTGGATTTTTCCCCTTTCTAGTACAGTAAAAAATTAATAAAGAGTTGCAGAACAGCTGCTTTTTCTGGGCATACTGTACAGACATCTATTGCATAATGCCCTAGTGGTGGGTGCAGCTTTTTTGGGGGGGTTGAGACACCACTTTAAGTCTTGGGATGTGGGGGGGGTCCTCAGGGGATCTCAGTGGGACCTGAGTGCTGTGTCCTGGTTCAGGTTTCTGCCCTCTGGCTGTTTCCTGAGGGTTGCATTCCATGCACTGGCCTGCAGGGGCTGATGGCTGTGGAGAGTGGAAACAGGAGTGGTCTGGTGGACTGTGGCAATAATTCCCCACTGAAGCAATGCCAGAGCAGTTGAAGAGGTTTCCATTATTTATATGAGCCATTAGATTTTAACTGTTCTCATGAATCTGTTGGAGAAAAGTTATTTGAGGATGTTTAGTGCAGCCCTGTGGTACACGATGACAAAATTCATCTCTGTTGATCCACAGAGTGGAGTTTCATTGTTGCTCAGGCATCACTTGGACAGACAATCCTTGGAGTTTGATGTTTTCTTTTTAAATGTGTGTTCTTGGCTTGTGTAGGATATGGAAGTTGAAAAGGGAAAGATAATTCCTGGACCACAGGATTATCCTGAGCCTTGAGGCCCCACTTTGACTGCAGTTACCATGCATTATCCTGGGCAAATCACTTGGCTTTTTGTTCTTTATTCCCACTGTTCTTGAGCTGCTCTGCAGTGTTGTTTGTAGTTCTGGCTTTGGTTTTTTTTAAATGTAACTATATTATAAAATCTGTGTGCAAATGCTGCTATGCACCTTTGTGTTTGTGACATCCAGGTCAGATTACTTCATTTAATTACAAAAAAAAGTACAAATGTGTTCCTCTGGCCTCTCCCAGACTCTATATGTGCTGCTATAAACAAAGATTTTCTTCAGAGTTTAACCCTTCTGTTGATGATGCATTAGGTGAAGTTGAACCTGTTCCTTCATGGTTTGATGGGGTGAGAATGGGTTGATTATACCTGTTCATGCCACTACAAAACCCAAAACGTGCAGCTCCTACCCTAAATAACTCCAAGTTTACACAAGAAGCAGGTCCATTCAGTACAAAGCATTGATTTTTTTTTTTCTGAAGAACGACCCTTCAGAAGATGCAGAATCCAATTTCACTCTCAGCAGAGTGCAATTCTCTTGAAGCCCAAGAACCTGGAGCTGTTGAATTCTGTGCTGGCAGGCTTTGCCTTGGCAGGAGCAGTGTTTCACTGACAGCAGGCAGCAGCAAACCCAGGACTGCCTGCCTCTCACACAGCTTTGAACAACCAGGGCACACACTCGCTGCCTCTGCAGCACCTGGCCCGGTTCTGGGTTCTTGTGGGAAGCAACTTAGGGAAATCATATGACACAGTTAACAAGAAGGGTCCCAAAATACAGCCTGAAGTTGCTAGAAAGAAGAAAGTCTTCTGTGCTGTGGAGGAAAATGGAAGAAAAATGAGTAGTGAAGTGTGTAAGGAGCAGCTCTGAGTAATGGGCTCGGTGTGTAGTGACTGTAGTCTGACTGAAGCAGCAGATGAGGTGAAAATTCTGGAGGGTGGATGTTGGTAGCATCAAGTTTTTCATTTATTCCTTAGGCACTTGCTTTTCAGGTGATGTCAAACCCAAATTCTTGATTTAATACAGAGCTTGAGAAAATTGCCAGATTTTGAAGGCCGCTTCTTCAAAAAATTTGAATGCTGAAAAGTAGCACAATATATGAGACTGATCCTCTAGAAGGCTTTCTCAAGTGGAAAAGGGAAGAAAACCAAATATTTAAAATACTTGATTTTGCATAGACATACTTGTGACACAAATGAGATAAGTACTTAAGTGTTTATATAAAATTCTGCATATCATTCTGTAGATTTAGAAAAAACACATAGATGCATTGTTTGTAGATCTTAATGGTTATATCCAAACAAACTTTGAATTTCATGGTGAATGATTAGTGTGATGTTAGAAAGGCTGGGAGCACACACTTGGATACTTTGTCATCCTTTAAGGAAACATGAGGTAGATTTTTCTCTGATTACATCTAGAAGCTTTGAGAGAATTATCTATTTCAAGAGACTGCAAGAGGCAGAAACTTGTTATGAACAAATTAATTTCATATTTGTTATTGATTATCCTTTAAGAGACTCCATGTACAGATAGAGAATAGTCAAAAGTTATTCATGAGGCTCCTGCTGCTGCTGCTCAGTGCTGACTCTTAGCAGGAATTGCTTTGGATGGGAAATAGAAGCCTGGTAGAAATAATACTGTCAAAGGAAGAAGAATATTGCTTTGCAAGATTTAGCTTCAAGTTGTCAAGTTATATAAATCAGAAATATCCCATATTAAATAGTTGCTAAACTCTCTCTCCTGGGTATTCTAGTAGACACTTTCTGTGAGAAATTGAATTGTAGACTTTTGATTAGGCCTTGTTGAGTATTTCCTGTGCAGGGAGCCGATCCCATTTTCTATTTGTGCTGAGCCCAGTGATGTGGAGACAGTAACTGGATGTGTCACTGGAGACATGAATTTTGACATGTGCTAGAGTGTAACCCTGCAAAGCAGAGCTTGAAGCAGGAGAGAAGGACAGAAGAGGTCCCTGCACTATTTCTATCAATCCAGTTGTGACAAGGCTTAGGTGTGCATAGTATGAATTTCCTTGACTCTTGAACAACGTTTCTTGAAAGCAGGTTTAGTTTGCAGAGATGTTTGTTGATGGTGGAACCATACATGGCTCCCCATAGTTGGCTTCCGAGAGCAAGATCTGAGCAGAATGGAACTTCTTGGGAGACAATGAGATCGTGTTTAGTGAGGAGGTTATTTAATATCAGTGTAGATACCTGATACTGGAAGTAGTTTCATGTGAAGAGTATTCCTAATTCTGTTTGATCACAAGGTGTCTGTAAAATTAATATTCTGTTCCACTTCTTGTTCCTCAGCTCCACTTTCCCAGTTAAGCTCTAGGTTGGTGTAACACTAATTTGCCTGTAGAAATATTGATAAAGCCTCACTGTCTGTCTGGCAGTCAGATCCTTCCATCCATGAAGTCATGAAGTTTTCTGTCCCAGATGTTTCCAGATTTAGAATTTAAATTTTTAGCTGACAAGATAGGAAAATCTTCCTGTCTGCTGATAAGTGTGTTTCATTTCTGCTCAACTCAAGATTACGTTTTTAAATTCTGTTGGTCATGCAAGGGCATGATTAGGAATAAATTTCATCTTTTGCCTGACAACTCTTCTTTCTGGGACTACAAATCCTGAAAACATGAAGGTGGGTAGCTCTTTGTTATGACATACCAAAATAACCAAATTCTGGGTCTAAAAAAAGTCCTTTATTTTCATGGCCAATGTATTTGGAACTGGAAAATGTCAATAAAACTTGTCAATCCAAGCTACTGTTTTCTTAACTGACAGAATGCAGTGGTGAGTAATTTGCTGTGGTTGGATGAGGAAATAGCAAGGTGATAATACTTTTTCTGGTGACAGTACTGTGTTGTACTGTCAATCAACATCAGCTGTGTTGATTTATTTCAAGCAAGCATGAACATCACTTGTGGTAAGCAAAAATTTGTCATTCAATACATTTGTGATGTATTTCTGCCTAGGACAGATGTGGAAATACAGGTTAGTCTCTGGTTGGATCTTGCCATCCAGAAATTCAGTAGACAGAAGTTTACTGATGTCATCAGTATTAACCTGGCAAAACTGTGTCCTCAATGCTTCATATTTCTGTGGGTATTTCTAGTTATACCATTATCTTAATTTTTTTGCAGGTTGGGAGGTCTACAGAAAGCCCCATAGACTTTGTAGTAACAGATACTATTTCAGGAAATCAAAATAATGATGAAGCCCAGATCACCCAGAGCACCATCTCCCGATTTGCCTGCAGGATTGTTTGTGACAGGAGCCCACCATACACAGCAAGGATCTTTGCAGCTGGCTTTGACTCGTCTAAAAATATATTTCTTGGTGTAAGTACTGCTACTAACGATGTTATGAGCAAGCTCTGGTTTATCTTCTGTTACTTTCAAGCCCCCAAATCTCCTTGTACTGGTTGATAACTTGTACTGTCATTAGACTTTTATTACTCCAATGCACCAGCTGCAGTGTTAAGCAGAAACTGCAGTTTTGTGTGCCTGAGTTGTCACCAGCAGAGACTCGTGGTCATGATTGTCCTTAACAATGAAGCTGCGCTTTAGTAACTGTTAGAGGATTTTCTTGAGGTTGGTTTGATGTATTTCTGATAGCCACTGTGACTGTCACACGTAGGAAAAAGCAGCCAAGTGGAAAAACCCCGATGGCCACATGGATGGATTGACAACCAACGGGGTGCTGGTCATGCATCCCAAGGGAGGCTTCACGGAGGAGTCCAAGCCCGGCGTGTGGCGGGAGATCTCCGTCTGTGGGGACGTGTACACGCTCCGGGAGACCAGGTCTGCTCAGCAGAGGGGCAAGCTGGTAAGTGGGAAGTACCTGGAATCCATCGAGGGGTGCTTGTTTTCCTGGCTGTGAATGGAGCAGGCACAGTGGGCACTGCAAGCATCTGAGTCTGTGTGTTAGAGCAGATTTTGTCCTGCTGTTCTGTTCCTGAGCGTGTGAAATAGCACAGGGTGTGAAAGCTAAATAAACCCTGGAATCTCCATCTCTGGAATGTTCTCCTGGGACATGGGGATGTCTGGAAGTTGCTGCATGGGGAGGTGTCTTTTGCAGTACTGCCAGAAGAGTCCACTTCTCTGCAAAAGCAGTTTGGGTAAGGCAGCTTCTGTTTGATTTACCTGCCACTGGGAAGATAAGAGGAGCCCTGGAAGTTTATTCCTGTTTTCCCCTGTGAGGCAGGACAGGCTTTGCCTTTCCCAGAAGTGAGAGATTTCAGCTGCCAGGGACCTGTGACACATAAAGCCAGGAGAGAAGTTCAATGAACTGACTTTGCAGCTCTACCAGTGGCTTTGCAGAAAACTGACTGCTGAAAGAGTTAGGGGAATGGAGTTGGGCTGTTCTGCTTTCAGCAGACACCCTGCAGGA
Organism: Promerops cafer; assembly: GCA_013398275.1. NCBI lineage: Eukaryota > Metazoa > Chordata > Aves > Passeriformes > Nectariniidae > Promerops > Promerops cafer. Next base: position 190,654 of record VZSE01003283.1, on the reverse strand, counting down.
CATAAATTGCTTTGTCACACTGATGGTGGCAGGCAGATGTTGCCTGGGGACCTGGACAGATGATGTGGCAATTGCAGCCTTTGTACGTGGTTAGCAAAACACCTTTTTAGTGCTGCTAAAGAGAGGCACAGCAAAACAAATGAATCCCCCTCCCTGCATCCAAAATGAGTTGAATTCTCATTTAAATAAAATTGCATGGCACATTGGTATTGATGTGATCAGTATTCGTTGATTGGGTTCATAAAACCAAATGCAGGCTGTATAATGAATTGAACACGTTGCATCTGAGGGAGCTTTTTGCTTTGCTGTTTGTGAAGGAATTATCTGAAAAGAACATCAGATCAAGGCTTCTCTCATCTCTACTTGAACCACTACGTTTTTCTGCTGGAATTACTTTGCACTGGCGACCTCTTATCTGTAGTCTGTATTGTACCACTGAGGTGTTTTGTGCAAGGATGATCTGCAGTTAATCTGTGAATTTAAACTGGATTAAAATGTAAATGCTAAATTGGTTGTCATTCATAGTATTCTTAGGCAGATGTGATGATTTCATGTGACCTACTTAGTGTATTTGTTTGTATTTGGCTATTTGTTCTGCATTAGTGGTATTTTCTGCATACTTTCTGTGCACAGTAGGTCTATTTTTCTCTTTAATTTTATAAAGAGCCTTTTTAATATATATTCATCATTAATGAACTGATAGCAAAAGCACGGGTGTGCTTTCTTTTTTTAATGTTTGTGACATTAAAATAAAGAATATTTCAGTCAAGTACAATGTGTGTTTGGCATAATCCCTTGAAAATGTTGTAAGCACCTGCTTTTAATCAGAGAGAAGCCTTTAGGCAGTGCACGCTGGGGCTGTGTTTGCTTGGAATACCTCATTAAATAAAGGCCTAATGAGTGGGGTGGGTAATTGTTCATAAGCTGAGCCTGTGTGGCTTCAAATTTGTCACCTGAGAAATTCAACTGGTAATTCTGTTTGCTGCAGTGCTAAGCCATGCAGGTACCTGTGCTGCTGCTGAGGCACACTCTGGGGGCTCATGCTTCTGCAAAATGCTTGACCCTTGCCACAGCCCCAGAAAATATAGTATCTGAGAGGCAGGACAGCTGGCCTGTCCTGGGTAACAGTTTTCAGTCCAAAAAGGACTTTTTTTTTTTTTTTACTGTATGAGCAGCTTCTGTCAGTCAATGCGGGCAAGGAATTCCAGGAGAGAATCTGCTAATGCAGCCCTCAGGGAATGGCACGTCTTCTCTTCAGTCTATCAGGACTTACTGAAATATGACAAAGGCACTGAGAATCAATATTGGAGGGAAAAAAGTGTGCTCAGGGGCCCAAAGACTGTGTGTAATAATTTGTATTGCAACTGCAAATGCAAATCCCCTGTACAAGCACAGAATAAGAGACCAGTGCTCGCTATAATCCTAGATATAGGTTAGGAGGTGAGGTGGATTCAGGACAACAATAAGACAAAACTAAGCAGCATCTACGGAGGTTAATGCTGAGAAAGGTGACGTGGTGTCTGTAAAAGCCCTCAGGCTAAACAGCCTCCCCTTGTGTCCTGCCACCAGGTAGAAAACGAGACCAACATCCTGCAGGACGGCTCCCTGATCGACCTGTGCGGGGCCACCCTCCTGTGGAGAACGGCGGACGGACTCCTGCACACGCCGACGCAGAAGCACATCGAGGCGCTGCGGCAGGAGATCAACGCCGCCAGGCCCCAGTGCCCCGTGGGCTTGAACACCTTGGCCTTCCCCAGCATCAACCGCAAGGACGTGGTGGAGGAGAAGCAGCCTTGGGCCTACCTCAGCTGCGGCCACGTGCACGGCTACCACAACTGGGGCCACCGCAGCGACACGGAAGCCAACGAGCGCGAGTGCCCCATGTGCAGAACCGTTGGCCCCTACGTGCCTCTGTGGCTGGGAATCGAGGCCGGCTTTTACGTGGACGCCGGGCCGCCCACGCACGCTTTCACCCCCTGTGGACACGTGTGCTCCGAGAAATCTGCCAAATACTGGTCCCAGATCCCGCTGCCCCACGGGACCCACGCGTTCCACGCCGCCTGCCCGTTCTGCGCCACGCAGCTCTCCGGGGAGCACAACTGCGTCAAGCTCATCTTTCAGGGCCCCATCGACTGAGAAATCACTCGGCAATGACCACAATAAAAGTTTTCTTTAACGGTTTACTGTGAAGATTTTTGCCACTAACTCTAGATTTTACCTTTTTTTATAATGTTATTAATAGGGGGTGGTAGGGTGGGGATGGGGGAAGCGATGAGGAAATGGAGGGACCGTGGTGGAATTGGGATACATTGATACCTGGAACTTGACAGATATCAGTGGTGTTGCATGCTCAAAAGCAGCATATTCATGGAGTCTTCTTGGTCAAATTGTAGTATATTTGTAATCTTTTTATTAGTACCCTGGATCAGAAAAAGGTGTCTTAAATGATTTTTTTAAGCTAAGATTTTTTAATGGAAAGGTTTTTTCTTCTAAACTTTGACAAGCCTTTAAAGCCTATTTTTCAAATGTAGAAGGAACATACAGAATGTAACTGTCTTTAATTTGCAATATAATTTAACTTGAATAGTTTCTCAAGGAGCAAATACAGAATGTGTGGACAACCATAGGTGAATGTTCACTAGAGATAATTGGATATGTAAGAGAAAAATTAGCTGCCTAAAGTGTAGAGGATAAAAGCTATTAAAATATCTATTATGGTATAACACAGCTGGCCAAAAAGGCATCAAAGATTACTTGAAACTGAGGAAATCCTGTTTGCATTGATTTCCTCTCAGTGTAGTAGATATCCACTGGCTATTAGGTATGGGAGATGGTTGATTATTTTCTGTCTTTTTTTTTTTTTTTTGTCCATTTAACCTGCATCTGGTGAAACCACTTCACTCTTTTCCATACTTAGCTCTGGGGGGTTTAAGCTGATGTTCTGTGTATGTGTAGTCTGGCCTTTTTATTTCTGCTTTGCTTGCCCTCAGTGCTCCTTACCCAGGGCCTTTGGGTGAGTGGAGACCACAGATTCCCAAAATGGTTTGGGTTGGAAGGGACCTTAAAGCCCATCCTGTTCCACCTCCTCCCATGGGCAGGGACACCTTCCACTACCCCAGGGTGCTCCAAGCCCTGTCCAGCCTGGCCTGGGACATTTCCAGGGATCCAGGGGCAGCCACAGCTGCTCTGGGCACCCTGATGGAGCCAGAGATGTGTCCAGGCTTCACTGCAGTGATGAAGGGCTGGTGCCACAGCACGACACGAGGTTTGGGTACAGCTGGTACAGAATTTATTTACATAAACCTGAATTCAGGAAAGCACTTAGTCTGTGTTTAAATATAAGCCCACGGCTGGGACTGTTTAGATTCTCAAGAGCTTCAGTGCATTGCGGTTATTTGCTGTTACGTTTTGAAATTTAAAAAAAAAGGCATTTTAAAATAAATTATTTTTTAAGCTCACTTTAAAGCATTTTCACTAGAAGGGAGAGCATCATTTCCAGTTCAGCTGAGCATTTTTCTTCACTTTTCAACTTGCTGCCATCTGTCACCTTTTCTTTTGCAGATTGAGTTGTGTTTGTATCTCTTTTTTTTCCCCCAAATGTTTGCAAATCAAACAACATTCAAATGTAATCAAATATATGCACCAGGGTGGTACATCTGAAGTGGATCACTTGAAATTCGTGACTTTTTAAGAGAGCTGATAAATGTTTACTATGGAAATAATTAAATCAGAATTTCATATGAGGTGTACCCTGCCCACTGTTAGGCTCATTTCATGCCAAATGATAACTCTTTGATTTGTGTGGGTTTTTTTTTTATTTCTTTATGCTTTCTGTATTCTTGGTATCTGAGGTATCAATCTATCCAGGTTAAAAAAAAAAAAAATTGGGAAAAATCTATAACATCTCTAGATGAAATTGATCATTCAAGCTCAGTTCTGTTTAATCAACTATAGCTTTTCGCTATATTTGTGCCCTTTGTATAAATATATAATTTATATGATTTTAATATATTCTGTATATATATATACTTGAATTGGCCTGTTCATATTTTGGTTGTAAAATTGTTTTATAGTTAACCTTATAAACATTTTACATGTCCCTTGCCAATGGTGATGGGATGGACTTTGTCTGCTGCTGTTTTTAATATGATTTTGCTGTATACATGTTCAGCATTTTAATAATTTGAAAATAGCTTTACTTTTCCTTTTATGCTTTTGCTGTTAGACAAAAAAATACAACTCCGCAGCATTTTTTTTTTCCTAAAAGCCCCAAACTGTACAGATTTTGTCCCACTCAGTTATCAGAAACAGGATAAAACCTTGTTAACCTAATATGCTTCTTCCTAGTGCCTTTTCAAAGAGATCCTCTTGCGGTTCCATATTCCAAGTCCTCACTCCCTCAAGGCAGCCTTGTGGCTCATCTCCACGGCGAGTGGCAGCCCAGCCAGGTGGGGAGAAACACCCTTGGCCTTCAGCTGGGCACGCGGGGGCGGCTCCTCCTCGGCCCTGAGCCCGTGCAGGTTGCTCAGGTGCCAGAGCGCAGCGTCGCTGCTGGCTGCAGATACCTCATGGGGAGAGAGAGGCAGCCGAGCTCCGCCCTGCCTGCGCCCCTGCTCCCGGCACGCCTGCGGGAGCTGCTCCTGCCCGGATCCAGGGCCTGGAGCTCCGCCTGCGGCGTTCCCGGCTCTGCTGGCAGCCCTGAGGCTCAGCTGAGCAGGGTCTGCACGTGCTGGTGTCTCCTCTGAGCCCATCCCAGGCACTCGCCTCCCTCCCCCAGCTGCTTGACTCCTTCCCTTCGCCAGTGCAGTTTAATTGCTGCTTCAGGGCTTCATATCCCTCCCTGTTCCCTGTGGGGAGTGGATGTGGAGTGTTGGAAGAACCCTCACTGGAAACACAGCACGTCATCAGGCCTGGTGTGTTTGGCTTGTGTGAAGCAGAGCACTGGATAATGGTTTGTATCCAAGGGAAGTGTCTGTTTGAAACTGTTTAAACAAGATTTTTTTTTTTTCTTTTGCTGGTGGCAGTTCTGTATAACACAAGGAATACTGCAGGAAGGAAAACTCTCAGAATCCCAGAACGGGCAAGGCTGGAAGTAACCCCAGGGCTCATCTGGTCCCACCTCCCTGCTCAAGAAAGGCCATCCTGGAGCACAGGGCTCAGGATTGTGTCCAGACAGCTCTGGAATATCTCCAGTGAGGGAGACTCCACACCCTCTCTGGTGTCTGTTCAGGGCTTGGTCACTGCACAGGGAAGTTCTTCCTCATGTTCAGGTGGAACTTGTGGGCATCAGTTCCTGCTTGTTCCTCTTGTCCCACAGAGCAGAGCCTGGTCCATCCTCTTGGCAGCCCCCTTTAGGTATTTGAACACATTGGTGAGGTCCCCTCTATTGTCTCTTCTCGGGGCTGAACATGCCCAGCTCCTTCGGCCTTTCCTCCTGAGACAGGCTCCACTCCCTTCATCCTCCTGGGAGGATTTGCCCTCTGCTCTTCCTGCTCCAGCCTCTCCGTGTCCCTCCTGTCCTGAGGAGCCCAGAACTGGGCACAGCACCCTGGGTGTGCCTCAGCAGGCCTCAGCAGAGGGGCAGGGTTCTTTTCTGGGAAGCAATTTTCCAAGGTTTGTGTGGAATTCAGGGACTTTGCTGTTCAAATCCAGGGTCAGGCCCGCAGAGTTGGATTTGCTGGGGAGGCAGAAGAGTTTGTAACATGATTTTCCTCAAACCCTGCTCTGGTGAAATGATGGAGCATTCAGCTCTTGGCCCTCGCCTTCCCTCAGCTCCATAAACACCTCCTCTGCTCTGGTACCTCAACAGGAAAAAGGAGTTTGTGGATAAATAAAATTGGAGTCAGTAAACTTGAGAACCACCCTCAAGTTTATTCAGTATTTCAGTGTTACGCTGTTCCTTGCATCCCATTTCCAATTGCTGGCACTGTATTCCATAAGGATTTTTTTATCACCTGTTACTGTTGATTCTATTTGAATGCCTCAAAAGCAGCTTTGACTGCATAACTTTAAACTAAAAGTATTTTTATAGTCTGATTTTTTTTTTTTTTTTTAAGATTATATCTGTCATATCCATGCACACTGGAGCTGGAACATTTCCCTTTTTCCTGGCAGCTTTTTGGGATAGCACTGAAGTCTAAATAAAATGAGTGGTGAATACTGTTGTTACTGGGAATTGTCCAGTTGTACAGGAGAGTTCACACGAGACTCTGTTTTACTCATTTTTTTTCAAGTTTGGTCATTTTGTGCATCAAGGTACAGTCAGTCATAGCACTGTACAGGCCAAGTAATTACAGAAGAATCTTTTTTTCCATTGTGAGGGTGGGAATGGGGATCAGAAGAGATGAAAGCCGTGGCTGAGCTGGTTCCAGTAGGGACAGATCCACCTTGAAGCTAAGGCTTGGAACTGCTTGGAATTGTGACTGGAGCTGTTGCTGCTTTCATACCTCATCCGTGCTCTGAGGAGGATTCTCCTCAGTTTGTCAGGAAGTTCTGGGATGCCGTGGAAAGCCCGTGACCTTCCCAGTGAGACACTCCTTGGTGTTCTAATGGCAGTTCCTGGAATTTGAGGGTTTGGCTTCAGAGCCTGAGCGAGGAGCCAGAGATGCTGAGTGTGTCATAGTGAGAAACTGCAATGGAGCTGTGAACAGGACTCAGTTACATTTTAGTGCTCACACCACTCAAAGGAGATCTGGTTTGGCTGTGGTCACTCTCCCTTTAGTGCTCTTGCAGTAGCTGGTGGATTCCTCACCATTTTTTCATTCTTCTGGAAGTAGAAGGAAACTTCTCCAAGACCATCATGTTTCTGTTCCTCCATCCCAGTCTTGACATCTCCCTGGAGTTGGAGAACCATTGGTAGGGATGTGGCTGTGGTGAGGACTGACAGGCATTTAAATCCCTTTTTAGCCTGGTAGGAAAACTGACCTGGCTCTTCCTCCTCATTTCCTCAGTTTTTCACCCTCCTGTGAGTCCTTGGCTCCTCATTTTCTATTTATCCATGCAGCTGCAGGTACACAAATAAACACAGCTTGGAAGGAAAACACAACCCGGGGTTGCAGTGTTTCTTTACAGATTTTTCCCGTGGTTCTGGGTTTTCTAAGCACCCGTCACAAGCCTGCACACTCGGTGTTGTGAGGTAAAAGGACAAACGTAGAAGGTAAGGCTGGTTCTGGGGGGTGTGGGGTGGAGAGGGGTGGATTCCAGGATGGAGCCATGGTGGCTCTGCAGACTGTGTCCCACTGAGTGCAGCAGGCACTGGGTCTTGGAGGAGCAGTGGAGTGACCCTGGACAGGCAGCAAAGACAGAGCTTTGCTGTCTGTGCTGCTCGGTTTTCGTTCCTTGGAACAGAAACAGGAGCTGCTTGGACACCCAAACACCAGAAGAAAACAATGTCTGTCCAGACTGCCTCGCTGGGGGCTTGTTTATACTTTCCTGGTGGGCAAGCCAGTCTCCAGGTCACCTGGAGTCCCCTCCTGCTGGTGTCCTGGGGATAGGGATGGGAATGGCTCTGCCCTTGGAAGGCAGCACAGCCTCTCCCACAGCGAGCCCTGGGTGATGGAGGGGTGATGTTTACCTTAAAAACAGTGTGAGCAGCTGTTCAACTTCTGGGTATATTTGTAAAATTGGTCTTTTTATATGCTGTGTGAAATGGACTGGAATAATTTCTTTTGCTGTTGTACCTGTGGAAGTACAAGCCATTTTACAGGAAAAAAAATTATAAAACAAATTAAAATATTATCTCAGTATTGTCACTGACTCCTTCAGTTTATTTTCCCTGCTAGTTGGTTGTCAGAGCTTGACTTTGATTTGCAAAAAACCATATAAACAACTTCAGAAATAAACGGTTTCTTTTACTCTTTTATCCCCTTTCTACTCAGCAAGCAAAACCCGAAGCCTTTGATTGAGGATTCTTAAATATTGGAGGTAGTGGAGCATATTCAGGTGTGAGTGCCCTGGAATTTCAGTTAATTCCCTTCCCTGATTTTTAAATTGAACTTGTTTGTTTTCAGTGCCAGCTGCCTTCTTGCAGTATTAACGTAATTGCTAAATAAAATTTCCAGGAATAATATGCTTTGTGACTCTTAAAATTAATTTCCACAATGGGAATTCAGTGGTTTGTTTTCCATCTGTGTATTCTGTATCCCTGTTTTGCAGGTGGTCCCTGTGAGTACAGGAGCTTCATTTTTTAAAAGGAGCTAAAATGAATTGTCAGCTTTTTTTAGGACTTGGGGGGAAAAAGTGTTGGCGTGAGCACGGGGAGGGAATTAAGGATATCTGCAGTGTTTTCTGGATGTGGTCACCTGCCAGCTGGCTCTTGTGCTTCCATGGAAGTCAAGAGTGCCAAATCCTTCCCAGGAAAGTGCTCCTGGGTGAGTGGGAGGCTCTGGGATGTTTGGGTGTAACCATGCCCACCACCCAAGAGAGGAGTGAACCCTTTTTCCTGGGGGATTGTGGTGTCCAGCCTCACTCCAGGACACCATAAATGCACTCCTGATGGCACAGAGGGGTCCTGGTGGATTCCTGGGCAGGAATTCTGTGCTTGGAGGAAGGCAGTGCACAGGGGAGCAGAGACAGGCAGGGCCCTGCTGGCTTAAAAGGGTTCAAGGCTGTGGGTTGGGGGTTGCAGTGAGATCATCTTTGAGGTCCTTTCCAGTCCAAACCATCCCAGGATTCTAAGGCAGCCTTGGAGCAGTTCTGCTGGGAACCTGCGTGAGGGAGAAGTTTCTGCTGCTCCTCAGAGGAGGGGAAGAGCCTCAAGGCAGAGAGGGAGGAACAAGGAGAGTTCAAAGCTGAGATGCTGCTGGTGTAGCCCCAGCCTGGGGAGAGGACTTAGGGAATCACTCATCTCATTCCACCCCTGCCATGGCAGGGACACCTTCCACTGTCCCAGGCTGCTCCAAGCCCTGTCCAGCCTGGCCTTGGACACTTCCAGGGATGGAGTCCTTTGCAGATGCTGCTCCACGGGCACAATTTCCCTGTGCTGGATGTGCAGCAGAGGGACCATGGAATCACAGGATGGGTTGGGTTGGAAGGACCTCAAAGCTCATCTCATTCCACCCCTGCCATGGGCAGGGACACCTTCCACTGTCCCAGGTGGCTCCAAGCCCTGTCCAGCCTGGCCTTGGACACTGCCAGGGATCCAGGGGCAGCCACAGCTGCTCTGGGCACCCTGTGCCAGGGCCTCACCACCCTCACAGGGGTGAATTCCTTCCCAATACCCCATCTATCCCTGCCCTCTGGCACTGGGAAGCCATTCCCTGTGTCCTGTCCCTCCATCCCTTGTCCCCAGTCCCTCTCCAGCTCTCCTGGAGCCCTTTAGGCCCTGCAAGGGGCTCTGAGCTCTCCCTGGAGCCTTCTCCTCTCCAGGGGAGCACCCCCAGCTCTCCCAGCCTGGCTCCAGAGCAGCAGAAGTGTCCCAGCTCACATCCTGAAGCAATCCTCAGTACCCTCAGGACTGACCCTCTGTGAGCTTGTTATGCACATTGTGTGGATTTTGTATCAATTCTGTCACAGGTTTGTTTTTTAATTGAAACCTTCAGCTTTCAGCCTATTCTCCATTCATTTTATGCAAGACAGCAGGACCACACATCATCCTAATGATCCCATTCCTCTCCAGCTCCCTGATGAAAGATGTTGGGGTCTTTTCACTCCTCTCTGAAGGGAGCATCGATTCCTCTCTGTGTTACCTGGCTGTAAAATTTCACTACTTACTCACTGCAGCTTGTGCTGCTGGGAAATCATCTTTGGCAGAGGTTTCCAGGGCGTCTGTGACTCCTGCTTTTCTTTGCCTTTCAAGGCATGGCTGTATGGATGCATATTTTTAGGAGGAACTTAAGAAATCTCTTTCATGTAAAACTGAGGCAGACAGAAGTTTGACAGAGGAGTCTGAGCCTGAAAGTTCTTTTCTTTTCCACTCGCTGAAAACTGTCTGTAGACAGGCTTGAGATGAGAAAAGACTTCACAGCAGAAAGGAATTCAGTAGAACCCCAGTAACAACAGGGCTTAAAATCCTAGATGTGCCTGTAAATAGTTAAATAATTATATATGAAAAGCAATACTCTTTGGGGCCTAAAATGCTGTATTTTTAAAGGAGACTGCAAGGCCTGGCCTTCGAACTGAGCCAAAATCTGCCAATTCTGGTAGGGACTGTCCTCTGCAAGGACAGAAGGGGAACAGAAAGGGAGCCAAGGACCAGAAATGGGATGTGCTGCTGCCCACACTGGTGGGTTTCAGGGCTGCTCTGTGTCCCTGCCAGGCTGCTGGGACCCAGCTGTGGCTCTGCACAGCCAGATGTGTTAGCAGGGACAGGAGGCTCAGCTGGGCAGGGAGAGCAGGGAGCAACATCTGGCACATCTTGGGTCTGTGGAGCATCCCCTCCCCTCTTAGTTCTCCCTGATTAAATGGAAGTGAGGAGCCAGGGAAGGGCTGGAGGAAGGGAGAATGGGCCAGAGTAATTCCCCTGATGAGAGGGTCCAGATGAGGATTAAGCTGAGCTTTTTCCAGACTGTGTCTGTACACAGGGAGTCTGTTTTGGCTTTAGATGTGGTTTAGCAAACCTTACCCTTGAGTGGGCCTGGAGGAATCATGGAATGGTTTGGGTTGGAAGGAACCTCAAGGATCATCTCATTCCACCCCTGCCATGGCCGGGACACCTTCCACTCCCCCAGGCTGCTGCAAGCCCTGTCCAACCTGGCCTTGGACACTTCCAGGAATCCAGGGGCAGCCACAGCTCCTCTGGGCACCCTGTGCCAGGGCCTGCCCAGCCTCACAGCCAAGAATTTCATCCCAATATCCCATCCATCCCTGCCCTCTGGCAGTGGAAGCCATTTCCTGTGTCCTGTGCCTCCATCCCTCAGCCAAAGTCCCTCTCCAGCTCTCAGTGGCAGAAGGGCACCAAGGGGTGCTGCCACAGCCATCCCATGTCATGGGAGCTGCACGGCACCTAAAGCCAAAACCATTCACCTTTCCCAGAGGAAGGCACGAGCTAACAGGAGGGCACGTTTCACTTCTGGCTTTTCCCTGCTCAGCCCTTGGGTTGGCTGTTTTCCATTTCCCCTTTCCTACCCAGAGAATGGGAACTGCAGGGCTACCTGGAACTGCCTGGAACTATTTGAGATTTTTCTAAAACAAATCTGGCTTTTCACAAAATGGTTTTATCCCCTCCCTGCAAGCAGATAATAAGCATGTCCCTTTTTTTTTTTTTCAGTGGGAATGTTCCCTGCAGAGTCCAGTGTCTTCCTCCAGGTGTTTGTTCTTCCTTCACCCTCTGGGTGCTCCCAGGAGTGTTGTCCCTTTGGCATTTCCTGTTTTCTCCCTTCCCTCCCTTCCCATCAGGATTCAGCCCCCAGCCCTGGAGTCCTCTGGCTGGGCCCTCGGCAGGGAGATCCTCCTGCCTTTCCCTTGGCTGGGGAGAGCTGTGCTGGCAGGGAGAGCTGGCCCCTCCTCGGGAGCAGGGCCAGGAGGGTCCCTCCCAGCCACATCAGGAGCCTCTGGGGATTGAGTGCTGTGTCCACACAGCCAGGAGCCTCCAGTGCAGGGAGCAGCGAGTTTTCCAGGCACTCCCTGGAGTTCCAGGGGAAATCTTTCCTGTTGGGGCTCACCGTGGTGATCCGCAGGATCGCAGGCTCGTGGGCAGTGAGTGCTGTGGAGGGTTTATCTTCTTTTTTCTTGTTAGAGTTGGGATTAAAGGCACGAGAGATGATACTTCTTGTTGGGGCTCAGATGTTTATTAATTCTTGTCTCTGTTACAGTCTCACGAGCTGTGAGTTCTAGCTAACAAAGCAAAAAAATGGCCTCTGTCTTCTCCTCTACAAGGCCTTTTAAGCACCAACTATCCAATTAAGAAGTGACACCTAAATAGTTTCCATTTTTAACCCAATAACCAAGAACTCCTTGTCTGCACTGCGGACTCTTCTATCCAATTACAAAATACCACCCAAACCCAGGGAGAAGAAGGTGAAAAAGAAGGACTGGCCTATGCCCTAAAACCTCCATCTTGCCTTTTATATATATATATATAATATTCTAAAACCCCAATTCTAAGTTTTCCACCCTGTGATCTCACACACCCCTATTCAAACTCCACACCCACAATCCCAGTGCCATCACTCAATTTTGGAAGCTTCTCCACAGCCTCAGGTCAGTGCAGTGCTTTCCTGAGGGTCAGTGCCTGTCAGCACAGAAAGCCCAAAATTCTCAGTGCCCAGGGCTCCAACAGAGTGGTGACAGTGAACTCCTTCCCACTGTGACATTCCTCATTCCTCAGGACATTCCCGTGTCCTTGGACATGTGTGGAGCAGCAGGAACCTGAACCTGAGGGACTCCAGGTTTGATGTGTCTGTGCAGGATCCAGCTCAGCTGCTGGGGTCCGTTGAGTCCCACCTAAAGACTCATTGCAAGCCTGAGATTTCCAGCATCTGGAAGCACACAGATATCCAACCCCCTTCTTTCTTCACTTGGATAGGATTTTCAGGCAGAGGAAAATGAGGTTCCTATTTAAATATTAGTAATTCAAAGCCCCCAGTCAAGAGGCAGGATCTGCAGCCTCAGTGTCAGGGTGTTGTATTCAAAGGAGCAACTTGTCTACATCCTAAAAATTATCCCATCCAGCTCCCAGGGGAGGTAATTTTTGTTGGTCTTTGCTCAAAAATGCAAAGCTCCACTGCTGCAGATTGCTTTAAATAGAAAAACTTCGGATCTGGATAAAGTTTTCCCAGCTCAGAAAACTACCACCAGCTGGGTGTGAGTAAATTCCACAGTGAGCATGGTCCCTCCTCCATCAGGTTCCAAACACAAGTGCTGGGAGTGGTTTGTTCTGCAGCAACTCACAGCATTTTTACCTTTATCTGAAAGAACAAAATCAGTTAAAATACCCAAAGCATCCTTGAGGTGACATTTACAGAAAAATTCAGGGGTTCAGTGACTCCCCAGTGGTTCTGGTTACTGGAGACATCACAAGTGCCAGCAAACACAGCAAAAATTCCCTCTAAAGCCCAAAGCCTTTTCAAGTGACTCAGGGTGCCAGACTGTCTGGGAGCAGAATCCAGACCCTGTTTGCAGATATGGAGGATTTGGCATATTTTGTATTCAAGGTCTGCAGTTAATGAACAGGAGCCTGGGAGGAGAGAGAGCCTTGGCCCCAGCTCAGCACACTGAGCCCTGCCCTGCTGCAGGGCTGGATGGAGCTGCTCCACCTCACTGCTCTGGGTCTGCCCCTTTTCAAGGGAAGTTTTTGGAAACTGGGGCTTTGGCAGTTCTGTGAAGCACGGCTGTGTTTAGCCTGGGGGAAAAAGCACCATCAATGTCTCCGTGAGCAAGGATCAAAGCAGCCAGGTCCTGCCCTTCTGAGCTGGTGACACACTCACACTGATGGGTTCCTCTGAAAAAAAAAAAACCAAATATGGTGGGTTTGAAGCAAATAAATCCACAATGGGAGAGCAAAGCATCTGGTGGATGCTGCATCTCAGGGTTCACTTTGGAGCCCTGCCCTCAGCACAGGTTTCCTTTGGGACCCTGAGCTGCAGAGCATCCAGCAGCACCAAGTAACAGCTCCCAGCCCTGGGGCTTGTCTAAACTCTTCTTTCAGGAGGGATGGGAGCTCTCACATCTTCACTGCTTGTGGAGCTGTGACAGGGGCAGCTCGTGTCTCCCAGAAGTTGAGGTGTCAGTGTAGTTTTTTTTTTCCACTGTAATCAGCAGTTTCTGCTGTGTTTTTGTTCCTGTTGACAGAGAATCACTGTAGGATTATGCCCAGGTTTGAGTTGTCTCCTGCTTCTCACTGCTGAGTGTGTTGCTACTGTGTCTTATTAACTGCCCTGGGTAAATGAGTGTGTTAATTAGTGCTGGGAGGTGAAGGAAAACGAGGGATCAGAAGTTCATAGAATGGTTTGGGTTGGAATGGACATTAAGCCCATCTCATTCCACCCCCTGCCAAGGGCAGGGACACCTTCCACTATCCCAGGCTGCTCCAAGCCCTGTCCAGTCTGGCCTTGGGCACTTCCAGGGATCCAGGGGCAGCCACAGCTTCCCTGGGCTGTGCCAGTGTCACCCCACAAACACAGCCCATCTATCCCTGCCAATCTTCCTTCCCGTAAGCAGGATCAGATCCTTATGGTCCTTTCCACACAGCTTTTCCTCTGCCCTTAAGACCATTTCTGTGCTTTTTCTGTGCCTTTGCAGGTTCCCTTACTGCACCTGGGCATGTGGCTCTGCTGCTGAGCTCCTCAGTGGGGCACTGTAAGGTCACATCCCAGCCTTGCACTCCCCCTGTTCCCATGCACCAGGCAGCTGGGAAGTGTTGGGAGTTGCTGGTTTTGCTGAGCTGAGCTGAACCTGGTGGGATTGAGGCTCCCCTGGCTGCAGATCCCCACCTAATGGGGCTGGAATCCTCCCCACACACCAAATTCCCCCTCCTGCCATCAGCCCCATTCCCTCATGGAATTGCTAAGGTTGGAAAACACCTTTAAGATCACTGAGTGCAACAATTTTGCAGCTCTGGTTTCCAGTGTCAGGGCTTTTCGACTCAAAATCCTCCTGGAATTCCTCTCTGGAATTCCCTGCTGTTGGTAAAGCTGAGCATTATCTCATGAGGAAGGAGAACACTCCTGTTTGGTGCTTATTCCTGCACATCCTCCCAGTGGAGCCAGTTGTTTTTGCATTTCTTTATCCTTTGAGCTGAGTCCTGCACAAATACCTGTGGTTTTCCACCTGGGACAGACATCTGGTGGGAAAAAACCTGGGTCATTCCTTTTGCCTTATTTGATCCTGGATCCACACTAAACCATCTTTCTACTTTTCCAGAACTTGCCCACTATCCACAATTAATTAGATGTCATTAGCAGCACTGTGTTGGCTCTGGGAGGTTTCTCACTCTGCCCCCAACATTTGCTTTTCACCTCTTCTCTTCTCTTCTCTTCNGCCACCCACGAATCAGCAGAGAATGATGAGCTGGGGCAGATGTGGGGCCGTGGTTCCCCTGGCTGAACATGCATTTCTCTGGCAGAGGGAAGGGGATCATCCTCACACCTCCCCTCTTCTCTTCTCTTCTCTTCTCTTCTCTTCTCTTCTCTTCTCTTCTCTTCTCTTCTCTTCTCTTCTCTTCTCTTCTCTTCTCTTCTCTTCTCTTCTCTTCTCTTCTCTTCTCTCCTCTCCTCTCCTCTCCTCTCCTCTCCTCTCCTCTCCTCTCCTCCTGGGGATTTCCTTTCATTCCCTCAGCAAGGGGAGCAGGAATCAGAGCTGTTTTTCCTTTTCTCATCCGGGGTGGAGGATGCTGCTGGGGGTTCTCCCTGTCCCTGTTATCCCATTCCCGGGGTACTCATTCGTTCCTGGCTCATTTCACACACATCCCTGTCACCCCAAAGAGCTTTTTTCTAGGATCTTACCTGCAGGTTTATGGCCAGCTCCTGATTTTCTGGCAAATCCAAATCTGTCAGAACAAAAAGGAACCTGGCACACACCCCACCTTGGTCCCTGTCCCTGCTCTTAGCACAGGATGTGCACCCCCAAAGCACCCTGGATTCCGGGCAGGATTTTGGATGTGGGAGCTGATTTCCTGGAGCTCCCACCAGCTATTATGGAATCATCCTGATTTTTTTTCCCCTCCCCTGTCTGCTTTGTTTTAATGATTAACATCTAGAGCTGTGTGAATGTATCAGAATTGCAGCTATGTTTTATTTTCCATTTTTTAAAGCCCACATGGTTGCAGGGGGAAACACAACCCCAAAGAGAGCACACATCAAAAGAAAGCCAAATATAGAACATTAAAAAAAAAAAATTAAGACAATTTTGAATAATAGCAATGTATGAGTGAGATTTTTTAAAAAATCTGCTGACTTTGAAGGCAGTCTCATGACTTATGAATATTTAGAGCTGACAGTCCTGGATACAGGCTTTTCCTTGAGCTTATTTGGGAAAGTGGTGCTAAACCCCAGTGAGGGATGAGCTTAAAGCAGCTCGGGGTGTCAGAGCTGAGTGAACCCAGCTCCTTTAGTTTTGGGGGGTTTAAAGCGAGGGTGATGTTTGATCATCACAGATGGTGATGTTTTACCATTCCATGGAATGCTTTGGGTTGGAGGGGACCTTAAAGATCACCCAATTCCACTATCCCAGGTTGCTCCAAGCCCCAACCCACCTGGCCTTGGACACTTCCAAGGATGAGACATCCACAGCTTCTCTGGGCATCCTGTGCCAGGGCCTCGCCACGCAGAGGCACTGAGGCTTTGGGAGGCAGCCCACCCCAGGGAACCTGCTCCTCTGAGCATTTTGGATTATGGTCCTGAGCTTGGAAAGGGGACTGGGGGCTGGTTTAGCCTCCTGCGTCCTTGGGAGACCCACCTGGTCTTCCTAAAATGCTGTGAGATGTGAGGAAGTAGCAACTTGGGGTTCATCTCCCCTTCAGAGCATGGGGGAATCAGAATCCCAGAGCTGTTTGGGTTGGAAGGGACCTCAAAGCTCATCTCCTTCCAAGCCCTCTGCCATGGGCAGGGACACCTTCCACTGGGCCAGGCTGCTCCCAGGCTGCTCAAATCCCCCTCCCAAAAAGAATCTGGAGGGATTTTCCTGGTGACTTTGGCAGGAGAAAAAGTGGAGCTGAGCAAATAATGAGCCAAAGGTGCAGCTCGAGGCCCTGCTGTTGGTTTTGTGATAAAGGTCCTGGAGTGCTCTATTCCCAAGGAAATACTGCTGTAATAAAGTGATTATATGTTTTTCCAGATGTATTTAGGGTTAGGAGGCTAAGAGGAAATTCCTAGCTGAATTCCTGTCTGTGGGATAATGCTCTTTCCATGATCCTCCCTGCCAAGAATCACTTAATTATGAGTAATTAAAAAAAATAACCCAACCTATAGCAGGGCTTTGGTTTGGCTCAAAAATGCTGAGGGATTTGGGGACAGGAAAATCGAATAAGGGAATAAACAACAACAAAAAAATGAACTGAGTGACCTTTTGTGCAGATGGGACTCGGCAAAGAGAGGGGGTGCTGGGGGGAAAAGGGATGTGGGGGAGAGAGGGGATCTCCTTATCAGGGCAGGGATTTTGGCTGCAGGCAGAGTGTCTGAGCCCATGCTGGAGCCAGGGATGCTGTTTGATTCCCTAAAAAAACACAGCTCCTTCTCGCCAGAAGAGTTGCTAATTCTGTCATTTTCCTCTTTATTCTCCCTGCCAGACCACCAAAAAAAAAAAAACAGTGTTTTCTGCAGGGATTTGGGATTGCTGTGATGGACCAGGGGCTGTTGGCTCAGAGGTGTGTGTAAAGATGCAGCTTTCCCAGGAAAGCCTGATGTGTTTGGACAAGGGCTGGCTCTCAGATGGGGTGAAAAATCTGAGCCCTGGAGCATTTGTGGTCAAAATCTGAGTGGATTAATTTAATTTTTCCCCTTCCCTTCCAGGGATTTGGTTATGGACCCTCCAAAATGCAACACTTAAAGCAGCAAAATGATCCCAACATGAAACTTTATCCCTGAGAAATCAAAAGTTTTGGTCAAGCCTCATCTTATAGAAAACAGCAGAGGGAACTTTTGAGATTTACACCCCTCAGCTGTGCCCCACCAAGGAAAGCTTGGGTAGTTTGAAAAGTGGGGTTGAAAATGCCCTTTGCTAACTGTGTGCCCTGGAGATGGGCATCAAAGGGGTTTTTTTTTTTTGGAAAATGCTTCAAAACCACACAAAGATCTGGAGCTGTTGCCCACCTGTGCTGGGTTTTGGGGATGGATTCCCTCATCCAGTGCCCTGGGGCTTTAGTGAAGCATAAACCAAAGTGGATCTTCCTGTGGTCCATCTGTGTTATCCTGCCACCCCCAGCACCAAGGGGACAGGGAGGGCTGGCACAGGGACATTTAACCCTGCCAGGGCTGTGGGTTTAAGCTCCTGGCAGGAATTTCTCCTGTTTTCTATTAGGGTGGGTGCCCAGGGCCCTGGGGGGGTTGGATGTGTTTCAGTGAGATACACGTGGATATTGTGCACACCAAACCCATGGAGGGCAAACTCCTGGGCTGAGGGCTTTGGAAACGTTCCTGGGTTTGTGGCAGAAGGGGAGGGAGCTGGAAGTGATGGAGGGAAAATATGATGTTGAGGGAAAAGGGCAGGGGAGGATGGAAAAGGAGGGACGTTGAGGTTATGATAACCACGGGGGCAATAAAACAAGTGTGAGGCTGGGAGGGAGCCTGAGGCTGCAATCTCCTTCCCCAGGTGTTGGTGCATCCCTCTGGCTCTGTGGCCTGGGTTCTGTCCAGCCAAGGGGAAAGGTGGGGAGGGGGCAATAAAGAAAGGCTGGTACCAATTGCATCTCTCCAAACTCAGAGCTGGGTTTGTGTTGGGAGGGACCTTGAAGTTTGTCAAATTCCACCCCCTGCCATGGGCAGGGACACCTTCCCCTTGCTCCGAGCCCTGTCCAACCTGGCCTTGGACACTTTCAGGGATCCAGGGGCAGCCACAGCTTCTCTGGGCACCCTGTGCCAGGGCATCCCCACCCTCACAGGGAACAGTTTTTGTGGTCCATGCAAGGTACTTACTGTTCCCATTCAATTTAAATCTGGGCAGAGGTGGGATTGCAAGCAGCCAGGCTGGGGTGGACTGGGGTTACTGGGTGGGGCAGATGTGCCCTTCTGCCTGGCACCAGGGGACAGGACCCCTGTGCACCCACCAAACCTGTTTGGTCAAAGGCTGAACTCTGTGACCCTGGAGGTCTTTTCCAACCTCAGTGACCCTGTGGTTCTGTGAAATGTGGGTGGGATGCCCAGATCCAGGGGCAGGACACAGCCAAATGCCTCCTCTTTGCTCAAACCAGATGCCAAGGCAGGGGAATGTGGGGAAAGCCAAGTGTTTGGTGGCCTGAAGGGACCCACTGGTTGCAGTTTGCCCCAGATCCAGGAGCATCCTCCCGGGGCCTGATTCATCTCCCGCCCATCATCTCGGGGGTGACTGGGAGCATCAGGTTGTGTCCTCACTCCCTTTAAAAACCCTTTTAAACCTTTTTGCAAAAAGCCTGGAGGTTTTTTTCCTCGTGAAAAAAGCCACAGCAGCTGTCTGGAGCAGGCCTGGCTGTGATCTTGAGCTGCCTGGGAGAGAGCCACCGGCACACGGATGCCGGCGGAATAACAAGGACTCGGCGGCTGCAGGGGACAGGACAATTTATTTTTGCAGGGCAGTAAAACCTGCTCGGTGCCAGGCTCTGGCAGGAGCTGAGGCTCTGATTTTCTCTTTCCTCATCTCCAGGTACAGTTTTCCCTGGACTCAGCCCTGTGCTTGGCACAGCACGTTCCTGACATCCCCTCCTCGAGCTGACGCTGAGCAGGGGCTCTCCTGGAGCCGGCAGGTTTTGGGGAGCTGTGGAAAGAGGATCCCCCACAGGGAGCTCAGTTTGTGTTTAACCCCTCCCACCTCCACCTAAATCATGGAGGAAGGGTTTACATGTGGCTGTTACAGAGAGGGATGAGGGAATTTATCGTGCTCCAGCTGCTGCCAGTGAATATTCAGGCAGGGCTCTGAGCGGTGAAGGATTTCTGGATTTATGGGAGAGGGAGTACAAATGCAAGGCAGGAGCCAGCTGGGGATATTCCCGGATCAAGCAGTTTAACCTGCACGACTGGAGGCTTTCAGGGCTGGTGCAGGGGCACAGGGAATGCCATGAGGGATGGCCAGGAGGGCACATCCAGGGGAAATGCAAAATTTTCAGATGCCAGACAGCTGCGCTGGGGAGGAGGGGAGAGGTGAACAGAGTGTTGGGGTGGGATTTGATGCCCAGCACCCCAGGAGCTGCATCCCAACCCTGAGCAAGGCTGCCTGGAGGTGCAGGACAGAAGCAGGGCGCCTGCATTTCCCTCTGGCAGTGCTCTGGGTGCTGTGCTCCATCCCCTTAAAGCAAAGCAGCAGCCCATTTCTGAGCCCAGCTGGGTTTTTGCAGGTGGGGAGAGGTTGAGCTTACCTTGAGCTCAGTAGAGGCTGTTCTCTCCCGGGATTAACCTTTTCCCTGAGCACACTGAAATCCTGCTGGGCTGCTTTTAGTGCTGGTGGGGATCCCCTGCAGCAGCCCCAGCTCTGCACCTTGTCCCCAAACTCTGCCCATGAGTCCTGCACCCACGTCCTGCCCCCCTGGCTGATTTTCCATTTTCATCTCCTGTACTCTCAGTATCTTTGAGTCTTCACTGGCTCGGAAATGTCTTTTTTTTTTTTTTTTTTTTTNTTTTTTTTTTTTTTTTTTTTTATTCTCTCTCTCTCTCACCCTTCGTGCTACCATCAGCTTTCTGACACGGGGTTTTTATTGGAATAAAAGCAGATTTTTATCTCCCAAGCCTGTTTATTAAACTCTCTCCCTTCTTCCACAGTGAGCTACCACCCACCCTCCCGGACGTTTGCCGATTCAAATCAGGTTTAATCAACTCACAATATTGGACACAGTAAAATTGGATTTTTGAAAGCCCAATAAAGTTGTGCCACTGCTCTGTGCCGTAGCTGGAGGAGCTCAGATTTCATCACATCGTGTCAGCAGCCACAAGGAACAGCCCGTGAGAAACTCATCTGCTGGGAGCAGCAAGCTGCTAAAAATGGATGGAGCCTCTCCCGAAGAAATATTGACTATTAGTATTCTTATTAACATTCTGCTGTCAGGAATGACCAGTGGTAATAAATACAGCTGTATCTTTTCATCCCCCTGCCCATTCATCACTGTCTGCCTGAGCTTCCCTCCGTGCCCAACTGCTCCTCACTGTGCACGTGACCCCTCACCTGGCCCCATCTCTCTGCCCAAAAGGAGCTGTTTGCCCTCATGTTGTGTCCATCATCATCATCACCATCATCACAACATTATTCTTATTCTTATTCTTATTCTTATTCTTATTCTTATTCTTATTCTTATTCTTATTCTTATTCTTATTCTTATTCTTACTATTATTATTACTATTATTATTATATAGTTTGGGTTGGAAGAGACCTTAAAGGCCATTTCATTGCACCCCCTGCCATGGGCAGGGACACCTTCCACTGTCCCAGGTTGCTCCAAGCCCTGTCCAACCTGGCCTTGGACACTTCCAGGGATCCAGGGGCAGCCACAGCTGCTCTGGGCACCCTGTGCCAGGGCCTCCCCACCCTCCCAGCCAGGAATTCCTTCCCAATCTCCCATCCATCCCTGCCCTCTGGCAGTGAGAGCCATTCCCTGTGTCCTGTCCCTCCATCCCTTGTCCAAAATCCCCCTCCAGGGGAGGAGGCTCTCTTGGAGCCCCTGGGAATGGAGGCTGTAGATCCTGATATTCACCTGTGGATCCCAAAATCTCCACAAGAGCTTTTGTGAGTCTGTGCCCGTGGAGCCAAACCTTTGGGGGTTTGGGGCTGGGGACTCAGCATCACTTTTCCATTTAGCTGTGGGGTGATGGAATCCCTATCCCAAAATCTCGATGTAGCTGTGGCCAACAGGACCAACTTGGAAGGGACTTTGCTGCTCTGAAGGAATTAAATATTCACTGTGCAGCGAGCGAGTGTCTCTGCTGCTGAAAAGCAGCATTCTAATGGCTGGGAACCACTGGTGACTGGCCACTTTGGGGTAAAAAAATGCCATAAAGGCAAAACAGGTTGTTTTGGTGGGCCTTTTGGGATGGGATGGGCTTTGCTGGGCAGAGCATAGCAGCACTTGGCTCTCCTGTTGTCTCAACCCAGCAGGAACAGTTTAATTTTTAATTATGAAGAAGCACTAAAACCCATTTTTAAAGTATGTTTTGAATGGCTGCATCATAAATTAAAGTCAAAATACAATTTCTAAATTCTCAAGCTATGATGCAGAATTTGCTTTATTGATTTTCTGTGTGATTTGTAGGAGCTCCCATCATTGTTTTGACAGTTTTATCCTAGAGTAATAGACTTCCTTTTGGATGATTGCAGTTCCTACATTAAATTTCAATCTTCTGTCGGACTTAGATAATCACACTTAGATCATGTTTCATTCTTTGGCTGTACATACTCAATAAACTTAGGATAACAGCACTAATTGTTTTAACATTGGAATTTCAAGGCCGACAGAGGAAAGTTCAAGGGTTAATCATGCAAAAAAACCTTTAATTTCAACACTGGTGGCAACACTCATTTTATAAGCAGTGAACATCTATTTTAGGGGAAAGAAACAGCCAAACAGGTGATGTTGATCCATCCCAGAAGATACTTAAAGCTGATGAATTGCACATGTCCACTTTCAATGCGTCTCTGTGTCTCATCCTAGGTCACAGAGGGTCCCCAGGGGATGCCAGTGAAAGTGTCACCACTTCCCTGTCCCAGCCCAGCACCGTGGCTGTTTGAGACTGTTAATTAGCCTTTACCAGAGTATGAAAACAGATTGTCCCTCTAGAGCAAGCCCAGGAAGGTGTTTTACAGCTGATGCTGCAGCCACCACCGTGTCAGGGATATCTCTGCATCTCCAGCCTGCAGTGATCTCTCCCTCCAGTGCCCGGTCATTAAAAGGAAATTAATTTCACCAGGCACTGACGTAAGTAAGCTCTCCGATTCCTGCTCTGTTATGACTGTTAACCAGCTAGATCTCACTTTAATAGCTTATTTAAAGCACTGGGCTCCTGACAGGCCGGGTGATGGATGGAGCTGTCAGCGCCCGCTCCGTTTAGAGAGGAGAGGAACATCTCTTAAACCACGAGCTCCATAAATCAAAAGGATGAGAACCAGCCCGTGCATTTTCCTGGACAGGAGTGTCCTTCTCCCTGCAGAGTGCAACAGGCACTAAACTGAGGCTGGGTTTATCGGGTCTGGAACCCCTTTGGACAGGTGCTGGAATGGCAGGGAATGGGCATGGAGCAGCAAAGCCGGACCTTGGGGACCCCAACCAGGCTCACCAGCAGCCCTTCCATGGCAATTCCAGTGTCACTGCTCATGGGAACAGGGAATTGACGCTCTTCCCAATGCTCCCAAAGCCCCGTGTGTGCCGGGGGTCCATCCTGCCTGTGACCCCTGGAGGTCTGGCAGTGCTGGAACCACCACTCCCGTGCCAGTGGGGAAAGCTTTGCATGGAGAGGTGGTTCTGCCCCTCCTTCAGCCCGTGGAGCTCAAGCAGAAAATGAACCCTTGGGTTTTTCCTGCCACAAAACCACCATCATACGGCACCAGGTTGAGCAAAATTGAACCACCGTCCCTGGGGGGATTTAAAAGCCATGTGGATGTGGCACTTGGGGACGTGGGTTGGGGGTGGGCTTGGCAGTGCTGGGGGAGTGGTTGGACTTGATCTTAGAGGTCTTTTCCAACCTTAATGATTCTAATATACCAAATACCAGCAGGGCAGGTCATTACTCCTGCAGGTTCTGCCAGGTTGGAGACCCTGCTAGCACTGCAGCCTTTTCTCCGTATTTTTTCCAGGCTGCCTTTCCCAGAGAGCTGATGGATGGGAGCAGGAGGCACCCCCACCCCCCTGCAGATGAGTTATTCGCAGCGCCTCAGTTTTGTTTAATATTGAAAGATGTACAAAGCGTGGCTCTGACCTAGATTGGAGCTCTTTGGGGGAAGGCTGTCGGCGGGCTGGGGAGCAGCCGGCGGAGGCAGGGCCTGTGCCTTGCCATGGAATGCTGCTGCTGCTGCTGCTGCTGCTGCTGCTGCTGCTGTGATAAAATAATCATTTAGGGATGGGAATTAACCCACTTAATCAGCGCCGCTCTGGGCTTGCTCCTTGGTGAGTGCTCAGAGGTGACTCGAGGTGCACAGACCCTGCTGGGCCCCAGCGGCTCCTGTGGCTGCTCCCACCCTTGCCTTACTTCCAGGATTGCAAAATGTTTGAGCCTTCCTTTTTTCCCCTTTTCCTTTTCTTTTTTCTCCTTCCCATGCTTCTTTCCCTTCCCCTTCTCCTTTCCTCTCCTCCCCTTCTCCTTTTCATATTTTTCTCTCCCATTTTTCCCTTTCTGTTCCTGTGCCGGGGCTCCCCTCTAGCAGCCCCCAGCTCCTTTGGGATCACCTGCCCTGCCACGCCAGGAAAGCAGAGGGGTCCTTTAGATTCCAAGGATGGACATTTTTTAGAAAGCACATCCAAGGAGCTCTTTTTAGGTCAGAATATGCATTTTTAAACATTTCCCATCACATCCCAGTCATCACAGAGAGCTTTGTGTTTGACACAGAAACCCTGGAATGCTCCCACAACTCCTCCAGGCTCATCCTAAATCCCTTGGTCCTTCCCTTTTTGGAAGGAGGAGGCATTTTGTGTCACAGCAGTGGCAGATTGTGGCTCCCTGTTTGTCAAGTCCAGGGGTTTCACAGCGGAGCTGTCGAAGGAAAAGGGAAAACTGGTGAACCACATAATTAGTTTTTGATTCAG
The DNA here is from genome assembly GCA_013398275.1 of Promerops cafer. Lineage (NCBI taxonomy): Eukaryota > Metazoa > Chordata > Aves > Passeriformes > Nectariniidae > Promerops > Promerops cafer. The sequence goes on along the minus strand of VZSE01003283.1, from coordinate 166,371 downwards.
TGATTAATATCACTTGCAAACAGGTAATCACAGCCTGAGCAGGCTCTTCCATGACGTTCTTCCTAATGAACCAGCGTGGCTGGCTGGCTGCTGCTTTGCCTTTCAGTGGGGACGCCAACACCGGGAGCTGCCGCTGGAATAAACAGAGGATGTAATAGCGAAAGCAAAGCTCTTCCTTCGGGATCAGAGACTCCCTGGTACCCCCCAGCAGCTCTTGGCTTCTGCCTCATCTGACACCATCCCCTCGCCACTGCCCAGCCCAGCACCCTCCCGTCGCCATCTGGCAGTGACAGTGGCCCTGCCAGCCTTCCCTGCCCGCGGAGGATTCCCGTGTGCTTCCCGCTGGCAGCGATCAGCCGTGGAACGGTGTCTGCTGGCAGGACCGGGGCTGCAATTCAGAGCGTTTGTGCTTAAACCCGGGGTGGCGGCGGCGTGTGGCATCGCGACGGCTCCGTAATCTTGTCCTGACACAATCCCGGAGCTGCAGAGCCCCGACCCCCGAGCTGGGCTGTGCCCTCGTTTCAATGGGATTTAACCAGGCTGGAGGAGCAAACTCTGCTCTGGGGTTTGCAGGCGGGCGGTGTGGCCATAGCCATAATTTGGGGGGATGTTGTTTTGGGGCTGAGTGGAGGAGCTCAGTGTCAGGATCAGCTCCAGAATGTTCCCAGCTGGGATGGAGGGTGCTGCAGCTCGGTGCTCCACGCCTGAATCCCCATCCCAGCAGCTGGAGCTTCTCTTTTTGTCTTCCCCCCTCTTTTTCCTTCCAGGCCAGTTCTCCAGGGGGGCTGAAGAGCTGCCTATTCCCACGGATATTTTGGGTGCTGCGTTTCCACGGACAGGCTGTGCCTCTGTTTCCCTCCGGCTGTGGATAGCGGGGGTCACAGCCCAGGGAAGAGGGGACTGCAGATGACCCCCCTGCTGCCATACCAGGCGCTTCTCGGGCATTTAGAAACAGCAGCAGCAGTAACGATCTGTCTCTCTACCAAGCCCGGAGGGGAAGGAGCGGGATGAGCTCGTGGATCTCCTCGTTTGCGTGACAGTGACCGCCGAGTCCGCGGAAGGGGACGGAGGAGATGGGAACGCGCAGGAGGAAATCGGGGAGCAGCCAGGAGGGGAGACCCCCTGGACACATCCATGGGTTGTGGGGTGCGGGGTGTCCGGTGACTCGGTGTTTTTGTCCCCAGAACGCCCTCGGACGGTGCTTTCCGGCTGGTTTTGGAGCTGATGGATGAGCGGGAGCCTTCCGGGCGCCGCGCTGGGCTGCGTCGCCGTGATCGATGGCAGGGAGACGGGGACACGGGGACGGCGAGAAGGATAACAAACGCAGGAGTTCGCGGGCTGTGCCTGCTCAGTGCCAGCCTGCCACGTGTGCTGATGGATCCCCCCGTGTCCCACCCCCGTGTCCCTGCACCCAGCCCCAGGGTCCCCGGGGCCACCCTGCTGAGTGAGGCTGGGGCCGCTCCCAGCTCCGGGCGTTTTCAAACTCCAGGGAAAAGCCGCTTTGTCTTCCTTCCCCAAACCCACGTTGATAACACGCAGCAGATTATTTTGCAGCCCGCGCTCGCTGCCCTCTCTGGTCCGGATAAACCCCCCGAGGGATGTGAGCGGGGAAGGAAGAGGGGGTCCCATGCAGGCGCTGTGGAGGGCTCAGACATCCCCTGGCTGTGGATGGAATCCGTGGATTAAGGGTGGCTCCGTGCATTCGGCTGCTTGGAATCAGCCCCACGGCCACCGGGAGCGGGGCAGGGCACGGGCGCTGCCGGGAAGCTCGTGGGATAACAGTGAATATTGTCTCCCGATGGCCGGGGAGGGCCTGGCCACGCTTTAAAAAAGTGATTTATGCTCTAATCGGTCGTGAAGCTTCATTATTCCCAGCATTAGCGAGTCTGAGCCACTGGCCTTATTTGTTAATGTACTGAAAGCGGCGGCAGATGCGCTCTTTTTCATCTGTGACCCCATCAGCTCGCTGATTCAACTACTTCCATTTTCATTTCCCTGTCATTGATTTATTAATGATGTCTTACTTATCTGGGGCTCCTCTGGAGGGCTCCTGTGGCCCAGCCCCCAGAGAGATGCTGGAGGAGCCCTCTCCCCCTGCCCACATATCCCGTTTTTCAAACCATTTTCACCCTCACCGTTCCAGAGATCAGATGCTTCAACCATTTAGTAACTGTGGCTTGTACAGTTTGTGGGTGGTTTGCCTGCTGAGACAACCACGTCCCTTTTTTTCCATGGCAGACAGGGTACCCCGTCCTCCAGGGATGCATTTGGGAATGAGAGTCCATCCAGGACTCCATCCAGGAGCTCCACAAGCTGCAGAGGGCAGATGTCCAGGCTGAGAAAACTGACTGGTTTTCTTGCTTTTCTCTGCTCTCTGGGCTGGTCCAGCCTGGAATAATCCCAGGGGCAGATTTTGTACAAGAAGCTCAATTCCCTCCTTACTTTGAAAATCTGGTGAGGAGTTGGATCAAACTGTGGGGAGATTATATTGATCTCCTTGGCCAGGCATGTCCTTTCTATCTATTTGACCTGGGCCATGATGGATTCATCTGAAATTATTTATTTTCTGCACCCTATTCTGAAAAAATACCTTTATTCTCACTCCTGTCTTAAGAGTGAGCCTTGAGCAGGTTATTGGTTTGCCTTTTTCTTGCAAGGGGATTTTCCTCTGCCTCTGATCCAGTGATGTCTCTCCTGGACAAGCCACAAAGCAAAGGGAGCTGCAGGGACCTGGGAAAAAGCTATGGCAGGCTCTGTCCCATGGGATGCCTGTCCCAGGCTTTTGGCAGCTCTCAACCTTTTGGCTCCTGACCCTTTTTTTTTTTTCCTTTTGGCATCTCACTTTGAGCTGCCCAGAGCAAACCCTGCTTGTTTTCACTGAAAAACACCTTTTCACTGAGCAGCTCTGACCTAATGCCTTCAGGGCTCTCCAGAAACCAAATTCTGCCGTGAAGCACACACACAAACCCACTGGATCCAGGGAAGGGCACTCCAAGTTTATTCACAGACCCCCTGTGCTTTTCCTCACCAGCCCTAAAGCATCATCCCTTGTCCCAGCAATTTGCTCCTTGCTCCCACCTTTCCTGCTGGGAAATACTGCCTGGAAATGCAGCAGTTTCCAGCTGCTCACCTGGATCCCTGGGTGCACTCTCTTTGATTCTGGGGATGTTTGAGGGATTTATGGTGTTGGTGTTGATCCCTGAGCCTCAGATGTGCCAGAGACCTCGCTGCTCCCTCTGATCCCCACTTTGATTCCCAGCCTAGTTAACTCCTTGGCTCTTTGCAGGGTGGTTGGCTCATGACATCCCAACCTTTGCTGGAAGGCTTAGCCTGCTTATTTTTTGCAGGAAAAATAAAGTTTTCTGTTATTTTCCCCTTTGCATCCTTCCCTCATGATGAATTTCAGGTGCTGATAAGGGACTTGCTGGCCTGGAGCCATCAGGTGTGTGTTACAGTATTGGCACTGCAGACAAGCCCTTGTTGTTTTATAAATGTAAGTACCTCTCCTAATCAATAAATCAACATTCACGCTGGTTTAACCTGCCACGACGAGGCAAAGGAATTTTCTGGGCAATTCTTTTTCTTTCTGGTTAATTTACTTTGTCCGTGTAAAATTCAGATTTGCTGGGGGACAGATGCTCACCACGGTGCCCTGGATTTTCATCAGTGCCATTTCCAAACACTTGCTTGGGTGCAGTCATAGAATCTTGGAATGGTTTGGGTTGGAAGGGACCTAAAGGAAAATCCAGCTCCAACCCCACTTCAATATCCTCCATGTCCAGAATGGGTTGGGAAATGCAAGAAGGGAAAACAAATGGACTTGAGGTTTTGTTCTCTTTCAGAAAGGAAAATATCCAGTGCCATGGTTATTAGGAATTCTGGAAATGTTCAAATCAGCTTCTTTCCACAAGGAAGGGACCTGGGGCAGACCAAACCCCAATGGCCTGCATGGATAACCCCTGTGCTGCTCTCAGGGAGCCAAGACCTGTTCCTGTGAGCACAAAAACCACATTTATGGCCTGGGGAGGAAACTTTCCCAGCTTCTCTTTTCCCTGGAACATCCTGAAAACAAAGCACCTGAGCACCTCAGGCTCACCTCCCCTCCTGGGGGGTGAAGGGCAGATGCTGCATCCCTGGAGCTGCATCCCACGTTCCCCCTCATGGCCCCTTAGGATTGGGGTATGGATTAACCTCACACCTTTTACAATTTTCTTGCCCAAAGGCAGTTTGCAATTTCCCAGCGTCAGCCTCTCCATCCCTCCAAAACTGGAGTCTCCTTTTGGTTTCCCCTCTGTATTTTTTTTTTCCACTATTTTGACTGCCTTTTTTCCCCCCCTCTTTTTTCCCCCACTTAAAAAAGAAAAAAACCAAACCAAAACAAAATCCTTTCCCCCTCTTTTCCCCATTCAAAAAAAAAATTTATTTATTTTTTAAAAAATCTGCTTGGTCCCAGCACCCTAACACCTCTGTGTACAGCCTTGGGAAAAGCCAGGCAGCGATGTGGTGGCTTGGGCTGCCCTCTCTTGGCACTGCTGAATGTTGCACAGAACAAAATCCCCAGCTGGGAAAAAAAAAAAATAATAAAAACCCCACGTTTCTTGACAGCATCATCCTCTCTGCAGCCCCCTCCCTGCTGGAGAAAGGCAGGTTTGAAGCTCTTCCACCCCCTCCTTTCACTCCACGGTGCTCAGGTTCGCTGTTTTAAGGTCAGGGACCATATTGTGACTCTGTGATTCGGGCACATCTGTCTGCCAACTTCCTTAATGAACCTTTTCAATCTCGCTTTTGGCCCGGCAGCAGCTCCGAAACGGCCCCTGGGGGAGCAATTAAGGATTTTTATTTTTTTTTTTCCCAAACATTTGTGAATGTGACCTCCTGCTCCCCCCGCTGCCGGTGGAAGTGGCTGCAGTGCATTTGTGATAAATCCCCCCCAAAAAATCCCCCCAAGCTGGGAGGGCACGGGGCTGGATGGAGCCTGGCATGTCCTGCCACTCCTCCTTGGCAGGTCGGCTGCACAATCTCATCAGCCACATGGAGAAAGGGCACAGCCCAAGGTTATAAGCAAGCTCTTCTCTCTCTCTCTTTATTTTTTTTTTTAATATAGATTTAGTTAGTATTGATCTGGCTGGCTTCTCTGCAGCCTGCTGGCTTTTCCCTCTGCAAGCTGCAGCGTTGGAGGGGGGCACCAGACCCAGCCTGGCCTGGGACAGGGCTGCTTCCCTGGTTCTGAGGCTGGCTCAGCTCATCTGTGCTTGTCTCTGCCATGTCTCCAGTTTGTTGTGAGGTTTTTTTTCGCTATGAGGGGTTTGCATATGCACAGAAGAGGTTTGGAAGGTGTCCTTGCCCATGGCAGGGGGGTTGGAACCTGATGGTTTTTAAGGTCCCTTCCAACCCAAACCATTCTGGGATTCTCTGCTGGTAACACAGCAGACACCGAGGAGCAGCATCTTTCCTCAGGCTCTGGGAGCAAAACCAGCTCCAAAAAAAAAAAAAGTGATATTTTTTTTTTGCAAAGACTTTCTAGATTCCCTTCATGGCCAAGCACCCTCTGGCATCCAGGGCTTGAACCTGCTGCTCCCTGCAGGAGTTTGGGTGTGCTGGGTGTTTGCAGAGGTGGGACCAGGAAAAATAAAACTGGAAGTCACATCATCTCCCTGCCCTCCTTTGGAAAACAGCCACGCGGTTTCCAGGCAGCCCTATCTCCGAGGGGCCAAAGGACACACTGCTCCCTGTCCCTGTGTTTGTCACACAGACCTGATAAAATGGCCCATGACTGCTAATTTCTCTGCTGGGTTTTTCTCTGGGGCCCTTATCAGGATGGCAGATAAGATCATGTGAGGCTGAGAGAGTGGCTATGTCAGATTTAAAAAACCATAAATGCTGTGCTCTGCAAGTCCCCTCCCACATCCATGAGCTTGCTGCAGCAAGAGCCCAGATGCCTTTTTCCCTTCTCCAATTTTTTTACCAAGTAATGATCTGTTCCTGATGGGCACGAAACCAGAGAGCTGGGGGTGGAAACATGGTTGGTTGTGAAAATACCCATCCAAGAGCTGCTCTGTGGCTCCTGCCCGGGGGTTTGGGACTGAGGGCACTCCCTGGCTGGGGCGGCTGCAGCTCCGAGCCAGCGCCCAGCACTGGCATCACGCTCGGTGATCCCCATGGAGCAGTGGCTGCTCATCCTGAGCCACCCTGAGCTGGTGGCCGTGTCACCTCTGCCACACCTGTGCCTGGGGAAAGGACCTCCAGCATCTCCTGAAGCTGAGAAGCCGAGGGGATTTCTTAGCTCAGGCCTGAGACTTCTCAGCACATTCCTGTTTTGGCTGGTTGGCTCATGGGAATTCCCTGGTTTACTCCACCATTGTCCTGGACACCCTGTGCCAACTCTTGGCCACCCTTTCAGTGAAGAAATTTTCCCTCATATCCAACCTAAACCTGTCCTGGTGCAACTTGAGGCCGTTCCCTCTGCTCCTGTCCCTGTTCCCTGGAGCAGAGCCTGTTCCCCCCGGCTGTCCCCTCCTGGCAGGGAGTTGTGCAGAGCCACAAGGTCCCCCCTGAGCCTCCTTTTCTCCAGGCTGAGCCCCTTTCCAGCTCCCTCAGCCTCTCCTGGTGCCCCAGACCCTTCCCAGCTCCGTTCCCTTCCCTGGACACGCTCCAGCCCCTCAGTGTCCTTTGCCCCCAGGGCTGGAGGTGCCTCAGCAGCGCCAGCACCGGGGACAATCCCTGCCCGGCTCCTTCTGGCCACGCCACAGGTTCTCTGGAGGTCAGCACCACGTCCGCTCCCAGGACAACGCTGCCAACCCGCAGCTCCTTCCAGAACACTTTCCTCTCCTTTCCCAGCACGCAGCGAAGCGCTCTGCTCGGCGGGACGGCCCAGAGCCGGCCCCGGGCCTCGGCGGGGCTGCGGCCGCCGGGCTCCTCCGGCCCTGAGCGCTGCTGCCATCTAACGCCCACGGCCGGCACCCCGCAGGAACGTCTCGGGAGCTGAGACAAGAACGAGCCTCCTTCTCTCAGAGGTGCTGTTTGTGCGGGTGAATCACAGAGTCACTGGGTTGGAAGAGACCTTCGAGATCATCGAGTCCAACCCAACCCTGCCAGCTCAACCAAACCACGGCCCCGAGTGCCACATCCAGTCTGTTCTTAAACACACCCAGGGATGGTGACTGCACCACCTCCCCGGGCAGAGCATCCCAGTGCTTTATCACCCTTTCTGTAAAAAACCTTTTCTGAATATCCAGCCTGTATTTCCCTTGGTGCAGCTTCAGACTGTGTCCTCTGGTTCTGTCAGTGCTGCCTGGAGACAGAGACCAACCCCACCTGAGCACAGCCACCTTTCAGGGAGCTGCAGAGAGTGAGGAGGGCACCTCTGAGCCTCCTTTCCCAAGTACCGACCTTGGGGATAACTGCGAGTGGTGGGAGCATCCGAGCAGGGATGCAGGGGAGCCTGGAGTGCTTTTAGTTGGTCCTTTTGACTGAGGATGGCTAAAATTTGCAGGAAAAACACCTTCCAGCTCACCACAGCCAGGATTTCAGTCCTGCTGGGGCTGCTCCCCCCTGCCCTTTTTCTGCCAAGGGAGGGAGAGAAGATTTCTTGGATAAAATCTTATCATAAAATCCTAGAATGATTTGGGTGGGGAGGCATCTTAAGGAACACCTCATTCCAGTCCCCTGCCATGGGCTGGTGGCTGGCATGATGGGCTGGGTGGGAGATCTGTGTATGGAGAAGGGAGTTTTTTTCAAGTCAGATCTTCATTAATCTCTGTATCTGACTAGAGTTGCTGCCTGTGATTACTTTTTATTCATTTATTTTATTTATTTAGTACTCATTGAAGCTCTAGGGGCAGGTTCCTTCCATTGTGTTGCTTCTGCAGGTTTATTTTTTTTGCCTTTTTTTTTATATTCACAATCACCACTCCCCAAAATGAGTGTGGGTGGATATGAAATGGATTAAAAACCTGCTCTTGTCCTTCCCAAAGAGACCCTCAGAGTGGGGTCTACTCTCCTGAGGATCCTCCAAGGGATTTTGGTGATTTCACATTTCCATGAAGGATGCGGAGGGCATGGGGTCTGCGTGGCTGGGCACAAATAAACACAAAATTTGGAGGTCACAACATTCAGGGTGGCCTCTCTCTTTTGGAAAGGTGCTGCTCACCTGGAGGGTGAGGAGGGCAGGGATGAAGGCTGCTGGTACCTCTGGGGTTGATTGGCCACGGGCTCATGGGACCCACCCAAGGAACTTCTTAATAACCATGCCCAAAATCAAGGCTCGATTTCCTTAAAGAATTTTACCTGTGTGCAGGTCATGGTGCTCCTGGTGGGAGCTCCTGGGCATTGTGCCAGGCAGCTGACCCCAAAATCATGCAAAAATCATGCAACTGGGCATTGAAACAGTTTGTGGCCTCCAGGCTTACTCCCAATAAGGAGAAAAGCTTTCTTGCTTTATTTTTTCCTTCACCACTCTGAACGCCTCATCTGCACACATGCCTTTGGTGGTCACAGGACATCCATCCACCATTTCTGAAACTTCCCTTGTGCCTCCTGCCAGGAAAACTTTTTAAAATCTTTGCCCATTGCTTTGGACGAGCCCAATATAAAAAGAGGTTTTCTCCAAAACTCGATGAGCAGATATTTATATTTTTTGGATGAAGCTCATTGTGAAGGAACGGTGACCTCATCCTCTGCGAGGACAGGGCCACACCATGGTTCTGCAGCAAAGGGGACCTTTCAGAGGGGGCAGCCGTGTTTGGATGGGGCTGTGGGGATCAAACTGTGACACTCTGTGCCCTGGTGCTCCCCAGGGCTCCCTGGTGCCCCGTGCCCTCCCAGCAGGTGCTGGCCAAAGCCATGGCTGTGTGCAGAGGGATTAGGTAACACCAGCTCTGTGTTTGGGGTCTGAGTGCTTCTTTCAATTTAGCTTAACTCGGTGAGGAATTGACTTAAACTAGATTGATATAAGCCACTCTTAAAAGATTTAAGCCCCATCGTAAGAGGATGTGCTCATGGGTTTACACTGTATTAACCCAGGCTTTTAAATAACAGCTCCAGGCTAGGTCTATACTTGGTTTCTATACCAAATTATTGCAGCTCAGGTCTGCCTGGTGTTTTAATTGAATCAGTGAGAAATGTTCATGTGGATTCGCTTACACTGGTGGTGAATTGTCTTACAGTGGGATAGTTCTGGGAGTCATCCAGATCTCCCAAGAGTGGGAATGAGGAGGGCTGCATGCTGGGAGGAAAGAGGGTCTGTCAACCCAGGCAGTGCTTAAAGTATTTTAACCAGCAGGGAGAAGAAAGGAACCAAAATTTAAATGAAAAAAAAAAAAATTAACCTCCTTCACTTTTTCCTGTGGTCAGCAGCCTCTGAAAAGGAGGGAGGACAGAGATATCCTGATTTATGGGAGAGATGGGACACTTGGCTGGGACGGAGAAGCAATTCCTGCTGGGGGGTGGTTTCCCTGCAGTTTCCAATTCTAAACCCAGCAATTTTGGCTAACGCTTGGTTTTTAACACCGTGCTCATGGCTGTGCCAGCACCTCGTCCTGCTCACAGCTCTGGCTGAGGGTGATGCCAGTCCCACACCGGGGGAAAGCCGCGCTCAGCTGCAAAAACAGCGAGTTTTGGCTAATCCCTCTCCTAGCACAGCATATCCCTCGCACGAACACGCCGCTGCTCTCTAATAGTATTAATAATTCCCCCTTTATTTCTCACTCAAACACTCTTGGAAGGATCATCCAATTTAAATCACAGCTTCTCTAGTTAGCGCGTGTCACCACGAGAGGGCAATAAATCATCTAATTACAGTGATGGAGCCGCTGTCCTTTCACAAAGCCACCCATGATGAACTTAAATGGATTTTAAACATTAATATAATAGGCATTTAGTAAAGAATGGGAAGGAAAAAGAACATTTTAAACAAGCCAGCAGGTTCCCCCGAATGTATTTGGGATGCGGGGCTTGGATTGGCCACCAAAACCATCCTGATGTGCAGAATTAAAACCGGGGAAGGGAGTCCTGCCTCTTTGAGATGCTAATTCAGGTAAAAGCTCATTTTGAGGAGTGCAGACGTACTGACCCTAATGATTCGGAGCTATTTGGAGAGCTAATGGAGGGTTACTAATTTCAAAGCATATCAATCTCATAAAAAGTGAAAGGAGATGGTTCCTTACTCGGCTGTCCTGGGGGATGTCTGGGGCCTCCCTGGCCCCTTCCTGAGCCCTCCGCTGGCTCCACATGCCAGAATGCTCTGCTGCATCCACTGCCAAGGCTTGGCCCTAAGGAAGCCGAGGAAAAGCCACTTTACCACCAGGCTGATGCTGTCAGGAACGGGTACCCAAATCCTGGTACTCTGACCCCAGCCACTCTAACCCAGGGGAGAACGTTTGCTGTAAAATGGTCCCACTCTTTGCTTTATCCCCCGGGGTGAGGTGGCATGGTCTTGGTGGATGTTTTGTGGCCTCAAATGTGGCAACAGGAGCAGATGGTTCCCACCTCTTTTGGGATGTGGTTTTGTGGTTTCCTTGGCTGGGAGCTGCTTGAGGGGCAAGGGTGGGAGATGTCATTGAATCAGCCAAATCTTGTCTTGGCATTCATCAGTCTCCTCAATGTCCTCGTGTTCCCAGTCTTCCCAGTTTCCACATGCCAAGAGGGCATCTACCCATGAGGCAGGAGCGGAAATCCATCAGAAACAGCCATTCAAGAGGCGGGGGAGATTTAAGGGCTGCAGTACAAGATGTTGCTGGCATATTTGGGTCATTTAATTCCTTTTATCTGACTTCCCACACTTGGATGGATGAGACACGGAGCTGCTGCACCTGTGACTCTTGGAGATGGGGGGAGACCAGAGCTTTTCTGCAGGAATCCAAAATAGACCTGGATGAACCAAGGTCAGAAAAGAGCAGTTACAAGTTCTCAAAGCCCAGGGCTTCTGGGTACATTTAGGAGAGCAAAATTAGGTACATGAGTATGAAATAGAAATGGGAAAGCAGCAGCATTGGGGCTGGGTTGTGAAGGCAGAACAAATCACAGCCTAAGGCTGATGGGACAGCAGAGAAAAACTTATTTGGGATGTTTATTATAAAGAGTCACATGTGAGACCTGGCAGGGGGTGGTGCTGCCTTGTGTGCTCCTACCAGGCATGAGGGGAGCCTTGTGTCCAGCTCAGGGCTTCAAAACCTTGTGAGGAACTTGTAGGGAGTCCAGAGGGAAGGAACAGAAGAGCTGCTGGGCCACAGCTGGTGAGGGAAGATGGGCTATGAGCCACCTGGAGTAGGATTTGGCTCTCCTCTTCCTTGGGGAAAGGTCAAAGCTGCACTCAAGGAAAAACTGGTTTGAGCTGGAAGAGCAATGACATGATGAGGGGACCATGTGCAGCCTCTGCCTTGGAGCTTTCCAGAGCAGGGAGCTCCTGGGGAGGGACTGGGTCATTCAGATCTTCTCCACTTCGTGGCCACCAGGAGCAAAGCAAGGCTGGTGGGAATGCCATCAGCTCCATCCTGGGGCCAGAGCTGGGGCGGATTGGGAAATGCTCCTTGCAATCCTCTCTGGAGCTCTCCTGCATGTGCCTGAGCCCTTGGCTCTGCACAAGGCTAGACCATGAGAAACAGCAGCAGAGCCAAAGTCAATCTGGTAACAAGACCCACAGCACAGCCCGTGCCTCAGTGCTGCAGGAGGAGGGAGAAGCTGCCAGCAGGAGAAGGCTTTGGGACAGGCTATTCCTGCTCTGAGTAGTTACCAGGAAACATAGGAAGCCTGTGCTAAGGGTTGCCTGGAAAAACAAGGAGATGGCAAGAACTGAGGGTCACCACTACCCACAGCAAGTCCTAATGTAAAGGTTTAGGGAGCTGAAGGTTATAGGTTCATACACAGATTTATCCTTTGTGCTGATATCCATCCTCCATGGAAGTCATGGTCACCATGGGTGTCACCTGGGTCCTCCTGGCAGCATTTTTCAGCTTTTCCCACAGGAATGAGCAACAGGATCGAGGAGAACAAGGCAGTTCAGGTGTGGTGTGGGTAATGGACACCCTGGTAGGTTGTTTGCAGCGGTCCTGGGTGGGCATTTCCCTGGATTTCCCCTGGACCAGAACTGGGAAGGCTGTGAAGGCGTGTTCAGTCCTGAACAGAGCATGAAACAGGGGAGGAGAACATGGAGACACAGAGCCCAGCCAAGTTCCGCACTGATTTTCATAACTAATAAAGATCCGGTATGAATATGAGATTGAAAGGCCTCAAAGCTGATTAAATCTGTTTGATATTTGTGGGTTTCCTCCCCCTCCCTCCCCTTTGTTAAAGGACAGTCTCCTCCTTCAAAGTGAGTGATGGTCTAAAGTCGTAATGCCGATTATTGCTGAGATTCTCACACAAATGCGGTGGGGAGAAGGGGGGAAGAATAAAAATCCCTGTAGGGTAGTTTAAAGTCGGCGTGAGTAGTGTGTAATCTACCCAACAGGATTGATCCAGGTCAGGCATTAAAGGCTAAAATGGATTAAACAAAAGACATTCCCCTTGTAACAAGAAGGAAAAACTTCAAAGGTGGGATTTGTTCTTGTTATGACAAAGGAAGTGGATTTACCAAGTGCCTGGGGGCACACACCCCTCCGCGGCTTTCAATTTGCTCGAGTTGCTCTGAAGAAACAGGACAAAATGCGTGGGGGTTTTCGCCGCGCGCCTCGATGCTGCCGGGGCCCTCCCCGGGGTAAGAACGCTGGGTTAAGAGGATCGGCTCGGCGTCGCTTTTTCTTGTTTTGTTTTGTTCGGTCTTTAGGGGGAGGAAAAAAAAAAAAAAAAGGAAGGGAAAAAAAAAGGGAAGGCGGGGCGGGAACAACAAAAGGAGGGAGAAAGGGAGGGTTGGTGGCGTGTCAGAGAGATGTGGTGGCTGGGGGTGGTGGGGACAGGTGGGACAAGTATAGGCAAGGGTGAGGTGGGATGGGAAATGGGAGTTTCAAAGCAAAGAAAGACCAGGCTGTCCCAGACAGGGGTGAAGGGCTGGAAAAGGGGCTGGTCCTGTTTTAAATACCAACCACCCTCTGCACGAAGATGCCTTTTCCCTCCCGCTCCTCACTGGTCACACCATGGCTGAGGTCAGTGCTGATTGTCCCTGACCAGTGGAAATCCAGCTCTGCATGGACCACGAGGGGAGGGGATGAGACCTTCAGGCCAACAAATCTCCCCAGGCCAACCAATTCCCCAGGTCTCCAGGTGAGCGTTACAGCCACTTGTTTTTACAAGGTTTGCACCCTGCCGGCGTTGGGGGGGGTGGATTATTCTTTTCTTTCTTGTTCTTGAACCCACTCCAGGGTGAAGCTAATTCTCTTCCCTGGCTGGGAAAAGGCACTGTGGCAGTAGGCATGGTGACAGCAGGGTGTGGTGGCAGCCAGTCTTGGCTGCAGTGCCTGCAATAACATTCCCTCCATCTTCCCCAGGTCCTGCCACTGCTGCAGGGGACACGCTGTGACACCAGACACCTGCAGGACTCAGCAAGGAAACCCATAATGCTCCAAACCTTTCCTTCCATGGTGCTTCCACAAAGTCTGAAACGCTCCTTGGTGCCTGGTGCACCCAAACCTGGAGCATCTCAAGCCGGGCTGGACAGGGCTGCTGGGCGACCCTGCAAAGGTGCTGGATGGTGGGAACCTGGTGGCTTCCATGTTGTCTGGTACCTCTAAGTTCTTGAATTCAAACTACAGCCTCTTTGGAACCAAACCTGTGTCATTTTGAGCTGTGTCTTGAAGGGAACAAGCCCCACGGTGTAATGTGTGTGATCACAGCCGGGTCAAGTTGAATGTGTCTGTGTGCCCGTGTATGTGTACAAGTTTTCCATACTAAAGCCAGGTTAATTCTGTTAGGAAGTGGACCCTTGCTCTGGTGCAGCACAGGGCTGTTGTATTTCTATCTAATTACCCAGGTAATGCAATTAGAAAATCAGGTCTAAGCTGACATCAAGAGGAGAGGTCCCCAGGTTTGCTCAGCAACAGGACTACGGCGATTAAATGTGCCACGCTCAATTATTGACGTGTGAAAGCGTCTTTGGGAAACTCCATCTCCACCCACATTCTCTTTGATAACCAAGAGACCTGAGCTGCAGCTCACTGCTCTGTGGACAGAGAAGAATTTTACGAGGGCCTGGAGTGACAGGACAAGGGGGAATGGATTCAGACTGCCAGAGGGCAGGCTTAGATGGGATATTGGGAAGGAATTGTTCCCTGTGTGGGTGGTGAGGCCCTGGCACAGGGTGCCCAGAGAAGCTGTGGCTGGAATTGTCCAAGGGTAGGGCTTGGAGAAACTTGGTCTGGTGGAAGGTGTCCCTGCCCATGGCAGGGAGGTGGGAAGGAGATGAGCTTTAAGGCCCAACCCAAACTATTCTGGGATTCTGTGAACATGAGCTCCTTCTCCCAGAGTGTCTGGGAGTGGGCTGACTCATCTCTTCAGGGCCTTCTGCTTGGCCTCAGCATCTTCCTCAGGAGGCCTTCCCAGGCAGAGACTGTGAGGGACAGGGATCACCTCTAGCTGGGAAGGACACTGGAGGACAGATGGGATAAACAGCAAATAAAGGTGCTCACAGTTACCACAGGGCCCCTTTCCCTTTTCTGCAGCACCGTTATTTCCACAGAGCATGACCAAATCCCTTTGAACACAACAGTAAATGGTTCCTGCTGAGGTGAGGACAAATGATGGAGCTGGGGGTCTCCTCACCTCAGGAACCCAGTCAGGTCCAAAGGACCTCCCCTGGCTGGAAGCAGTGGCCTGGCAGAGAAGTGGAGGTGAAAAAAAGGTGTGAATTCACCACTCCATGCTTAACTTCTTCTGACCTCCAGCAGCAGCTGGAGAGGGTGGCTGGTCCTGTCTGTCTCTGACACTGCTGCCTGGGCAGCTTTGGCTTAATGCACTTGTATTTAAACATGTCTGTGCCAAGCTTCAATGACAGAATAATTTATTTCTATTTGAAGGGGTTGTGGACTGATTCCTGCTGTGGTTTGTCCAGCTTCATGGCTCTCATCCCCTTTTTTGCAGGTTCTGAAAGTACTTCATCATGTCCTGATACCCCCTGAGCTTTGCGGGGGGTACCAGCTCCCTTTGGTGGCTGGATGGATAGACAGGGACATGGAGAGGTCTCTCTGCCAGGCCTGTGACTGCAAGATGCCCCACACAAAGCCTGATTGTCCAGAGAGCTGAGTTGGTCCAGGTCACTCCATGCCTCAGTTTCCCTGCTCTGAAGTGAGGGTGCTGCCACACAGTCCTTCCTGCCTTCTCCAAGCAGAGGACAAGACACCCTATGGGCCATTAGCATCCTCCCACACAATCCCTCTGCAATACTTTATACTTTGGGGTCTTCTTAGGGGGTCTCAATTTTATTTTGAGATCCTGGAAGACTTTTCACACCAAACCACAGAATCACTTATGTTAGAAAAGGCCTCCAATATCGCCAAGTCCAACCTTTGACTGACCACCACCTTGTCAACCAGACCAGAGCACTGAGTGCCACGTCCAGGCTTTTCTGAACACTTCCAGGGATGGTGACTCCTGGCCAGCCCATTCCAATGCCTGCCAACCCTTGCCATGAAGAAATTCCTCCTGATGTCCAACCTGAGCCTTCCCTGGTGCAGCCTGGGGCCGTTTGCTCTCATTCTGCCACTGGTTCCCTGTGAGCAAAGCCTGACCCCCACCAGGCTGCCCCCTCCTGTCAGGGAGTTGTGGAGAACAAAAAGGTCCCCCTGAGCCTCCTTTTCTCCAGGCTGAGCCCCTTTCCCAGCTCCCTCAGCTGCTCCTCACAGTCCTTTCTCTCCAGCTTTGCATCTCATGGCAGGGCAGTGGGCATGTGGTCAACCCCGTCAGCCCCAAACATGTTCCAGGTGGTCTCTCCTCACTCCCAGCTCACTCCAGGCTTTGAAAATCCCCTCTACCTAAGCCACACCATTGCACAACCCCTTTCTTTGCAATATCTCAGCACCTACCAATGCACTGGGGCCACCACAGAGCATCCCAGCGGGAGCCCCTGAGGGCTGGCACCTCCTCCAACCTCTGCATCTCTCCCACCTCCTGCTCCTTTGCAGGATTCTTGGAAATCCCGCCGGGTTTTGTTTGGGTTTTTGCAAACACCCTCCTGCCTGGGTTTTCTTGTTTGCCTCCCTGTTTTCCGCTCCCTTGGAGGGGGCTCGCGCGCCCCGCGAGCTTGGCGCGCTCTGAAAGGGATAAGTGTGAGTTTTCCGTCTCCACAGGTGAGATTTCTGCGCTGGGATCAGCAAGGAGCCCTCGCACACGGGGAAAACATTCGCCTGATTACGCTCTACCACCGCCAAAGCTCTTGTTGGCACCGGGTACTCAGTGCAGTCAGCTTGAAAAGGGGGGAAAAAACCACAAAAACCGAGCAAAGCCAAGGAGGCGCGGAGTTTGTAGGATGGGGCAGTGGGGGAAGACAAGAGGTGGTGCTAAAAGAGCAGCAAGACAGGGATGCTGGGCACCACGGGGCAGAGGATGAGGGGATAATTCCCCATGGCAGGAATATGCCATCTGTAAAAATCCATTTGGGGTGTTTTTATAGGAAGCGAGGTGGTAAAACTACATTCGCTAGCAAATAATTTAAATATTGCCAGTCACGTCACATTGTGGTTGTTTGGAAATAATTATATCCATATCACAGACAGTAAATAATAGATGTGCTTTCACTAACATTTTATTCATGTTCTGTTTTAATATGGCAAACTTAGAAGTAATTTAATCTCCCAGTAAATTGAACTGGTAGGGGGTTCTTCACACAGAAGATTGCAAGTTATTAATTCCAGGCAGTCTTCATCTTGTACAATTAGTCACTGTTTGCAGCTGGAAATGTTTTATTAATTTTCCATAGCAGTTGATTTTCCACAGTTTTCTCAGTTTAAATTAAGCAGTAAGAGCCGCTGTTTCTTCTTAAATAAATTTCCTTTCCACAAAAATACATGCCTCTGGCTATGTCAATTTTCCCGTTTGATTAAAGTGCCAGCAGGCAATTAATAACTTAATGCATTTTAAAGTACTTTTGGAAAAGTAATTTGAATAGCCAAACTTGTATATTTGAATTGATTGTTGCAGAAGATTTAACACACATTCTTAAATCACAGAACCTTGTAAAGGACAAATGAAGAGTTGCAGAAGAGGCAGCCACCATCCAACACTGTCTCCTAAAAACAGAGGGGCCTTCTAAGTCTCCTTCTCTTCTGGGATTGTCACCTGGATTGTGGTCCTGGGCGAGGGGTTGAGGCCTGCTTCATTGGAGGCTTGCAAGAGAAGGGATTTGGCTGAACTCACTGGAGATGAGGTCCTTGGGAAGCCCTGAGGAAAGGACCTGCTCTGGTAAATAATTGTCCCTTCTCCACTGCATGGGCTGGGACATTCCCAGCCCCAGGAGAGGCTCCCACTGGCAGCAGGAATCTGCTCTCAGGTGGGTCCCAGAGGGTCCTTATGGTGATTCAGACCATCCATTGCGGAACCACAGAATTGTTTCAGCTGGAAGGGACCTTAAATATCACCCAATTCCAACACTTCCACATGGAGGGACACCTTCCACTAGATGAGGTTGCTCCAAGCCCCATCCAGCCTGGCCTGGAATTCATTTTGAGGGATGGGGCAGCCACAGCTTCTCTGGGAGCCCTGTGCCAGGGCCTCACCACCCTCACAGGGAAAAATTTCTTCCCAATATCCTATCTAAACCTACTCTCTTATAGTTTGAAGCTGTTCCCCCATGTCTTGTCACTTCAAGCTCTTGGAAAAGTCCCTCTTCATCTCTCTTGAAGGCTCTCTTCAGGCAGTGGAAGGCTGCAATTAGGTTACACTGAAGCCTTTTCCTTTCCAGGCTGAGAATTCCCAATTCTACCAGTCTTTAGCCATCAAGAATTTCATCATAACCAACCTAAACCTGCCTTCTGTCAATTTAAAACCACTCCCTCTTGTCTTCTCCCTATCTGCTCGTGTAAAAAGTCACTCTCCATGTCTATCTCCACACTCATGGTTACATCCATGCCCTTTCCCACGTCTGTCCATGGTCAGGCTCAGCAGGAGCAGCTCAGCACAAGCCCCTCCTGTGATTCCAACCCTTCCCTCGCACAGGAACGGGGACCTCCAGAGGCCACCTCACCCATGCCTGGCTCTCAGGTGGGATCAGCAACTTCCAGACTAGAGAGATATTTGTCTCACTGGCTCATGAGACCCCAGCACATCCCCTGGGCACCCACCCAGGCTTTGCTGCCCTTCCAGTGCCTCTGCCATGGCTGCACCTCCCGTTGGATGCGTTTTCCCGGGAAGCCGTGCGCCGCTGCGGCCGGGCGTGCCGAGGTCACGGCGGGCAGGCGAGCGGGGCGTTTTCCTCTCACACCTGACACCCTGATCCAGCAAAGCCCTTAAGAGCCCTCATAAATACAACCAGATAAACACCCCCTTTGAGTCGGTGGCATTATTCCTCTGCTTGCCTTAAAGCAGGTGCTTAAGGACTTTGTTGGATTGGATTTGAAATGCTTTAGCCCTTGTCTTTATCTGCCTTAAAATCAATCTTGGAATAGGGGCTGTCTTGTATTTGTTATTCCTTTCAAGACATCAGCAATCCCACCGACGTTTCCTCCTTTTTTGCAGAAGTTGAGGAACGCTGTGGCATTGCCCAGCTGCCAGGAGCTGAGGGCACCATGAGAGACAACTGTGAATTTCATCTGGTGCATCCAGCAACTGGAGAGAGATTATTTTTCTCGATGCTGAGCTGACTTTTCTGACCATCTCGATGTAGACCTGGAGCCAAGTGTGAGGTGGCAGGAGGGGAAGGAGTGGGTGATTCATGTTGTGGCTATCAGCATTTCACACATC
This sequence comes from Promerops cafer, assembly GCA_013398275.1. Taxonomy (NCBI): domain Eukaryota; kingdom Metazoa; phylum Chordata; class Aves; order Passeriformes; family Nectariniidae; genus Promerops; species Promerops cafer. The sequence continues at coordinate 147,552 of VZSE01003283.1, read as the reverse complement.
TGAGAGCACGGCGTGCCCCAGCTGAGAACTTCAATTCACTTAGTGGCAGATGAAATGGCAGCTGTGTTGGATTGATAAAAAATAATAATCGTGATGAAATAATAGGATTAATGCCAGCTAGTGCTGTTTAACCAAAAGGTCATTTTGACAGAGGTAACTTTTATCAGGAAGCATCAAAATATCAGATTCATTTTTGCTTTTTTTGAGGACAGGGCACTAAGAAGACCAAGTGGGGATGTTGAACGTGCCAGGACTTTTCTGGGCTGTGGCATTTGGCTGGAATCAGCTCCTAGTCTGCAAAGAGCAGGTTCTCAGCTCCAGGGACATTGTGGCCAAAGCTCAGCCATGATCAGCACCAGGCTCTGTGTCCCAGCTGAGCAACTCACCCTCAAACCATATTCCTTTGGGTGAACTCTCAGGGCTTTTATTTTTCTCTAATTTCCTGAAACTGTGGGGTAGTTTCTGATTTCTCCACGAAAAAACGCCTTCCTGCTTGTCTTGAAAACCCAACTCAGCATCACTCCAGTTCCCACCTGCCCCTGCTGGCCTGTCTGGTCCCCGTGGGCAGCCTTGGCCCTCCAGGCCCTGCTCAGGTTATGCCAGAGATGGCTCTGCCTTTCCTCCTGAGCTGGCTTAGTGCCCATCCTAAGGATGATGGGGCTAAAATACATACGAATGAAAAAGGAAAAAAAGATTGTAAAGCTCTGCTCCTTGCAGAGGGGCTGTGGCAGAAGGAGAAAAGTTGATTGGGAGGAATAAATCTTTAATTGTGTGTCTCCCTTCTGCCGGTGGCTTTCCTGGATCTCCACCTCTCTGCTTTCCCACCAAGCCTGTCCTGCAGCCCTGGATTTGCCCAGTGAGTCTCATGTCCCTCCTGGAGGAGGGACATTGCTGCCAGGGGACTCTGGGTTCTCCCTCTGTCCTTGCTGCACCATGGACTGCACCTTTCCCCTCCCCTGAAGGCCAGGGTGGTGTCCTTGAACCTCACTGCCATGGGCACCGTGTCCAGGGATGTCACCCCTGGCTTCCCCACACCATGAGCAACCTTGAAGAGTTGAAGGTGTCCCTGCCCATGGCAGGAGGGCTGGACTGGATGATTTTTGAAGGTCCTTTCCAACCTAGGCCATTCTGTGATTCTGTGATTCCACGACAGCTTGCACCTAGCTGTGTTGTGTCAGCCTCAGGCCCCACATTTTTGGAAGTTCCTTGGCATCCCAGGACCAGAGTTGGGGGGCTGTCCCCTCCTTTCCTGCTCCACCTGCCACCTCTCTGCTGCTCAGGGGGGTTTGTATCTTTCTGGGTGTGCACCCTCCAGCAGAGCCCAGTTAAAACCAGTGTACCCCAGTTCAGCGAGCGAGCGGAGGAATTGCTTTATTTTTACCTTTGGAAGAAAGAGGTGGTTTCCAGCAAAAGCCAAAAATGGGTTTTCTCCTGGATTTGGCTGCTGAAGTGTGGGGCTGTGCTGTTTCCATCCCAGGAGCTGCTCTCCCACTGCTCCCATATCAAATGCAAACAGGAGCTGTGGGAGGCCAGCCTGTCTCCAACTGCATGAATCCATCTGAAGGGAAGAGACAAAATCCCCAAATCTCAAAATAATGAAAACAAAGATATCCAAGTAATAAAATCTGTGAGAAGCACAAAGACAACATAACTCAGATCTCAGCTGGCTCAAGGAAAGTGTCCATTAACAAGGGATTAGCAGGAGGGAAGTACACAACCCATCAATAGGAAGTGAAAACACACCACACAGTCACCTAATATCACAGTCCAATGCAGGGTTAGGATGAAGGATGTGTTGGTAAAGTCAGAATAACAGCTACTCCAGAAACCTGTCAAATAAAAAAAACCAAGTGCTGTCAAACCTGCCTTTGCTGTGGAGCCTGGTTCTTAAGAAACCTTGAAAAACAGAGGTTTTGTTTGTCTTGGGGCTATCTCCTCACAGATTTGGACCTTTGGGCTGCCTTCTTCACACAAATAGGAATAAAAAATCAGTGAGATTGATTATGCTCTCCCCAATGCTGTTTTTCAGCTCGTCTGTAAGGGTCCCAAACTCTTCCTTCCCGAAACTGCATTGTAATCACTTGTTTGAAAGGCACTGGTGGCTTGTGGAGTATTTCTTCAAAAGCAGGGCAGGAGCAAGTGCTGTGTAATTAGATATGCAGAGAGCGTAGCGTGTGTGGGTGATACATTCATTTGGAGTAATTCACACACTTGCACTTCCATCGTTATTTAGAGATTAAAGCAGTTCAGCTCCTTAGTGCTCACGTCTGCCCAACACCCCCGTGGACTGCAGGCACTGGGGTCCCTCCTGAAGCCACAAAATATTAAACCCCATCCCAAAATGCTGCTCTGACACGATTTTCACAAGCAAAGCCTTATTTTAGTAACTCCGAGTTTTAGCTGCTCTGTGTCAGGAGGATGGGGGAGAGGCTGGGTGGGACCCAACACCCCTCCACAGTGATTCACAGCCCCCTGGGGGGGTCAGCCCAGCTGCATTGGAAACAGGGCCAGGTTCTAAACAGGGGCTTAATCTGAGTTAAAATTAAATGGGCTTAATCTGGTTTTAATCTGAAATAATACCTCCGGTGCTCTGGATGTATCTGCAGAGGGCTGGCGGGACCAGGCGCCGTCCTTCACGAGCCCTGGGCAGTGCTGCCCGGCCAGCTGCCTCCCAAAATGATCTCTGGGTCTCTGTGGCCACCAGCAGTAGTGGCGATCACGCCCTCATCCTGGCCTGTAGCCTGGAGACTTCTGAGCGCAAGACAGGAATCTGTTGGATCTGTGGGTTTGTGAAGGCCCTCGCAGGCCTGCTCTGGAGTCAGTGGAGCTCCCCAAGCAGCTCAGGTGCTGTTGTAGGTGGCACACAGCTGCGGGCCCAGCACCCGGGCGCTGTCAGGGTGCCCCCAAGGCAGCGGTCACAGGGAGATGGAGCCCCGAGACAAAGGCTGTGGGTCAGCTGCCCATCCTGTGGGTTAGCTGCCCATCCCCCTGTTCACCTGGGCCTGGGAGAAAAGGGAACTGCAACGGGCACAGCAGGGAGGATGGGAGGGAGGTGTGACAGAGCTCAGGGACGGGGTCACACTGGCAGCCCAAGTGCAGGAGGACCTTGGTGGGCTCAGGCCAGCACCGGGATCAGACACTTGCCCTTCAAACCTGAGCAGAAGTAGCAGAAGGTTGTTTCAGGAGCAGATGAGAGGCTCTCGCACCACCAAGGTCCATACATGCACAGGAGATCCTGAGCTGGAAGGGGACCACAAGGATCATGGAGACCAGCTCCTGGCCCTGCACAGACACCCCAGCAATCCCACCTTGTCCCTGAGAGCGTGTTCCAAACGCTCCTGGAGCTCTGGCAGCCTGGGGGCCGTGCCCATTCCCTAGGGAGCCAGTTCCAGTGCTCACTCACCCTCTGGGGGAAGAACCTTTGCCTGATATCCAACCCAAACCTCCCCTGACTCAGCTTGATGCCATTCCCGTGGCCAAAACCAGTGAAAGCAAAAGGGGAGCTTTTAACTTCCATATTGGAGCCAATGTACAGCTGAGCCCCTATCCACCCCAAAACCATCTCAGCACCCATCAGAGGCATCAGCAGGTCCTGCTAAAGACCTTTCCCAGCTCTTCCAGCATCCCCCAGCCAGGGTGGGGTATGCACCCAAAGCCTTGCATGCCTTGCCAGAGGACCTGGGCACCTCCAGCTCAGAGGTTTCTGCTCCCTGGGATTGCAAACTTAAAGCAAAAGTGTTTTTCAGGACGTGTGCCCTGAATCGTCCTCCAGTCTGATGGGTTTAGGTGAGCACTGGCCCGAGTGGCATCACCTGATTGGCACCTCTGGCAACAACTCCTGGGCTGGGGGAGAAGTTTTACAGCTTTGCTTTACTTTTTGCCTGGCAATTGGCATGCAAACGCCCGCTCCCCAGAAAATAATGTACATTGTCCCGAGGATTTATGTGTTGCCAGCTGCAATTTATGAGATTCTGCAAGCTCTGCTGGTAGCTTTGTATACTGGAGGTTTCATTTTAGAGTCATCAGCCACAGATTATGACTGCAAGGGGTGCCTGTCTTTAATCTCATTTTTGAAGGAATAAATGTTATTAGTTTTGATGAATTAATGGTATTTAGGTGTGCAAGGTTAGCATGAATTAATGTCCACCTATTTCTGTTGTGTGGCTGACTATTGTAAAAGGACTCTGGTAAGCAATCTTTACACAGCCTCTTTTTTTTTTCCCCTTCATTCTTTTCTAATGCTCTTTTAGGAGCTTAAAAATAATGTTTGAGAATTCTTTTTTTCCTCTTTCTTTTTAAGTAAAAAGAAATATTGAAGATTTTCCCCTGGGTAGAGCTGACATTAACTTAGCCACTGCTGAGTCACGGAAGGCTAACAAGCATTTGGGAGCCCAACCAAAAGGCTCTGATTTATGGATGCTGCAGGTGGAGGAATAATTCATGGCGTAGCTCAGCTTTCTGGGGAGGCCTGGCATTGCTGAGGATTGTGGATTTACTGGCTGATGGAAGAGCACCAAGAGAGGAGTTGCAGGGAAGCTGCCACTTCCAAACTGGGTCACAGGAGTGCAGGGCCACTGGGATCTGCTGCCACGTGGAGCCAGGGACCACAACCCCCTTTCTGAGCTGTTCACCTTCTGCTTAAACCATTTTGTTTTAATTTTGCCTTAGAATCATTGAGTCACAGAATGGTTTGGGTTGGAAGGAACCCTAGAGACCATCCCATTCCAAACCCCTGCCATGGGCAGGGACACCTCCCACTATCCCAGGGTGCTCCAAGCCCATCCAACCTGGTCTGGAACACTGCCAGGGATCCAGGGGCAGCCACAGCTTCTCTGGGCACCCTGTGCCAGGGCATCAACACCTTCACCCTCAGGCGAGAATTTTTTCTGTATATCTAATCTCAATTTCTCCTTTTTCAGTTTAAACCCATTACATTCTTCTTAAACTTCCATGTTTTCCTCTGATCAGCATCAACCAGCCCTGATAATTACAAAAACTCATTTCCCTCATTTCCTCTGGCTGATTCATGATTGTTGTAACCTGGCTTGGTTGTGGTCCACACTGTCCAGCAGATCAAGGCAAGTGTGCTGCTTCTACTTGTTTGAGATGATTCTCTAGAATAACATCAATTTATGGTGGGGAAAAAAAGTCAGCACAAACATTGCATATGTCATGTCCAAATGGTTGTGACAGGTCATGTTTTGGATTTCTCTGCGTGGGCTGAGAAGGCTTAACTCTGAAATGGGTGGGCAATGTGTTGAAGGTCCTCACTGCCACTGCATCCTTCCAAAGTAAGGACAGACAGATGGATCTGGCTCTTTCTTTGCCCACCCTGCAGAGAGCTTGGCATGGGCATTTCACAAGGTTTTTGGGGAAAGATTAGACTGGTCTAACAAGTTTGGCCTCTTAGAAGGGGGCTCAGCACAGAGGTTTCTGTTGGCAGCTTTGTACTTGTGAGTGCAAACAGCCTTTCTGAAAACAGGCAGCAATATTCACTTTCAAACCTTGAAGAATAATTCTACCAGAAAAATAATTTTCTGGAATAAAATAAGCATAAAATTGGGTTCTGAATAGATGTGCCATGAACACCTAGACCAGATACTTATTTATAGATCCCTGGCAATGTTCAAGGAAGGTTGGGGAGGCTTAGAACAACCTGGTCTAGTGGAAGGTGTCCCTGCCCATGGCAGGGGGTTGGAATGAGATGAGCTTTAAGGTCCCTTCCAACCCAAATAATTCTATAATTCAATGGTTGTCAACAACCTGGGGACTGAGAACACTGATCATTAAAAAACCTGAGATTCCTCTGCCTTCCCTTGGTCCCATCAACTGGGGACTTGCTCTGTTAAAAGATGATAAGATCTAAGATCTGGCAGTGTTATCTGGATGGAAGGAACTTTTAATTGAGGATTTTTTTTCTTTCTTAATGAGGAGTCTCCAGGAACAGGCAGGGAATGCCTGTACTGCTGGAAGGATCCAGGTTTTATTGTGCTTGCCTTTACAAAATTCTGTATTATCTGGTGACAGCTACAGAGCCTTGCCCAAAATTGGGTTTGCTACAGTGCATTTGCTGAAAAAAATTGCACACAAAAGATCTGAGCCCCTTTACAAGGAAAGCACCTGTAGTATGTGATAGGCTTCTTTCTCCCATATAGGTATATTTAGGAATAACAAAAAGTCTGTGTAAAACTGCCTTGAGCTGTTCTTTAAGTTAATTATCACTTCTTTTGGTACTATGAATGGCTGTTCAATGACACTGTCAGCGAGTGGAATGAACCAAATTACTTTAATTATGGAGTAATTGCACAGAGTGATGGTAATTAAATCTTGATCAGTTTAAGTGAGTGAATTAATTGCTCCAACTTGGAATGCACACCGCAGCAAGAGGAGTTGTTTTGTAGTTTAATTAACACCAACCACTAAATTCTTATCATATCTAAAATGCAGACAATTAATGAGTTTGATTCTGCTCTCACCTTAATAGGAACTAGGACAGAATGCATGCTGAGAAAGGTAGTTGTGGTAGCAAAATGACAGAAAACTTAATATTCCTGTCAGTGGTGGCGATACATTAGCTATACTCTCTGCTTTGCCTTGCAGTGAAATGTGCAAATAGAAATATTTCCATATAATTAGCTCCTGGCCCCATTTTGTTTCAATACTCCCTGATCTGCCGAACAGGAGACATTGCCAAATTTGTTAATGTTTTCAGCTTCAGCTGCCTGTGTTTCCAGGTGATTTTTAGCCTCTTCTCCCTGTGTTGTCCAGTGTGTGCTCTTCCCTTGTGCCACGTGCAAAGGTGCTGCCATAATTCTGGGTGTGTGACGGTCACACAGGCCACTCCTTAATGCAATGTCCACCTTCTGCCTCACCTGACAGCCTCCCAAAAGTGACTCCTCTCATGGCAAGGCCTTTGCTTCTCTTCTTTTCACTCCTGCCACGATAACATCTTCCTGAAGGGTCAGAGGACACAGAGGTTGTGGTGCTGACATTGCTTGTGGGGTTGACAAAAGGGAGGAAAGCTGCAAATGCAACCCATGAGTGCTTGCCGTGCTGGTGACACTGCTGAAGGGACACTTAAATATAAAGAAGAAGGGAGCTCCCAGCAGATGATGTGTCTTTGGGTTCAGAGTATTAATTTTTAGCTTAATCATGGAGATCAGAGGAGAGGGGAAACTCCCTGGACTGATACCAACTGAGGAACTTGGCCTAAAGGTGCTTTTAAAGAGTAAAATACCTGTCCTGAACACCTGCCAGGGGCACTTTGACACAGACAGACAGACAGACACTCCATCTTTCACTAACAGCATGAAGAGGTGATAATTTGCTCTGCAGAGAAGCTGGTGGAGGTGTGACCCTGAGCTGGAGCTGCCATCCATGAGGTCACACCCACCACCATCCCACCAGGGCACCGATGGCTACTGGCCAGCATCTTGGAGGGCAGTGGTCACAGTGGGAGTGCCATGGCTTCAGTGGCACCGAGGTTCTACAGGTGACAAGTATTTAATTGGAATTTGCACCCCTGGAGTCTCTGAATTTGACCAAACATGGTGAATTTTCCAGTACAGAAAAGCACTCAGCGGGGTGACCAGGGACACTGCCCAGCTGGCAGTGCCAGAGCAGCTGCCTCTTCGTTAGCTCTGATTTCTGCTTCCTCTTTAATTGGTGCTCAGAGCCAGCACTGTCATGGATCTGCAACGCTGCTCTGCCCAAGGCCAGCTCTTGATCAAATTTTCCACATCTCGTCCCGACCTTGGTCACATTCCCTCGCTCCTTCCACACCCCCACTCGGCTCCATGTCTTGGACACAGGCACAGCTACAGGAGATAATTCCCTGCTGAGTGATATCTCCTCTGATTTGAATTGCTGTCAGTGGCAAAGCACCATCTTTTGGAAGAGAAAGAAAGAACCTGCTTAATTAGAGGTATTTCTCCATCCATTTGCAAGATTTCATGGAGTTAATTTGAATGCATGGCTCCTGTGGCTGCCATGACAAAACCAGAGCCTTGGAGATGGCCAAGGGATTCCCATTTGTAGGGATTTTTTGATCCCCTGAGGCATGCTCAGCTTCTGCTAAGGACTCAAGCCACGTAAAGGGTTTAGATAGCAGCTCCCTCCTCCTCTGACACCATCAGACTTACAAACTAATTTTCATTTATTTCAAAGCATTTTCCTACTGTTTTCCAAAATAACATGGTAGCACAATGTCTGGGGTTCACTACCCAGCATCCTAGATTTTCTTTTTAATTTTTTTTCTCTTCCTTCTCTGGTGACTTTGCTCCTGGACTGGTGCGTGATGTTTGCCTGGGTTACGTCCTGAAGGTATTTGAAGGCAAAAGGGTTTTTTCATTCTGAAAACTGAGCCTCTTGAGTGAAAGGCCTGGCTGTTTGATTTTTGTGGTGCTGGAGTAGTTGGCCAAAGGACTTGCAGCAGCTCCAGGCTGCTCTGTTGAAAGCAGCATCACAACCTATGTCCATACCAGGAAGGGCTGCCTAACCTGTGTGACAGGGTGGGAACTGCCAAATCATAGAGTCACAGCATTCCAGAATGGTTTGGGTTGGAAGGGACCTTAAAAATCACCCAGTTCCATCCCTTGCCATGGACAGGGACACCTTCCACTAGGCCAGGTTGCTCCAAGCCCCATCCCACCTGGCCTGGAACACTGCCAGGTTTGGGCCAATCACTTTGTTTCACATTTCCCTCAAAGTGCAGGAAAACCAAACTTTTGGCACTTACTCTGATCTATCCACCTCTTTCTCCACTCTTTCTTCTCTAGGCTTTACACAGAAGATTTAAGCCCTGAATGAAGGAGGCCAGACTGGATGGGCCTTCACCCCCTTTGGGACCTTCGCTCCATTTTGCCTTTCCCCACAAAGCACCACCCAAATTTTGGCACTGGAGAAGAGGCCACACGACCTCTCCACACAGACAGGGCCCTGTGCCACCCACCAGCCACCTTTGGGCACCTGCCTGAAAGACCAATCACAATGTTTGCCTATGGAAAGACAGGGAAGGAGGGGAATTGCTTGTTTTTACTCTAGGGAGGGTTTGGACCCACTTGGACTGGAATTCCTTCCAGGTGCCCATCCCTGTGGCTTTTCTGCTACTCTCCCTACACCTCCTGCCTGGGTCTTGGATGGTGCCACCCCTCTCCAGCGCCACTGAGATGACCAGGAGTGACTTGCAGTGATGGTGCAAAGGTTTGAACACCCCCCACTCCCTGTCCCCTCAGCAATCCATCCCTCCTGCAGGACCTTGGCTGTGAGGAACGGCGTGGAAATTCTGCTAATCCCATGCAGCCGTGGAGAGCTTTCCTCCCATTTGCTGGATGTATGAAATCCATATGTCATCAATCTCTTTCTGGTGGCTGGAGCCTGCTCACGAAGCTTAAATCTCTGGCATGTGGCTAGGAGCATGAGGGCCAAGTCCTGGTGCCTGCCAGCACAAGCTTCCACCTCCCACTTCTCCTGCTGCCCTCTCGTCTCCCTCCCCTGGCAACCAGCACCCCCTGCAGCGGCTCTTGGATCCATTTTAGGGGAACCAAATGGTTCCTGTGGAAAGCTGCTGGTGGAGCAGCCCAGATGTGCTGTTGGAGCAAGGAGGAGGCAGAGCTGGGCAGCTGGCTGCGTGCTTTCCCCCGGGGGGGCATCACCAGTGCTCCAAAATCTTCTTCCCAAATCACCTGCCAACCCTCAAGCTGCCACAAAAAGCAATAAATGAAGTGCAGCAGGGTCAGCTGCCTGGCCTCCACCAGCACTGGGGAACTGAGGCTGGTTAAAAATGATGGCATTGCCAAATTTGAGGGCAAAAATCAGCCCTTTGTCAATACTGTCTTTGCTTCAGCGCCCGGCTTGGGCTTTCCAAATTCCACTCCAGAGGCTGGGCTAAGGAAATGGGCAAAGGGGGTTGGAGGGGGAAACAAGCCAGCCCTCCACAGTGGGAATGTGTGGCTGAGGAGGTCCTGCAGTTGGCAGGGAGGAGCTGGCAGAGGCTGGGCACCATGGAGAGGTGACAGACCCGCTGGTGGGGACCAGGGTGCCAGGAGTGCTGCCCCACACTGCCAAGCTGCCCCTGAGCCCCAGCACTGGCCAGGCACGGAGCAGATGTGGGAGGCTGGGGAGTGCTGCCACAGAGAGGTGCACAAGACCAGGGAATGAGGCCCAGGAACAGCACAGGGTTGGGATGAGGGGAGAATTCACATGGGGTCAGAGCTCTTCTCCCTTTATCTTTGGGAGATTTGGGTAGCTTACTTTATTTTAGTCCCTTGCAATACATTTATATAAAGCTGCTTTGGGCTGAGTGCTTCTTAGTGCTGGTCTCTGCTCTATTTAAACATAAATGTTTTAAAGTGCACAGATAGGTTTTTAACAGGGAAAAAATTGCATGTGAATTACATTTATTTCTTGTTTACCCATACGGCTCCAGCCAACACTTATCGACAGATTAACTTTCACTAAACTTTCTATGCAATATGTTTTAAAAACCCACTTCAAGTACAGATTCTATTAGTTCCTGACCTTATGTTTTAAGAGGAAGAAAGTGGCTTTACACCACATGAAATGTGTTAATGCATGGATAGAAGTCCTCTTATCCTCCTGCTTACATTAGGTCCAATCAGGAGAATGGATTATGTTTTTAATAATCTGACATTAGTACTAAAAGTAATATTTAAGGCATTAGGATCCATAACTGGTGCAGTGTGTTCAGAGCTTTCTCTTTGTGTGTGTGCACACACGACTGGGCTAAAACATATGTTTATGAAACAATGCATTAGCCCAAAACCTCCCCAAATATATGGGGATAAATTGGGGCAGCAGATTACTGTTGACATCACTTTTTCAATTAGAGGCGGAGGGAAGATTTGATGGCCATTTTCAAACTGATTATGGAGGGCAGGGATTAGAGGCTGTTAGGAACAGGAGGTCTTGCTCTCCTCTCAGCCTTGGCCTCCTGGAGCTCTGTGGACTTCAGGAGTGGGTGCTGCTTTGTGGGGTGGAATAAAGCCAGAGGCACTGGTGGCACTGGTTTTATGTACAGGTCATCTGTACGTGAGGCTGGACCTCTCTGCCTGTCTTAGTCCCTTGGAAACATTGTATGGGACAGGGGAAGAAATTTGGAGTCTTCATCCCTAAACTGAATGTTTTAGGGGAAAGCCAAGTCTTCCCAGCTGGTCTGGGTGGGTAAACACTGAACCCTGCCAGACTGGATCTCTTCTCTCTGTCTTCACTTGTGGTTGGAGGGACATTTAAGTCATCTCAAGCCCTGATGTCCCCTGAATCCCCTGGAAAAGACAAAAGGGAGCTGGAAGAGGAACAGGGAACACTGAGAGGAGAAAATGGTGTGTGTGGCCATCACCATGCAGAGGAGTGGACTAGGATCTGCCATCCCAGCCAGATTTCTGCAGTGTTTAATTCCCTCCCCTCAGAACCTTACTTCTAGGTGTACTTTGTCTAATTGCAGCTTTTAGCACTTTGGGCTTACTTCAGCTTCGTCTGCTCAATTAATCATCCTTCCAGAGTGAGAAATCTGCTCCTCATGGGGCACTCACAGCCCACGGCCACGTTCCTGCCCACCCTCCTCTCTGCTAAGCTGTAGATTGTTCAGTGGATTTACAGAGGGGTTTTTTGCACCCCTACTGGTGCTTACAGCAAATTTTAGACCTGTCCTATGTTTTAAGAATCCTCCTTGGGAAGCCTGACCTGAGCCTAATGCTCCCATCAGGGCTGGACGCAGACGTAACTCCACGGCTGCTATTTCCTGTTGGCAGGAATTGGAGATCAAAATGCTTCAGCTTTCATTCCTCAGCAGCTGGGAGAGCATCCTCCCTTATTTTCACACACACCCACACACACCCACCCTTCTCTCTCACATCTCTTGGACAGCAGGAATTGCAGGGAGCCTCCGGCTTTTCCCCCTCCGACGGCAAACAAGGCTTTATCTTCCCAACATATGTGCAGTAACTGTTGTTTGGTGGCAGAAGGGAAATCCACAAGCTATCCAGCCACTGCACCTGCCTGCTTGGACCGAATTCCCCTACTCGTGTTTGTTCACTGGAGTTAAGCAGGTCCTGGGCTGGGAGACCAGCTGGGAAATCCAGTGATTACAGGCACAAACAAACGAGCGAGGGGCGGGGACGGGCAGCCGCTCCTGTTTGACCACCACCGAGGGAATTTGGCAACACACCATCCTGACTCTTTATTTTAATTCCAGCCGGGGGAAATTCGAGCCAGCCAAAGGAGGTGGGAGACAGGATATCCCCCACCCTCCAATCTGGACTGCTGACACGTTTTGTCTGGGGGAGCACAGCGGTTCGAGGCGGCCGCCCTGGGGTCTGCAGACTGTCCTGCCTTCCTCCTGCTCTGCCACGGCCTTTTCTGACTCTGAGGGGGTGTCTGAGCAGAGCCTTTTGGTCTCCAGCTTCCAGACACAACAGCTGTTTCAGGGGGCCCTCCTGGCAGCCCCTCACAGGTGTGGTTTTGGCCAGCACAGGGGTAAAGAAGTGCCAGGTGAAAGGATGGGTTATGCAGAGCTCGTGGGGTTTAGCTGAAAACTTCCTTCCCCAAAAGTGCTGCAGAGCTGGGTCATTTCTGGGTAGATAAGAGATGAGACCCCACAGGCATCTCCATGCTTGGTGTCTCCCAGGAAACAGCAGGAGCCACTCCTTGAACTCAGCACCCAATGGATTTCATCCATGTGTACAGAAATCAAATGAATTTTAAAGGTTTTTCTTAGTTTTTGTGGTGTTCTTTCCAGTTGGTCAGCCACAGTGGACAAAAAACCAGCCCAGATAAACCGATATTCATGAATACCAGAGGATATTATTCTGCAAAAGCTTTGTTTGGGAAGGTCAAGTTGAATGGCATTATCTCATAGTTACAAGTGAAAAAACCCCACAAGGTTCCTAGAAAACAGGAAAAAAGGCTGCAATTGCCTCCTGTACTGCAGAAGAATTATCTGTGCTGATTAAGCTGTCGCTCATTAGCTCACCAGGCTTATCAAGGCCCCAACCCACAAGGCCTGTGACCCCAGCAGGAATGATAGCACAGAACATTTGGACTACCTTGGGTCACCATGCACCCATTTTGCCTTTTTTTCCTGCTAATATCATGTGTAAATATATGCACAGCTGACCCTGCTGGAGAGTCCCTTGTCCCCTGCAAGAGGCTTCAGTTCCCCTGTGCTTCCTTTCACAGCGTAAGTTCAGGCAGATTTGTGGAAAGCAGGAGATTTTGTTTGCGCCTAAATCTTTTTGTAGGATTTTCCTTAAAGGCCTTAATGCCATGGAAAAACATCAAGAGGCAAATTCTGCTTTGGGTTACACCAAAAGGGGAGTAAGTCAGCTGAAGGCAGTGAGGGAAGCTGGATTTATCCCAGTGGAGGCAGAAGCAGAGCTCAGCCCCTTGCACTTTGCTATTTTCTGCACCAGCAGTTCTGGCCTTTGAAAAATGTGATGCATTTTTCTCATTGTGGCTTGAGAGGAGCCTGCAAATACGAGATGACAGAAAGCAGAGGAGGAGAAGTCTGAGGCTCCTAAATTAGCAGCTGTGGCAACTTCAGGCACTGTCCTATAGAAGCTGCCCTTGGCTTTATGTTAAATGTTGTTTTCTTGTGATTGTCAGCATTTGATGTTAAAAAGATGCTCAGGGAAGGCTCATTTTACCTCAAATCCATGATTGGGCAGTACCAGACTGGAAGATTTGTCTCTTTATAGGATGGGATTTGGAGCACCTTGGCCTAGTGGGAGGTGTCCCTGCCCATGGCAGGGGGTGGAATGAGATGGGCTTTAAGGTCTCTTCCAACCCAAACCATTCCAAGAAGATTTTGGGGTCCTTCCCACAACATCTCCTACAAGGCAGCTGGTTTGGGCATGGACTTCTCATGGAGTGCTCTGGCCACATGGGTGCTGAGCAACTGGTGATGTGAATGGGCAAGCCAGGTCTGGGAATACGCCAGGATTTAATCTGGATTTAATGTAATCCATTTAATCTGTTTCCCAGCCTGGCCTTCCACAGGAAATGGAGATGGAGCCAAAGTATCCTGATTCTGTTTTTGTGCTTCCTGACCTCTAAGGAGAACTCTGCAGGACCTGTGCAGACCTTGAAACAAGGGGATGGAGCATGTGCAGGAGATGTGTGGAGGGCAAAATTCCACCTGAGGTTTGGCTTGTTTTTTAAAGCTATGGAGAATCCCACTGTCCCAGCCTGAATTTCTTGTGAGGTTTATGCTTCAATGCTTCAGTACTGCGAGTGTAAGAGAAGAATATTGTGTTCTGCTCCTGTGTAATAAAAAAAGCAGCTCTGGCACTGTCACCCCCTGGGACAGGAACGAAGGGGGCTGAGCCAGAGATCAGCCTGGCAAAAGCAAACCAGCCCACTCAGCCTAACCCAAATCCTATCCATGGCTTAACCTCCCAACTCTCTTCCCTCCAAAACTTGGATTTATTACACTGGAGCTCTCCAGGTAACATGAACTATCCACAAAATAGCACACCCTGCATGCTGGCACACCTGTGACAGGTTAGAGGGCCATCAGCAGGGCTGCTTGGATGCAGGGAAATGGGAATCATGGAATCCCAGAATGGTTTGGGCTGAAGGGACCTTAAAGCTCATCTCATTCCAGCCCCCTGCCATGGGCAGGGACACCTTCCACTATCCCAGGTTGCTCCCAGCCCTGCCCAAGCTGGCCTTGGACACTTCCAGGGATGGGGCAAGTCCACCATCTCTCCTCCTTTCCAACACCCCCTGCTGCTCAGCATCTCCACAAGTTCGTTTTGGCCACGTATCATCACACCACAGTCCTTGTCTGTGACCTCATCTATGCAAGAACAGGGGGAGGAGAAAAGGTTCCTATCACAGTCTTACCAGAATGAGATTAATACAAAAATCCTGTGGGAGAACACAGGTTTTGGAACTGACTCTGGAGCTGCATCAATTTCCAACTGGAATAAAAGACAACCTGGGGTAGCTTAACCATGAGTAGCAGCACCAAGGATTTGTTCAATGGAGGAACACAACAAAGATATGGTGGGGCCAGGCAGGAAAACACAGGTTAAACCAGGTACAGAGAGCAATTTTGGAGGGTACAATTCCTACCCTACTCGACATCCTTTGTGCAAATTCCCTGATCATGATCCTCAGCTGACACAATTCTGATAGAAGCCTAAAGAAATGAGAATGAAACAGAGAGGACTGATGGAATGTGAAAAATTCTTACCTAAATGAGTTCCTTGATGGACCTGTGACCACAGGTAAAGAAATGAGAGTTTTAAACCCTGGAGGCCCCTGAACTGCTGGCACAGATTTTCAGCCACGTGCTGTGTGCAGGCATTTCTTGGGCCAGGCTGTGAGTTTGGCCCCCAGGGTATGGGCTAGAAACTGATGTCCTTCACCTGTAACTAAAAGAAGGATGAAAATGTGTAAATTAGTAAAAAATGTTCCCCTTTTCCAAACACTTACCAGAGAGTAATGGAGCAGCCCAGGGATGAAGGGAACAAGGCCCTCCAGTGGTGCAGCAGACAGAGAAGATGGTCTGGGAGGTGGTGGTGGAGTCACTGTGCAGATAAGACTCCAGACCTGAGTCTGCCAATAAAGCATGGGGATAAATAAATAATATATTAGTTCAAGGAAATCAGGTGTGAAAATATGAGAGGTGACTGTTAGAGTTCTGGGAAAACCAGCTGAGACAAATGGGATCCGTGACTGCTCAGTGTGACAGAAAATCAGCTGGGGGGGCCACTGAGACTGGTGCAGGAAGAGATTGGAGTCTTCTGGAAGTCAATAAAGCCTTTCTGACAAAGGAGCAAAACTGTGGGAAACAAGAAATAGGGAAATTAAAATTAAAAATTGAAACAAGAAACATGAGGAAATTAGTTTCAGTCCATTTTCCTATTTGGGGAATAAAATAAAGCTGAGCTTTGAAACAAAGAACAAACTGTCCTGACAGCAGTGGAACCAAGTCTGTTTCCCTATGGAACTGAGCCCCTGTCTTCTCCCAGACCTCTGACCCCTTCTCACCTGGGAGATCTTTACCTTTCTTTCGAATTTTGAGGGGTTCACAAGGCACTGGGTGTTTCCTGGTGGATGTGCAGTGCGTGAATCTGGGTCCCTTGGATGGCCAGGGAGAGCACAAGGAACCAGCACAGAGCTTCCCCACGTGCTTTGGGAGCCCAGCCACACCCAAGCATGTCCTTGATGGCTGGAAGTACCTTGAAGATGTGCTTTTGCAGGATGGGGCAGAGAGAACCCCATGCCCAGGGACCGGGTGTGCTTTTATTCCATTTTATTCCCCTTGGAAACTGCCACTGCAGCCATGTTGCTGCAACTGGGGTATGGGAGCCTGGTCTTGCCCTCCTCAACAAGCAAGTTTATTTATCAAAAGCAGCTTATTCAAGCAACTTAAGAACAAATAAAAGCAGCATAACCTCCTTTCTGGTGCTTTGCGGGCGGCCATACATCGTCAATGGAAATTCTGCCAAACTTCTTGTTTAAACATAGGAGCTGTGCTTCTTTGTATGGTTGGTGGTCCCCACGAGGACCTGCTCTCTTTGCACGGGGATATTGTTTAGAATGAAGCCTGGGCTGGCTACTTTGCCATTAAAATTCTGTGCCAGCCCAGCGCTGACAATATTGAAGCTTTGCTAAATGTGTGTACGTGTAAGTTCATTAAATGGGTGCTGACTGTTGTTACACGAGTACAGCAGTTGAGTGCTTTCTGTATTAACCTTATCACCTGATGGGCAAAAGAAAAGGTTTAACTAAAGCTTAGGACTAATTGAACGGTATTTCAGTATTTTCTTATGTAAAACTGGTTCTGGTCTATTGTTTTTATTTATTTGCAATAACTGTGCTCATTCAAGTTTGTAATGACAGTGCCATGGGTGAATAGAATTTGCTTTAAGTATTACTCTCCCTTTTCCTATCTCCTGCCTCCTCTAAACTGTGTCTCTCAGGAGAAAATCTGCAACAGAGCCTGGTAGAAAGACAACTCTCTAAGTACACAGTCATTTTGGGGAGATATGTTCCCAAGCTGTGTTTTTAAAATTACTTTTAGCAGTTCCTGTTTATTTTCTCTGCCTGCCTTGGGTATTTCCTGTCGGTCTGAGCACCGAGCATGGAGCTGGAGGAGATAGGAGAGAAAAAGCCTCTCAAAGAAAGGTGGGAGGTGTCTTATCATCGAGACACTGCACAAACCAGAGCACTTTCTTTGCTGGGTTGCCACTAGAGTATGCTCTCGTGCTACAAGTTCCAGGGATATTTTAGAAATAAATCACTCTGTGTAGCACGAGGCCGTCTTTCAAATGCTTTCCTCTTGCTCCAGTGGTTTGGTTTTTTTTTCTAAGTAATACTATTTTTTTTTTAATTACTGTTGAGCACATACTCAAAGCTTTGAGAAAGCCTGGAGGGTCGCTCTGTGGTGAGGTGAATCTAACCTGGGTTTGGACAGCTCCCAGCTTGCAGAGTGTGGGTGAAAACGGCCAAAAAATATCTTACCTGTCTATAAAAAACAAGAAAAAAAGGAGGTTTGCACGTCCTTCCTGTCTTGGTCGAACCCCTGGGTCATGGCTGATGAAGAAAGGAGAGGCAAATCTCACGAATTAATAGATTTCTGCTTACAGAAGAAACATGTAAATTCCCCTTTTCAACATAAAGTGTGCCTGTAATCCCAGCCTTTGAAACGGTGGTAGTTATTCAGTAAGATAAAGGCTGCTGTGAGCCTGCCCTACCACATTACAGCAAAGTACTTTGTCACTGGCACCCTAAAAGTTCCAGTTTCTGCATGACAAAGATACAAAACAACTTGCAGGACAATTAAAGAACAGTTTGTCCTCACCCTATTATTACCAGCCATTCTTCCATGTTTCGATATTTGCCCGTAAATTGCTACCTCCCCCATCAATATAATTGTAATCAGCCACGGTTAACATTTGTCTTTGGATGCCTTTTCCAAGGGAAACACAAAGAAGGAAAAATACGGCAAAGAAAAAAGCCACGCTCCGGATAAAGAGCCTCGCCACCAGCCTGCTTTCACACACAGGCTGCGCACTTTGCTGCTAAAATTACATTTTAGGAGCCCCAACGGGCACGGGAACAATGACCCCGCTCATTTCCATAGTGACAATGCCTGGCGGAGGATTGGAACATGTCTTTTTCCTCTCCCCGATGGTCCTCAGCCAACAGAAACCTGCCAAGGAGTTGAGTCCGTGGAAGCTCTCGGTCACCAGGGAGCCAGGAGGTTCCCTTTGGGATGGGAGGCAGCCACTGGGCCCAGCCGTTCTCCAGGTGGTGTTCACACCCTCAAACACCAGCTCCTCCAAGCTGCCCCTCTTTGACTTCTGAGTAGGTCCAAACTTCAGCTTTTCTGTACAGCTGAGCGCACAGAGCTTCCCTAAATTCATAAAATCGGAGATGCCTTGGGTTGGAAGGGACCTCAAAGCTCATCTCACGGGCAGGGACACCTTCCACTAGCCCAGGTTGCTCCAGGTGGGTCCCAGAGGGTCCTCATGGAGATTCAGACCTAATTTCATTGCACATCCATTGCAGAACCACAGAATTGTTTCAGCTGGAAGGGACCTTAAATATCACCTGATTCCAACCACTTCCACGTGGAGGGACACGTTCCACTAGATGAGGTTGCTCCAAGCCCCATCCAGCCTGGCCTGGGATTAATTTCCATGGATGGGTCAGCATCAGCTTCTCTGGGCACTCTGTGCCAGGGCCTCCCCACCCTCCCAGGGAAGAATTTCTTCCCAATATCCCATCTAAACCTACTCTCTTTTAGTTTGAAGCCATTCCCTCTTGTCCCATCACTCCATGCTCTTGTAAAAAGTCCCTCTCCAGCTCCCTTGGAGCCCCTTCAGGTACTGGAAAGCCACAATTAGGTCACCCCAAATCCTCCTCTTTCCCAGGAGGATTTTCACCCCAGCTCTCCCAGCCTTTCCTCACAGCAGAGGGGCTCCATCCCTCCAGTCACCTTGGTGGCCTCCTCTGGACTGGCTCCAGCAGGGCGATGTCCCTCCTGTGCTGGGGACTCCCAAATTCCCTTAATGCCTTCCTTGGTTTCATTTTTCAGGGGTTTTGTGCTGCTGTTTCAGCGGGGCCCTTCGGCAGCAGCTTCTCCAGCCCCCAGAACACGACGTATGTTCCCTCAGTTGTGCCAGCCCTTAATCCTGCTCTTTTTTTTCCCTTAATAAATGCAAACCTAATTTTCTAACGTCTCCACTTAGATCTAATCCATAAGGCTGTTTATTATCCTCGTCACCCTCCTCTCTATCTTTTTCATTTGTATTCAAAAGCCTCTCTTTAATCTGTCTCAATTCTGCAGGTACGGCCTCGCCGCTCTTTTCGCACAATCCCATAATGATTTCCACGGATGTGTTTTAGTCCTCTATCGATAGGTCTCGGGATGCTATTTGCCTTCCTTAACTGCTTCCCGCAGCGGGAATCGCCGCTTTTAATAATCCGTGCGCCGACACCTTCAATCTTTTCCTTCCCCAGCATCTCGTGCCACCCCATCCAGGGGTTAAATCTTTATTATTTGTGTACGGGCACACTGGGGCTGTGGTGGAGGGGCTGCAGCCTGCACCCAGCACTGTCCGAGGAGGGCTTTGATGTGTCTCAGAGGGGCCAGAAGGCGCTGATCCTTAATAAACCTCGTCCTGAAGGGACAATCCCGGGAGCAAGGGACAGACGGGACGCACTCCGGTCGCCTCCTCCCCCCCGCCTCTCCGCGGTGGTTTCGCCCCGTCCTCCCCCTCACCCCCCCCGCGCGCGTTGGTCCCGCCCGGCCGCCCAGCCGCACTCACCCTCTGCCACGCCCCTTTGGGCTGTACCAACTCCTCTCAACGGGGGACGATGGAAGAGAGCGGGAGGCCGCGCTGAATCGCCTCACCGCGTTTGCGGCTCTCTCTGTTCTCTATCTGAGAGTTGTAATCAGAGAAGCCCCGGAAGGCGCTCTGGGGAGAGCGAGAAGGCGAGCGGGACAGGCATGCTCCCCCCGCGAGGCGGCGGATGGCACAGCCCGCCCGCCCCGCGCGGCCGAACCCGGAAGGTGGCGGCGCACATGGGCGCGGGGGCCGGGCCCGGGGCCGGCTCCGGGATCGGCATCGGCACCGGGATCGGGATAGGGAACGGGGCGGGAGGAGCCGCCGGGGCGCTGGGCGCTGCCGTGGCTGCTCTCTACACGGCCACGCTGCCGCCCGCCCTGCCCGGCGGGGATGCGGGTAACGTACCGGGTCACCGCAGCGGCGAGGGTGGGACCCTCGGCCCGTAGCGGTCAGCCTGCGGCGGGGGGCGTGGGGACGAGCCCTTAGGCACCGGTGCAGTCCGGTCACCCCGTGGGGTTGCTGTCACCCCATAGGAGCTCGTGCGTCACTGTCACCCCGGTAGGATTGCTCCCTCCAAAGGAGCTGGCGCATTGATGCCACCCCTGGAGGGCTGGTGTCACCCCATAGCGGTGTCACCCCATAGCGTTGTCACCCCATGGCGTTGCGCACTCCAGAGGGACTGGTGCATTGTTGTCACCCCACGGGCTTGCTGTCATCCCTTAGGGATGCTCATTCTATAGGGATTGGTGTGTGGCTCTCACCCCTCTAGGGCTGTTCACTCCAGAGGGGCTGGTGCACTGCTGCCACCCCATTAGGTTGGCTGTCATCCCATAGGAACGCTCATCCTGTAGGGGCTGGGACTTCATTGTCACCCCGTATGGTTGCTGTTATCCTATAAGGACTGGGGCATTAGTGTCCCTCCTGGGGTTGCTGTCACCCCATGAGGATGCTCATCCTGCAGGGACAGGTGCGTTGCTGTCACCCCATGGGATGCTCATCCTGCAGGGACAGGTGCGTTGCTGTCACCCCATAGGGTTGCTGGTCCCATTTAGGTCCCCGTAGCCACTTTTGGCGTGCTCACCCCATTGGGGTTGGTGCATTTAAAGCTCCCCACAGGAGCACTGGCCCCACAGGTGGGTGCAGCAGGGACACCCTGCATTGGGGTGTGCACCCCTCAAGGCCAGGGCAGTGCCCAGTGGGGTCAGCACAGCGAGGTCCCCCCGGGGCTGGTGCCCTTGGGCCACCCCAGAATGGTTTGCCTGTATTTGAGCCTTTCAGCAAAGGATTTAGCCAGGGGACAGCTGGTGGCTTTAGGAGACAGATGTGCCCTCCTGCCAGATGTGCTGTCACTGCTCGGACTGTCACTTGTGCAGCAGGGAAATCTTTGGATCTGCCTGTCTGGAAGTGCAGCTTCCTGCCAGTGTCAGACTGAATTTCTGTGTTTGGCACTGCTGATCCCACAGGTGGGACAGAGTTCTCCTGTTTGGTCCTGCTGTGGTTTTACTGATTTAACCTGTTCTTGCTTAAAAAATACTTTGGTTTTGCCTGTGTGGTTTGGAGATAGGAGGGCTTGGTTTTTCTTGGGAATATGTTGATAATTTTTATTTCATGGAACAAACATCCAGGATACTTTCTTTCTGTGTCATCCCAGAACAGTGTTCAGTGGCTCTGCTTAATGCTGTGCCTCCTGGTCATCAGTGGTTTCAAATCCAAGCTGTGCATGAAATTCCTTATAAATAAATGGCATTTTAATGGATTTATGTATTTTACAGGCTCAGGATGTGTGGGGAGAGAGAGGCACTGGCCAGGCTGGCCATGTGCATCCTGATGGCTTTTGCTTCTGCTCCCAAGTTACTAAAAGGGCTGGGTTTGCTCCTTCTGGGTGTATCAATTAATATTTATATATTTACAGTTGTTACCATTTTGTTTTTTATTATAAGTTTTGACTTTTTTTTTTTGTCTGTGGAAAGCACCCTGTGCTCTGAGCTGTTCATGCTGCACGAAGCCTCAGGAGCCTGGTTTTTAATTGTGCTAGAGCCTGGATTCTCCCTCTGGGATGCAGATAACCATTAGCAGCCTTTGCAGAGAGGGATGCAGGTTCTCCTGATGATGTCATGCATGGATGCTGGGATTCATTTTTTTTGTTTGCTGTGAATTATCCCAGTAGGCAGAGCGAGCAACCAAACAGCACATGGGTTCACCCCACTTTCCACAGGTTATTGTGGTGTTAGAGGAGACTTCTCAGGACAGTGTCCCCTGACCAGCCCTGTGACCTCACTCCTTGCCTCTCCTTATTTATATAATTTTTTGAATTTTCTTCTAAATTTGCTGCCTGGCAAATGTGTTCACTGGGACTGAGCAGACACGGGCTCATCCCTGCTGTCCCCTTGTGCCTGTCCCAGCCAGCATCACAGTGTCAGGACTTCTTTTGGCATTATTCCCCTGGTTTCTCATGACCTGAGCATGGAATGCCTCAGCTGGAGCCCCTGGAGTGTCTGTGCATGGCCCTGCTCGAGGTGTTTAAATTGTCTGTGCCTGAGCACGGAGCTCAAACTTGTGCCACCAAAAGCACGGAGGCTACTCGTGTGAGTAAAGAGCTGCTTAAGGATTTGCTGTATCTGCTCCCATGCAGGGAGCCTAGTATTTGATTTTGTTTTTAAAGCTATCTGTATTTTTAATTGTTCCCAAAGTTTGCAGTAATCGGAAAATGTCAAAGGCAGTTGGTATTTCCACTGGCAGCTTGCTCGTGTTACTTAGTGTTAGAAAAAAAGGAATGAATGAGAGAGTAATAGGGGGAGAAGGAATTATAATTCAGAAACATCCACAGATGTTAAAACAGCTTAAAAAGCGATCAAATAAAGTTAAAAAAAACCCCCAACGAAACCAACCAAATGTTCCTTGTGATGTTTCAAAGGTCAGCTCCCAAACTTGCTGGGAATAAATCAGAGTTCAGGCAGCATCACGCCTTTATGGGGGAGTCAGGCTGGGAAGTCAGAAACTTGTCTACATCAGGAATCACAGAATATTCTGAATTAAAAGGGACCCACAAGGATCATGGAGTCCAACTCCTGGCCCTGTGGAGTTGGAGGGAATAAACTCTTCAAATTATATAAATTATAAAGTTTGAGCCAGTGCCTGAAGATGCCACAGCTCGTTCTGTCTGACAAGTGCTGCAGTTCTTCCTCTGTGTGTTTTGCTATTTAATATCAGTGCTCCTCACTCCTCCAGCCCATGGAGGCTGTAAGGGATGCTCAGGTGTGTGGGTGGGAGATGGAGAATTAACCTTATCCAAGGTAGTGGGTGTTATGTACTTATTTTGATTTTCCCACTGGAATTCAACAGGCCTGCAGCCTGTGAGCTTATTTTTTGCAGGTCTTTTTGGGTTTTTTTATTCCTTAATTCTTACAAGGCAAAGTTGTGCTGCTGTCTTTCAAAGCTTGGTGATGGCTTCCACCAGTGGTTTATTTATATTATTTTTGCAGCTTCCTGGTTGATTTGTGGCTGTATATCTTTGGGGTTATTCTTGCCCGTGATATAAACGTCACAGCAATGTGAATGAACTTAAATTTTTGCTGTTTTAGATACACATATTGCTGCATCCCAGGAAGATTTTAGTGGAGGTGAATCCATGCCTGGCTTGGGAGCAGCATCCCTGGGATGTGGTGGGTGATGGACATCACCAGCTGCTGCACCCTGGGCAGCCCCCACAGTGCCAAATTTAGGGTTTCCTTTATTATCATCATCATCCTTTGCTGTGTGCAGGAGGATTTATCCCTTCCCAGCCTCACCATGCCCTGGAAATGTTGGAGCTGCTGAACACTGAAGGGC
Source organism: Promerops cafer (assembly GCA_013398275.1). Taxonomy (NCBI): domain Eukaryota; kingdom Metazoa; phylum Chordata; class Aves; order Passeriformes; family Nectariniidae; genus Promerops; species Promerops cafer. The sequence continues at coordinate 123,901 of VZSE01003283.1, read as the reverse complement.
TCAGTGTTGTCACGGGGTTAAAATGTTTCTAAAATCATGGGAAGGTGGGGAAGGAACTCTGAGCCTGCTACGCCATGGGAAAGGAATGTTGTGCCTTATTCTTAATAGATCATGCAAAACTACCACCTGCATACTGATAAATGATGTAATCGTTAAGCATATTGATAAAAGATATGATTCTTGTTAAATGTGATTATTGTTTAGTAGTAACAGTGATTACTGTTTAACAGTGATAGAATCATGATGTTTAGAGTACCTGAAAAAGATAATAAGAATGATATTTAAGATGAAATTATGCTTATACAATAGAACAATAAGTAGTTATATAATATTATAGTATAAATATGTATGCATCTCAAATCAATGTCGAAGTCAGGTTTGGATTTGTACCCCTGGCTTCCAGAGCTCTTCAATAAAAGCACCTGCACATAATCCACCTGTGATTATGTGTTCCTGAATGCTAACATCAGAATTGGGATGGATGGTTTTCCCACTGCATCCACTTTTTGGGGGCTGTTTTGCAGTAGGGTGAAATTTTCCTAAAATAAGAATAGCCAGTGTTTGCAAGTGCAGGAAGCTCCATGTCTGAGAGATTCTGGTGCAGGAAGTGGCAGGTTTGGCCCCAGTCATTGCCAGGCCACAGCTCTAATTCTGCAGAAGTTGCCACCAGCAGTAATGGGTTGACTTGCATCTTCATTTTAAAATGCAGCATTTACTGTGGTGTCAGGATTTAAAGGTGCCATTTGTACAACCCTCCCATCCCCACTTTACGTGGCGTGATGAGGACGTGGTTGTACAGAAATAAAAATAAATATTGTTAATATAGCATTGTAAAATATTGTTAATTTAGCATTTAAAGCCACCAGCACCCTTCGTTTGTGTCTTTCCCATCTAACAACACTGCCATGACCTTGGCACTTGCAAAATTAGCAGGACCAGTAAAATTGGATTATGAAATTTGAGGGAAAGAAGGAAAAACCAGCCGTAATTTTTAATTTTGTTTGTCCCTGAATGTGTTGTGCCTATTGAATATATGCAATGTATGTTGTTCAGGAGTGTTTGCTGCAAAATGCTCCAGTGTCAAGTGCTCTAAAAATGCCAACTGTTCTGCTAACGTGGGTCTTTTTGTGGCAGTTATTTTTCCTGGCATAAAACACAAACAAAATGCAAAATCTCAATGTTGTTTCTATTGGCAGCTGGGTGCAGCATCCACTGACAGGTAAAAGAGTTACTTGTGAAGCAGAATTGCTTTAGCATCGAGGGAGAGCAGCCGTCCCAGATAAATGGATGCAGATTTGCACGATCTGTGATTATATTTTTCCTCTTCAAAAACTGTAAAGCTCTGGTTTTGTGTTGGTTTCTGGTTTTTTTTTATGAGAAACCACTGGGTTGTTGAACAGACAATGCAGCTTAAGCGTTGCAAACTGTAGTGTTTGAAAGTTATTGAGTCAGATGGTTTTAAATTAAAAATACACACACACACACACAAACGTCTGCATTTTGAGTATCTCAGGCCATTCTTTGCCCGAGCCTACCTATATTTTCACTTATCTGTTCATAAAAGTCTCGCGAAAACATACAAAAGATATTTTGTGCAATGACATCAGAGGAAGAAAATATTCTTAGAAAATTTCATGCTGTTAAATCTCCACAGATTTACAGTTTTATCCAGTCAAATTAATGCAAAACCCCAATGCAAGCATTTGGATTTTGAAAACTTTGGAGGAGTGTCATTTCCTAATAGTAATTATTGGTTTTACATTATTTTTTCACAGGGGAGCTGATCACAGCCGCATATGAGCTTGGAGTAAGTATTAGTTTTATTGTTTAATCAATGCTCTCATTAACAGTTTTAGGAATTAAGGAAGTTTAATTAAGCATGGAGTAAAGTAGATTAATTTATTTTCAAACCACAGTTTTTACTAACTTATAAGTACAGCACGCGACAATTTACTTCAAGTTTTAAATCCAATTAAACTAAATTATAAAGCAAAGGCTTTACTGTATATACAGTAGCTGGCTTATTATCAACCCAAATTTTGTATAAGCTGGGGAGAATAAAATAAATCGGGTTAACAATTTTAATAAGTTTTATTATTTAATAAACTTTATTATGGTGCATGATCCCTTTAGGCAAGACCTTAGGACTGTCAGCGCGGTGGTAATCCGATAGCAGTGTGGTCTTTCAACTTACTAACCAATAAAATAGTTGAGATGCTGCTTTTTTTAAAAAAAAGAAAAAAAGGAAAAAAAAAAAAACCCAAAACAACAGCCTTTTGAATGACCCTAATATACTGTGAACCCAAACAAGGAGCCCTTTAAGGCACGCTAATGAAACGTGGCACCTCCTTTTCCTCGCTGCCTCGTTATTATGGGCGAGGCGTGGAGCCAGATCCACTGGGGAAAAAATCTTGGCGGGGTTTGGGATGGGCACTGAGGGTTTGGGATGGGCACCGAGGGTTTGGGATGGGCAGCGGGGTTTGGGATGGGCACTGAGGGTTTGGGATGGGCACCGAGGGTTTGGGATGGGCAGCGGGGTTTGGGATGGGCAGCGGGGTTTGGGATGGGCACTGAGGGCTGGGATGGGCAGTGGGGTTTGGGATGAGTACCAAGGGTGGCTCGGGGAGTGGAGCCGCTCGGGGCTGCCCCCCTCCCATTCCCAGCCTCTCCCCCCTTCCCAACGCTGTGTCGCTCTGTCCGTAGGTCGCCCACCCTCCCGGCTACCCCCTGTTCACGCTGCTGGCCAAAGCGGCCACGGGGCTGCCCGGCGGCTCCCCCGCCTTCCGCGTCAATCTCCTCTGCGGCTTGGTGGGAGCAGCTGCTGCCTCTTTGCTTTTTTGCACGGTTTTCAGGTAAAGTCCTCGGGGGTGCTTTTTCCTTGGCTTCGTGGTGCTGCCCCGGCGGCTCGGGACGTTCCCGAAGGCTCCCTCCGCTCCCCGCTGGCCTTCGGACCGGCGTTTCCCCCCCCCTTCCCTAATTAGTTCCTCTGATTAACCTAACAGCAACTTAATCTGAATTTGACCTTCTTTCCCGCACAAAAGCCTCCCCCTCTTTTATATTTTTTCCCCGTTTTCTTTTCTGTTAAATAATAATAATAGCAGTAATAAAAAGCGCGCCCTTTCCCCTGCCCAGCCGTGACAGGTTGTTCAGGCTCATTATCACAAATCACCGCTCGGTTTAACTAACCAGAACTAATGAAGTTTGTCGTTCTCGAAAGATGCAGATGGTCTGTTTAAATTAACAGGATGAGCTTCACCTATCGGGAAGCCGTGAACTTGGTTTAATTGCAGCTCCCGGCGGAGGTGGGTGGGCAGTTGCCTGCCCGTGGTGCCCGAGGAGCAGGGAGAGCATCCCTGCCTTTCCCTGGAACAGCTCCGGGCTGGGAGGGATGTCCGGAGCCTCCTCTCCGGACCTCTAACCTTGGGAGGACAGGGAACAATCGGGATGCTCACGTGGTTGTGGGGTTTTTGTTAACCCTGCTCGTCTTTGATGTGCAAGTTCTGGCTGCTCTTAACCTCAGCCTGACCCATATTTGAGAGGATTATGGCAACCCGTATAAACAATTTCTGATGTTCTTTTGCAGGGAAAATAGGGCACATTTTGAGGCTGAGAATGGCATCGGGGCGCTTCGGGATGAGACGGGGCGCTTCCCGACTGGGATTATTTTGACAAAAGCCCTTTTCTCCCACCCGTTTCCAGAGCCACCCCTCAGGGAAACCTTCCCAGGGAGTGAAAGCAACCTAGAAATAAAAGCAGGAATAAATGGGGAGGTGGTGGGGGACAGGTTCTGCACAGCCTGAGAGCCCTGAGCTCACTTAAACTTCGTTCCACAGGGTCTATCTTTCCTCTGCTGAAGAGGAGTTACTTTTTTGCTACACCTTGCAGGTAGCATCAGCTCCAAAGCACACCTACTGGAATTGCTTGAATAGTTCCTAAATATTTCTGTAGGCATTTGAAGTGATTGCTTTCACTGGTGGGTAATACATGTAATTAAGTCGGCGTTATTTAATTTAATATCCTGTATTTCACAGCCTATTTGGGAAGCTGGAAGTGGCGCTGCCCTCCCGTGCACAGCGCCCGGCACAGCATCAGAGCACAACTCCATTCTGTTAAAAACTCCTGCAAGGAATTGCTAAAGGTTTTCTGTATTTGGTTCTGATTTCTTTTTTCATGATGGTTATTCCCATTGTTGCAGTTGTTTGGAAGATCTTCCCCAGTTTTTAGTTTGGACCGTGGTGTGACAGTTCCTTGGGTGCCCGCTTTGTGCTTTGGAAATGATTCAGTCGTTCCTTTAGAGAAATAAGGATACAGGAGAGAAATGACAGGCTAAATTTTGGGAATTACTTTAGCACTTCTGAAGATTTGGGTGTTTTGTTGTTGTTTAATTGGATTTGGAGGACGGCGCTTCTGTCAAATTTAGAATTTGCATGAAGGAACGGAAGACGTGGAAGCCAGAGATGATAAAAACTATCAAGACTTACAGAAATGATTTCATAGATACTGACAGGATCAATTATTCAGCCCTAGCAGTGGTTGATTTTTTTTTTTTTTAAATAATTGTAAGGTCAGTTTTATTTCCAAATTACAATGTTACATTTTTCCTTTCAAGCACCTTATAATTTATTTATTTTTTGAGACATTCATTTGCCTAAAAAAAAAAGAGAAAAATTATTGCTTTTTTATTTACTTTTAAAAGGAAAAAATGAGAAAGTGTTTGCTGGTTTGCTGTCTGAGGGTGATGTGGTGTGTTTTAAACCGGGCTTGTCCGTCCTCACAAAGGGACTAAACGGGTCTACCAACTCCCCCCTTATTTTTGTGTTTAAATAAAATTATCTGACGGGGTGACCCCTACGAGGTACCAGCGGCAAAATCAGCACCTGCTCCTCTTGCCACGGCGAAACGTGGATGTTAATATGAAAATATGTAGATGTTAGGAGTACAAATAATTGATGAAGTACACATCCTTCGGGAGCAACACGGTTCAAGTGGCAAATCTGCCTGCTCAAACAATAGCCACCCTCCAGCGGGGAGGAAGCCATCTCTATGGAAATGGGGCTGACGCTGCCCTATTGATCGAGTGAAGAAGACATTATACAATGTCAGTTGGGTTGTTACGATTTCATTTGTCGTCTGACCTGAACTTAACCTCTAAAACCTTTCTTTTCTCCCCGCCAGCCGGGCAGCGTTGCTGTTTACCCTCGCACGGCGTTTTGCCGTGCCTCCCTCCCTCCCAAGCGTCCCCATACAGTAAATCTCTCCCTTTTATTTTTTTTTTTTTTTATTAATTTCCCCATCGATCCTTTTCGTTTGAGTGATTTCCCGGAGTTTATTCCTCCTCGGCAGGTCAGGACGATTTTATTGCTTAAGGAGAAGAGTCGTGGTTCCCTCTGTGGTGTTTGGGATGTCGTGGCACGTGCGGGATTAGGGTGGAATTTATTCCTTGGGCAGATTTCTCCTTTGCCAGGTGATGGCTGGCGGGATGCTCCGCGCAGGCAGCGCCGGGGTCGAGAGGAAGCAGCCAGCCGCAGCGTCAAGTCTGTTTCTTAATTTTATTGTGTTACAATGTATGATATTACTCATTTAGTAACGTTGTTTTTTTAAGCCTGGATTGTTCTTCTCGAAGCAAAATTTATGTCGCAGCACATTGGTGCAGAAAGCCTTTTTGTCAGCAATCCAGACTATCGCTGAACGAGCCGTTCGCTCCTTTGAGTCACTTCTCAAGGATGGATTTTTACCCCCTGCTCCCGCTCTGCACAGTCTTAATAAATTGCTTGTAATTATCGTAAAATGCCATTTACAAAGAGTTTTCTCGGACTGCTTGTAACTGAGGCAAATAATTCCTCTGTGCTTTGAAGGAGGGGGGAGATGCTTTATGTTTTTAGGACTCAGCGAGTGCGGCCGTAGGATTGTTTCTTTAAACAACTATTTATTTGTTTTACTGTGGGAGGCAAAGCATAGCAAGTTTACAAAGTAAACCAATTATCTTCTTATAATATGATTGCCAAAGTGTCATTTTCTGCACAGGGGATGCATTCTATGCGTTCTCTGCTGCAAAGAGAAATAGGAAGGTTTCCCCTGCTCTAAGTGCATTTTTTTCTCAGTGTATACCTTTCCTAGTTTGGCTGTTTTGGGGTTTCTGAATACACAAAGCTGTTTCATTGCAGAGGCAGTAGCAGAGTAGATGGTGTCACTGCCCAAGTATTTGTAGGAAGTTTTTGCCAGCTTTATTTTGGCTGAGTTGGACACAGGGTTTTGAAAAGGGGGAAGATGTTGCATTAAATTAAGCAATTCACATCTCTTTGGTTTGCTGTTCTGGGTATCATGTTAACTTTAGTACTAATACATTATACATATATATATTTTTATATATATATATGTATTCCCTGCCCACTAAACCATCCAGGCAACAAACTGGGAGTGTATATAAAACCCAGAGCCAACTCTTCTCCCACCGCCAACTAAAAGGAGAATTAGACATGTTAGATAATGAAATCATCAAAATGATTCCATCATTTTGAAATCATAGGGAAGTTTTGGAAGTGGCACTTAACCCTCTTGATGGCACTGAGCTTTCTGGCTCCCATGTTGTGTGTTCTGGAGCTCATGTGGAAGGTCCGTCCCTAAGAAGGGCCACTGACCTTCATGGCCATCCCACAGGGACCTCAGGGCTGATGCTCCCTTAAAACTGCCTGGTGCTGGGAAAAGTTGTCTGCTGCCCCTGATGAGTGAGGAAATGCTCCATGTCTCTGGGGTGCACAGGTTTGCCAGAGCAGGATTCATCCCTGAACAGTTTGACCCTTTTTTTGTGGACATGACTTGGGGAAGATGGAGGGATGAGAGAGGAGTCAGTGCCTGCTCAGCCAGAGTGGGAAATGAAGAAATTGAGCATTGGGGAAGGAGAAATCTCCTTATGGGGCATTTAGATTTTTCCAGATTACAGATTATCATAGATTATCTCTGTTGTAGCACAGCAGGAGCGTCTTGGGCGTTTGGAAAGCAGCTGTGCTCAGTGAGAAGTAGTTACAAAGTTTTAGGAGGGAGAGAAGAAAGGAATGTGCTCAGGTACTAATTTGCCTTTAGAAAATCTACCTTGACCTCTGGCTAATTGATCACGTATCTATTTTTATTTTTTTTCCCACTTGTCCCCAGAATAAACCGGCGCTGGGTTCAGTCTGTTTGAAGACTCTGCCAAATCTGTTCATTTGCATTTGGCTGTAAAGTAGGCGCAGGAGGCTGCAGTAACTCTGCTTCATTTTGAAAAGTAGTGGGGGGTGAAGAAAAAAGCAGGGCAAAAAAACTCCGTTTTTTTTTTTTTCTCTTTTTTTTAAAAAAAAGACTGAAGAGTCTTTTCTGACAGCTAGTCAGAGTTAGAATTAGTTCAAGGAAATGTTAATAATGCACTGCCTGGCTTAATCCCTTTGATATCACCAGGTATCCTCCTGTTCATGGGTTAATTGCTTTAAAAGCGGAGGCAATATTCTGAGCGGTGGGCCGCTTCACCTTTTCACAGCTGTTACCATTGAGTGACAACTAAATCCCATGTGTAAGATGAGGAAGAGCTCAATCTCCAATTGGGAGAAAATTTATGTAAACCGCAATCCCTTCAGAATGTGCGGAAGTCACAGACTTTCTTGATTTACTCTGCTTTTCCCAGAAAGCTCCATTGTTCCCTTCCCTAAGTCCCATCAACCCTTTGTAGCAGAATATCACAGCGGCGGCAGATAGCTTGAAATATATAAATGCTATCATAGCTCTGATTAATAGCGGCGCTTATGAGTCAAGTCTGATAACGGAGCAGCTCTCCACTCAATTTCAGATACCGCTAATGGAATCTGTCTCCTGCAATTGTAATGTGAGAAGGGCTAATTTGCCATGGAGCTTGGAGCTGTCACCAGCCGGGGATTGGGGGGTCAGATGGGAGCTGCCAGGTTTTTGCCCTGCAGCTTGTATCTCTCGCTTTGAATAGCGCAGCCCCCTGCCTGCCAGGGAGCTGATAGGCCGCCGGGGGGTTTATGCCACTCGTACAATAGCGAAGGGCTGCATGGGCTGACTTGGTAATTGTGAAGCCAGCTCATTTTTATTTTATTTTATATTTTATTCTATTTTTTTTTTCCCCCCCTCAACTCCT
>VZSE01003283.1:80516-115739 GCA_013398275.1 Promerops cafer | reverse complement strand
CCCCTTCCTCCCCTGTCCTTTTTTTTTTAAAATTTTTTTTTTTTTCCTGCGGCTGCATAATTTCTAATAACGGGTTTTAACAAATGTCAGATTAGGAAAAGTTTCTGCAATTACCCAAAAAAAAAAAAAAGCCAACTTATAAAACATTTAAATAGCTCAAGTCGGCTCCTACTGCGGGTTGGGGTTTTTTGGCTGCTGGAAGCAGGCGCTGGTTATTACAGGAGCCTGGGATAAAGGTGTATCTATTTTCCAAGGATTGTGAGTCGAACAATGGTCGAACTAATACACCCTTTGCACTTGCAAAGACACCAGGAGAGAATTTTTCATTTGTAATGGCTGGAAGCACAGTTTGTACAACTCAAAGTGTGAGTATGGGGTGATATTTCTTAAAGCAGCGCAGCCCTGTGTGCATTTTATAGATCTGTCATGAGCTGTTCCACTCGTTGAGCTGCTCTGGAATAGCTTGGCATGGAGGTGTTGAATTTAAATACCAAACTTTCTTGGCAGGGGGCTGCTGCAGGCAGGCTCTGCTCCAGTGGTGATGGACATCCTGGAGCATGCAAGGTGTGAGGTTGGGATGTCTCATTCCTCGCTCCCCTGATGAATTGTCACGGGGGCTCTTCCCATCCCTGGTGTCCAGACCCAGTGTGGACCCACGGAGGTCCTTGCTGCCATCCCAGAGCAGTTTGATCCTCCCAGCAAGAGGATCCAGGGTGACTTGGCCCCAGGACACAAGGGATGGGGTGCAGGATGCCTCTTGCACGTGCTGGTGACCTTCGCAGGTCCACATTTCCAAAGGGATGGGCAGAGACAATATCCTTCAGAGGTGGTGCCCAACTGGACACCTCCAGTCCAGGAGGATGTGTGTGAGAGGGTGCAAGGACCAGCTCCCCTGTGCCAAAATCCTCACTGGCTCAGCACTCCTTAACCACCCTGGACCATGCCCTCTCCAAAGTGTGGTGTTTCAGTAAAGTAGCTACAGGAAAGAAAAGTCAGGAAGCGGTGGCAGTCCCTGGCTGGGTGTGAGGGAAGTGGCATTCCGTGCATGTGGTGGGAGGTGAGGGTGCTGCCTGCTCGCCCCCATCCCAGAAATCACGGGTCTGTGGGAATGCTGAAGCTGTGGGGTGCTGAAGTCCCGTTTCACACCAAGGACAGCAGTTGGTTCTGACCAGACTGGTTTGGTTTTATTTTATGGTGGCCCTGCCTCTTTGCTCGATCTCTTTTCCCTTTGCTCCTTGTGACCATGGGACTCAGCCAGGAGAGATGAGCCAAGCCCTGCTCTCCTTCCTCCTCCTCCTGCTGCGGGCAGGGCTTAAGTGGCTATTGAGCTCCAGGTCCTTGAGGAAGAATAAAATCTGGTTTGCTATTCCCTGTAGTACCTGAGCTGGCTCTTCAGTGCTGAGAGCAAGAGAAACCGCCTTTTGTCATGGAGTGTTTGTGGCTAAGAGGCAGGCAAGCCCAGAGGGACCGGGGTTTTTGGGGATAATTATCGTTAGTTAAGCCCTAAACTCCTGTTTGGATTTTAATTTTTAAATAATTCTTCTATTTCGGCGCCGATGCTTGCGCACACTTGAAATTTATCAGTGGGAAGCTTGGTTGTTGAGTCTTCTACATCCCTTTCTGTTTAGCCTGCATAAAAAAAAATGTTGCTTTTTAAAAATTGATCGATTAACAAGCGAAACCTGTTAAATTCAGAATGTTAACTCTTCAGTGCACTGTCTTGAAATAAAAATACATTCAAGGGATGTATCTTTGCTACTGCAAAGCCGTGGAATTGCAGAGACAGCAGTTGCTGGTGATGTACCTGGAGTGGAAGTGAACAGGGAACCACTGACATCAGGGTCATCATCTGCAGGTGCAGAAAGAGACAGAAATTAAAAAAAAAATTCCATGATTTAATTAATTAGTGGAGATTTTAAAAATCAGGAGAGGTTTTCTTATTCCACTGCTTAAAATAAATAAAAGATGCAAGGCTAAGATCTCCTGCCTGTAAATTTTTGGAGGGAAGAGAAGGCAGAAATAATCAGCTTATTTCACTAGGTACAGATAGGTGTTGCCAGTGTTAAATACATCAGCTTCAAGAATAAACCATTCAAATTATCTTACTTTTCTTAATGAATCCGGTGCACTGAAGATTGCATTTAACAAAAACATTTTAATTAAATTCCAGTTCCCATCCATGTATAGCTTTATGCCGATCATTTAATACATTTTGGGGAATTATTAAATATAGAATGTCTGCCATTGTTTTATAAATAAAAACTAAAAATACCATTGGAGTTTTTTTTGTTAAATGCATATGACTTGTAACCTTGGCTAAAGGAAAATTTTACCAAACTTAAAGGCTAAATTTTAAATTGCAAACTTGCATGTTTTAGTGATTGCCAACAAATGAGAAGCTAAAAACTATAATTGCAAAAAAACCCCAGGTTAAAATATTTAATTTCAGTTTTCCCAAATGTTCCTGCAAACTCTTAATAAAAACTTGTAGCTAAAATAGTCCTGATTAAGGCAAATTCCTACTGGCTGCATCCTCGGAGCTGAGTCCCAGCAGCACATTCTTTCACTTGCATGCTTGAAAAGGAAAACAAAACAATAATTTATTTTTTTTTAGTCTTTTCCTTTTATGTTTAGGGATGCCATGGGAAAATATTTCTCACAAAGGACTGTGTGACCTCTCCTTTGCTGACTCTTTCTGTCCCTTCTGAGTGCGTTTTTAGATGATGGTCATGAAGACTTCCCCACTTTTTGCCATGGCTTCAGTTCTTTTCTTCTTCCATGAGCTGACTCCTGTGTTCTGGGGCTGTTCTTCCCCATACTGGGCCCGAAGACTGGGGAAACAAGCTGAATTTGGGGGAGCAGCTGTCTGTCCTCCCTGCTCCCCAAAATATTGGGATAAAGCTCCCCTGAGATGTTGCTTTCCCATGAGGCCAGTTGAGAATTCAGCTGTTCGGTGTCTTTGCCCTGTTTTGTGGCACCTCAACTCTGTTTGAAAAACGTGTTTAAAGACAGAAGCACGAGTAGAAGTTCAGTGAGGATAATTCTCTGCTGCTCTCTGCTCTGCAGTCCTGATGTGCTGTCAAAAGGAAGGATAGTGTTAAGCAACTGGAACATATTTCCTGGAAAAAACCCAAATGTTTCCTTCGCCCAGCCGTGGCACACGGGGGAAGTCCAGGCAGTGCAGATGGCAGAGTGTGGGGCTCCAGGCAGGGTGGCTGAGCCTCAGTGGTTCCTTGTCCAGCAAGGCTTCACTGCAGGAAATATTTGCATTGTCAGTGCCAGGCCTGGTGTTTGATTTTGGTGGGACAAGTGACTACGTGCCATGAAAAACTTCTTAACTTCCACACAAGAAGTGGCCTCTTCGTCTTGTTCCCTCTGTCTCCACATTGGTCACTGGGTTGCTGAGCTCTTGCTGGAGTTATGAGAGGTCTCCTTTGGCTCTTGCATTAACCTTCTTCCACAAAATACTCTCTCTTAACCACAAGAAGTCTCTCTGTGCCTGTAATTAAGGCAGCCATTATCTTCTGGCTCCCTTGCTTCCTTATGTAACATGTCACCAGCGCCTTCAGCTGTGGATTGCACTGCACTCCTTTGCAAATTTTTTCATGTTTTTTAGAGAATCACAGAATCCCAGGATGGTTTGGGTTGGAAAGGATCTTAAAGCTCATCCCATTCCAACCCCCTGCCATGGGCAGGGGCACCTTTCACTAGACCAGGCTGCTCCAATCCCCATCCAACCTGGCATGGAACACTTCCAGGGATGGGGAAAATATATTCTTGGCTTTTACCTTCTGGACCTCCATTTCAAAGCTCTGCCCCATCCCTTTGCTTTTTCAGTTTTTCCCATCTCTGTTTTGCTCTCGTTTTTGTGCCTTTTCTGGAGAGTTCTTTCATCTCACTCTGCCTTGCATCACTGAACACCCACCTTGTCTTTTCCACCTTGAGGTTGGTCTTTGGTCCAGAGTGGTGGAGGTGGCTGAGCTGTCCATGCCTGAGGTTTTTTTGTCACCTCCTTGGACACTGTGTGCGTTTGAGGTCATCTTGGCTTTGAGGCAGGACTGATGTGGCACGTTGTCACTCTGTGCTGGAGAATTCCAAGAGGCTGCAGAGGCAGAGGAGCATGGAGACCCTCAGGTTGATCAAAATGAGCTGTATAACCACGCTACCCCAGCTGCAGGGCAGGATTGATTTAATTTACCCCAAAATCGTGCTGACAATCACATGGGATTCATTTCTGCTTGTCCTGCTGGTGCTGCTTTGCACTGTGGATTGTTGCATTTCTTCTGCCAGGTGCTCTTCATCCTCCTCTGCAGATACCTGCTCTGATTGCTTCCATTTCTGAGAGTTTTCCTCTGAATCAGCAAACTCACAAATCCATCATTGCTGATAAGAGAACCTGAAGAAAAACCCTTGGTCTCCAGCTTGCACTTCCCAAAGCTGTTTTCTTGATGTTCTTCAAGAATGCAACACGTTCCTGTTTGGTTTTTTTGACATCTGTTGTACTTAGAGGAGCTTAGTGCTCCGTGCATGAAATGGGCTGTCACAAAGGAGGTGAGCCAGGAGCTCAGCAGCTTGGCTTTCTCATGAGTTTCCTGGGAAGGTTGTTCAGCCTGGAGAAGGTTCCAGGGAGACCTTAGACCCCCTTCCAAAACCTAAAAGAGCTCCAAGAGAGATGGGGAGAGACTTGGACAAGGGCCTGGAGCGACAGGACAAGGGGGAATGGCTTCCCAGTGCCAGAGGGCAGGGTTAGGTGGGATATTGGAAGGAATTCTTCCCTGTGAGGGTGGTGAGGCCCTGGCACAGGGTGCCCAGAGAAGCTGTGGCTGCCCCTGGATCCCTGGAAGTGTCCAAGGCCAGGCTGGACAGGGCTTGGAGCAGCCTGGTCTAGAGGAAAGTGTCCCTGCCCATAGCTTAGGTTGGAACAGGATGATCTTCAAGTCCCCTTCCAACCAAAGCCATTCCATGATTGTTTTTATGATTCTGTGGACAGACAGGTCTGTGGGCTGTGCTTAGTTTGGGCTCCTGACCCTGCTCTGCTCGGTGAGCAGAGATGTCCTCTGTCCCACATAGCTGGGGCAGAGTCTTTAAGCTTTGGGTTGAGTGGCTTTTGCTTAAGCCTTGTTTCAAAGAAGTCGACTCACAGGTTTGAGACTTTTTATCAAGAGGATGGGATTTCTTTCATGTCACTTGAACTCTCATGATATGTTCGAGTCTTTCCTGGGAAAGACAAGGAGAATTGGTGAATGATTGGGTCGTTTGCCTAAAACGCTGCTCTTCTGAAGATTTTTGGAAAAGTTGTTTCATCTCTTTTTTTTACCTCATTTCCCTGCAAGAATTTCAAATGGATTTATGGAGTTGTTTCTTTATAACTAGAAGTTTGAACAGTTTAAATGGTTTAGTCAAAACAGGAATGTTATGAAGTGGATTTATGTATTGGGAATCTGTTGTTTTTTAATTACACATGGTCCTGCTGCCTTTTCCTGGTATTTTTCTTCAGGTTTTTTCCCAGTTCTGTTGATTTTTTGAGACTTCTTCCTACGGTCTTGATGTTGAACTTGCTGTGTCACCTTGAGCTTGGCCTGGGACACCTCAGAATTGTTTCCTTTTCCCCAGTGTTAACTCCTTACTTCTCACCCTTTGGCTACATCCTGCAGGTGCAGATCTCAAAATACTTCACAAAGGAGACAAAAATCATTAGTCCTATTTTCCAGATACCTTTAGATACTGTGGCAAACCAAGGAGAGGAGCCCTTGTAGAGGGGGCTCTATCAGGAGCTTCCTCATCTCACGTGGAAATCACATGTGTAGCTTGATGAAGAAGTTGGGTAGTTTATAATTTTTTTGGCTTAAACCTGCTAGAATTGTTAGGATTAAATGGAACTGTGCGTGTCTGGGGTGGAATTAGAAAAATACCCAGTTTGTGGTGCAGACTAGCTGAGTCTTAGAGTGGAATGGTGAATTTCTGGAGTGTAGCTTTGACCACAGCCACAGCTATTTATGCTTTTGGATAAAGCTTAATTGAGCATGTTGTGGTGCCCTACACTGCATCTTTTCAGGGTGACTTCCTAAAGGGGAGAGCTTCCAGACAGGCAGAGCCAGAGCTGCTCCCAGGGAGACTGGGTGGGAAGAGCCACTGTGGTGGAATGGGTTTCCTGGGCTGAATTCCACCTCGTGGGCTCTGTGTGCTGGCTGCAGCATCCAGCTGAGTTGGGCAGGCAGCTCCGTGGGGAATCTGTGCCATAATCCCATCTGGGAGTCACAGAGATGGCTGCTTTGGGCTCACAGCCATCCCAGCAGTGGCTGCTTCACCCTCTCCCTCCCTCTTGCTGGAGCTGGCACCCATTTCCCACACTCCTGACCTCTCCCTGCTGGGACTGTGGGTGCTGCAATCCCCACCCACCCCCAGGACACCAAAAACACCCCAGGAGAGCCCTGCCAATGCTGTCCATCCTGAATAGCTCTAATCCACTCTTAATTCAGCTCCTGGATGAATTGAAGGCTGCACCCTTGCTGGCATCTCCTCCAGAGTATCCCATTAAAGCCATGACTCCCTGGCTCGGTGCACCACGACCCTCTGGGCCCTCACTCATCAGGATTTCTGAAGCAAATTCAATCCTGGAAGTTTTCATGGCAAGAAGAAGCAGATTCTTTGGTGTTGGCTGGCTGGCAAACAGGCTCTGCTCTTCCCAGTGGCAATCCTTAGCAGAGAAATTATTAGGGAGATCTTAGCCATATAATGTTTTGGCAGGGTGCTGGGTGGCACTCACTGCTGCTGCTACAGTATGTGTTTGTTTTTTTTTTTTTTTTAAATTAAAAAAAGAAGGACAATAAAATAGGCTTTTTTTTTTTGTTGGAAAAGAAGATTTCATGTTATCTGTGTTTGCAGGCTTTCTGGCTCATATGCTGGAGGAATCCTTGCTGCGGGGGTGTTTTCATTTTCTCGTCTAACATGGCAGTGGTCCATCACGGCGGAGGTTTTCAGCTTAAACAATCTGTTTGTGGGGCTGCTGATGGCTCTCACTGCTCATTTTGAGGAGGCATCCACTGCAAAAGAGAGATCAAAGGTAAAACATCTCAAGCAAAGTGAATAGTTCTTTATTTTTTTTTTTCGTAATTGGTTGTCACCTGTTTGTTTAATCTCCTGTTCACTTACTGCTGATTTAGTTTTGTTTGAATAAAAAGGGCAAGTTTTGGGTCTTGCTGCAGCACCTGTGCTGGGTGGGGTCCATCCCTGACCTACCTGGATGTTCAAAAGTGACAAACAGTGAAAAAACCCTGCCCACTTTGCTTAAGGATTGAGTTGGGACCTGTTGGATGGGTTTGGGGTTGGTTTATTTAATGCCCACAGGGTGGATGCAGGAAAGACAAAATCATTTCAATCTAAATATTTTAGTTCATCCTGCATCAAAGACACAAACTAGGCTGTGAGTGTTCAAGGTTTTGTTTTAAGAATTGGTAATTTTCTTTGAGGTAAATGGATATATTGTACAGAAAACTTCATCTAATCAGAAACCAGGTTTCAACTCAAAAACAGGAACGAGCAAATTTTCAATCAATTTTTCTTTTGAAATTAAATGTGCCCCTAAAATAATGGCATTGTTAAACACAGAGACTTTAAATTTCATGCTGTATTTTCTACTTTATAAACAGACTAGGCAGCCAAATGATATTTTTGCTCAGCAGTCTTGTTCTTTCTACTTTTGTTTGCCCGAACATCTGATCTCTTTTCCTCTGACAGACTTGCCTGCTGTGACTCCTGTAAATTGTGTGAATAAAGGGATTTCTGTCGGGCTAGGCTAGAATTTCAGGAGTCTGCAGTGGTAGTTTACTCAGCTTCGTGAGTTCTCAAATAACATGTTTTATCAATGGCCACAGAGATGTTGTTTCACCATTGGATTTTTTTTTTTTTTATTATTATTATTTTCTAATGAGCAGTGTCCCAAATTCCCCACCACCTGAACTCCACAGACATGGAGCTGGGCATTTTCCAACCTTCTCCCATGTTTCACATGCCCGGTTTCCAATGGGATTTTCAAAATTAGATTTTCAGAAGCAGTTAAGGAGCTTTTTCCAATGGTTTTTTGAGTGTCTGGCATCCCACGCCTGGAAGAAGCCAGGCTGCCAACAGCAAGCTTGCTTTTCATAAATCAGGTGGTCATACAGACATCATATTGGAGTCCATCCATGTACTTAAAAAATGACTGAGGTGGTTCTGAGCCCTGCCAGGCAGCTCTGAAACCCACAAAGATTTTTCTGAACTTACAGCAAGGTGTTTCCATGGCAGGGCAGGGTCCAGCACTGAATCCTGAGCAGTTAATTAAAAATTACAGGGTGATCCCATCACTACACCAAGACAAGTGTTTGCATCTCACACACCACCCTCACCAGTGGCTGAAACAAGCAGGGGAGGTTTAGGTTGGATATCAGGAAAAGGTTCTTTCCCCAGAGGGTGGTTGGGCACTGGAACAGGCTTGAGGTTTTGGAGTGATGAGGGGTGTCACCTTTAATTCCCTTGGCTTAGAAAGTTTGTGCAGCCCTGACTTTAGCCCTCCCTGCCTAATGAAGAGGAAATAAATAATTTCTGTTGCAGAAAATTAGATCTCTGTAGGTAGTGGCTTTATTGTAGGACATTCCTGAAAAATCATTCAGAGTGGGCTGCTGGGCAGCCTCCCCTGTGCAGCTGGGTTCAGGAATTGGACTCATCACATCATTATGATGTGATGATGCTGCACAGGATCTCTGTATGCAGGGAGGCATGGCTGTTCAGCTGGACACTTCTTAAAGGATGTTTTCTGTTAAGCAGCTGAAATCTCCCTGTAACTAACACAAAAATCCCCTGAGTTCTGTGTTACAACTGACCAGTGCTCACTGGTGTATTTGCCTTTCTTCTGTAAGGATGCTGTGCTGAATCTCTTTGATCTCTGGATGTTTTTGCAAACTTGTGAATAGTAATTGTGAATTTTTATTTTTTTTTCCCCCTCTCAGATCTCTAAATTGGGTGCCTTTTGCTGTGGGCTCAGTCTGTGCAATCAGCACACGATAGTGCTTTATGTTGCTTGTGTTGTGCCCTGGGTTCTCTCACAGCTTTTCAGAAGGAGGGTATGTATTTACAGACCCACACCTTGGTTTTTCTAAGGCTGGGATTAATTCTTCTCCCCCAGAACTTGTGCCACTTCTAAGTTGATGTATGTGATTAATCATAACCCACCGAAGTTACAGTCTGACACCACAGCCACTGATCTCAAGGGGGTCTGATTTAAAGAGGGTCTACAAGAAGGCTTTTGACAAGGGCATGGAGTGATAGGACAAGAGGACTGGCTTTAAACTGGTAGAGGGCAGGGTTAGATTTAGGTATTAGGAAGAAATTCTTCCCTGTGAGGGTGGGGAGGCCCTGGCAGAGGTTACCCAGAGAAGCTGTGGCTGCCCCTGGAAGTGTCCAAGGCCAGGTTGGACGGGACTTGGAGCAACCTGGGATAGGGGAAGGTGTCCCTGCCCATGGCAGGGGGTTAAAACAAGATGATCTCTAAGTTCCCTTCCAACCCAAACCATTCTGGGATCACAGTTTAGGGCCTTTGCTCATGCTGGTGATCTGCAACCCCCTTATGTCCTCTGGCACAGGAGCACTCTGCCCCAGCTGCTTGCAGATACCCTGTGAGCTAAAATAATACTTGGAACTGAAAGCTCAGGCTTTGCCATGCTGTCAGCTCACCTGGAGATGAGTTCCTGTGTGTTGGCTCCCTGGGGGTAACCAGCAAAAGCCACATCCACCCTGTGTGGGTCCCAGTAGTGGCACAGGGCAGAACTAAGTGTGGGTGAAGCACACGAGCTGCAAGAAATGTGATGCAACTCAGACAAGCTTGATCCAAAATCTCTTCAGCATCCCCAGCAACCCCTTTTTCTGGCCATGTATTTCCATTAACACAATCAAGAATCACTTTTGCAGTATATTTGTGTTCCTTAAACAGTTTGTATTGGGTTTTTTTTTGAGTGGGGAGGTCCAGAGAGACCTGTGTGATTTCCAGCAAAGGCAATGCTGTGCCAGTGTAATAATCCTGGGAAATACTTTGGACAGCCCAGTAGTGCCTGCTGCAGGAAACCACTGAATAAGATGGAAATGGATGGAAAACTGCCTTTTTAAAGTACAAATGAGCCACCCTTCTTCTGAAGGAGCTCTGACCACCACCATTATCAAGCTCCTTTCTCTGCTCCATAGATCATCACTCCCAGTAACCCCAAATGCTGAGTGCTTTGATTGACAGGGCAGTGGCTGAGGACAAAGCAAGCGTGCAATATTCTAGGGTGGGATTTTCCAAAGCACTTAAAGGAGTTAGGCACAGAAGTCCCTTTGAAAGTCTTGTCTCCCTGACCCCTTAGGCAGTCTCGAAAATCCCACCCCAAAAGTTGGCCTATCCAATTTAGCCAGCGTAATCACGATCAAGTAAATGGCAAAACTGACTCCTGATGATGGTGATGATGTGTGCAGTTGTACTAGAGCAGCATTTATGTGGGTATTTTTTTTTTTTGCCAGATGGAAAACCAGCCAACTCTTAATCGCTGCAAAGTGGGTTATCTCAGCCTTGCAGTGCTTCAGCCATCTATGCATGTCATGCCATGATTTAAATGTGAAAGATGCAATGAGTATGATACTCATGAGTCCTAGCTAATATTATTTGCTTCACTTAAATTTCACCCTGCCATGCAAAGGAGATCAGTTTGATGCAGTTTCCTAGTAATCCACAAAATCGTAAGGTTTAACACAGCATTTTGTAGGGACTTACTATAAATTGAGAGATCAGCTCTGTGTAAATATATTTGATGTTTTTTCTTTATCTGTTCTTGAAGTTCCAGCGTGATTAAACTAAAATAAACATTGTTATGCAATATGACATATTTTGGTGCAGGAATTGTCCCTAGGCCATTTGCTGAAGTTGGGTTTATGCTTCTTGGCTGGTTTGCTGCCTTATCTCTATCTGCCGGCTTCGTCCTACCTCAACCGAGCCCACTGGACATGGGGAGACCAGACGACTCTTCAAGGATTTTTGACCCACTTCCTGAGGGAAGAATATGGGACATTCAATCTGGTAAACAAGGGTCATTTCCCAGATCACTTCCTGTGCACTTGCACAGCAGCAGAAGTGTTCTGTTTGTGACGATTAAGGGCTTGCGGGGCAGGAAATTGAAAATGTTTCATTTTCTAAGCATTCATTTCTGATTTTGACCTCCTGACCTGTCAGGTTTTCTGGGAATGGGTCACATGGCTAGGGAAGCAAAGAGATGATTCTCATTGCTTTGTGGGGTGAGCCATATTATTTCCTGGGAGCTGTAAGGGTGTCTTATGTGTGCAGGAGCCCAAATAACAAACTGTGCCAGAGGGAGTTGGTGACATCAATTTTGTGGTGTTTTTAAGATGAATATTGTCTTATTTTTCTATTTTTAACTCAGACATTTAAAGAGGTCACAAGCAGTTTTCATTCAAAAGCTATTCCTCTTTAATTTACTAATGTTGAATTTAAGTGAGTGGTTGGTTTGAGGGTTCTAAATCATTCCTCTTAACTTACTAATGTTGAATTTAAGTGAGTGGTTGTTTTGAGGGTTCTCAGGAACATCTGATCTGAGTTATTGAGGTCTCTGCTCTTGCCAAGAGAGAGAAGAATCCATGGTTGCTTTCAGAGTGTAGGGTTTGCATCTGCCTCCTCCAGCCCTGACTTGGATGTTGGGCTCTGGCCACCCCAGGAAATCACCCCAGAGTCTGTCCTGCTTCAAAGTTTTCAGGGCAGAGGGCTTGGAAATCACACCACTGGGAGGAAAACAATAAAAAGGTGTGGTCTGCATGTTCTGTCACTCCTTGGGGTGCTGAAGCCCCATATCCTCAGAAATCAGCCCTCACATGCAGCCAGCGTGACACAGCATCACGGTCACGGTGCCATTCTGCCCTTCTCAGAGAGCTGTGTGGCTCTAGGATGTGTGTCAAAAGACATGATAATTCCTGCTGCTGCCACTGAATCTGTCCAAAAACTCCTACAGAGATCAGGTCCACCCTCTGAAGGACTTGTGAGACTTCCCCTGTTGTCCTGTTCCCAGCTGTCTCCTGAGAATCAGCCTCCACTGGGCAGAGCAATACCAAGGCATGCAAATCCCTTAACTCCTCTCTCCATCAAATGTGATGAATTCAAGTTGATGTTCAGGAGGCTTAGGGATGGACTGCGTGTAATCCTACACCACAAATCACATTTAGGATGAACTTGTCTGAAGCAGGAGCAGTAAATACAGCAAAATCCAAGCGTTTGGTCCCGGTGCCAGTTGGGATAATGCCAGAGCACTGCTGGATGGACAGACAGCTTTTACATCCCACAGCTCTGTTTTAAGGGCAGGCAGGGTCAAAAAAAAAAAAGCCCAGAAAATATTTTGGAGAGGATTCCACCTGTAAGCCGTGGATCAGAACTGTCATCTCTGTGATGGTTGTGTCCAGGGCCATCAGCTGCCAGCAAGGTGGGGCTTCAGGAGCTGTGAGCTGGCTCTCCATCCTCTAACACTTATTTTTTAATCAAATCCTGGATGCAATTAGCTCTTCCATTTTTATTGATATTAAATATTCCTTCCAGACCTCCTGAATCTGTTTACCTTATCTTTAATCTGGTAGCCACTTCTCCAACAAGCAGCAATGAAGGTAATTCCTCACCTCCACACAGCACGTCTTTTTCCCAGACATGTGCCATGGATTGCAGGTCTCTGCAATAAAAATTCTCAGGTCATCATAAAGATTTTGTACAGCTCTGCATTTGTCAGGGCAGAGGAGACAGGGGCAAGTCTGGTAAGCAAGGAGGAATTGAGCTTGTCTCAGGCTGTGGGGAGATGTCGCAGAAAATAATTGCACCATGAAGATACAGAACATGGCCTCAGCTTGTGGCAGGAGAGGTCTAGACTGGCTATTAGGAAAAAAAATCCACTGAAAGAATGGTCAGGAATTGGAATAGGCTGCCTAGGGCAGTGGTGGAGTCACCATCCCTGTGGATGTGGCACTTGGGGACGTGGGTTAGTGGTGGGCTGGGCAGTGCTGGGGACATGGTTGGACTCGATGATCTCAGAGGGTTTTTCCAACCCAAATGATTCCATGATCCAGCAGAGATCATGGTTAAACCATATGACATGCTCTAATCACAGGATAATGAGTTGTCAGCAGCTTGAAGAAATGCTTATCCAGGGGGTAAATCCTTCAGTGACATCACATAAAACAGGAACGTGGGAGAGCACCTTGAAGTGGAGGTTTGAGTGGAGGTTGCTGCCTTTCTTGCAAACAGAGAATGAGCAGACTTCCCTTGCCCCAGTGACACCCAGTCAGTGTGTGGGCTCCTCATGGGGTTCCTCTGTTTTTATTTTAGGCCAAGTCCGAGACAGGATCCAGTATGAGAGAGATGCTGCTGTGAGTAACACCTGGGCTCAGTGCAGGGTAACCTGTTGCTGCTGCTTTCCTTTGGGCCAAAGTGGCTCCTGTCCTTCCTTTCCTCATCCTGTCCAGAGCTGGGGCCGTGTGTGTCCAGCACAGGGACAGCATTCCTGCCCTCTGTCTTCCCCACCAAAGGAAAAATGCTGCATCCCCCATCCCAGTGATTTTTCCTTCAAAATCCTGTCATGCAACCCACCCTTGTCCCATTTCTGGTAGACTTAATCCCAGCAGAATGGGAATATGTTCTGTTGTGCTTATTCCCTGTTTCTCCTGACACTTTAACCGAGTGCAAGGGGTGATTTGGGGGTGACACATCCATGCTTTAATTTCTCCACAGTTTCCAGCTGGCACAGATGAAGTCAGAGCTCTCCCTTCCTGTCCTTGCCCTGGCACTTGTGGCCTGTCTGAGCACAGCACTGCTGTAAGTTGAACAATATTTGCTTCAATGTGCATTTTTTGCCCATTTTTCTTACTGCCTGCATGGGCAGCTTGATTTGCCTTCTGCTTGCTGCTGCAGAAATTGCAGCAATTGGCTGTGGTCATCGATTATTAAGAGGAAAATATCCCTTACTCCTGGTTAACTCCATGGCTTGGTAGGTGGCAAGCTTAAAACTCCTGAAATCCTGATGGCTTCGTGCTTTGAAAACAGAAGTTTCATAAATGGCAAAGGTAAAGAAAGACTCATCAGCTCCTTGTGTTAAATGCATTTAGGTATATAATTTTTGCTTCGTTTTTCATCATGTCTCAGGAGTGATACATTATTTTTTTAATAGGAAAAAGCAGAAGAAATCACCTGTGATCTGGCTCTTCACTGGAATGCTCTGCCTTTATTCCCTTTTCTTCGCTTGGAGAGCAAATTTGGATATTACAAAGCCTCTGTTTCTAGGCGTGGTAAGCTGCACTCCGAAAGTTGCTCTGGCATGTTAATTTTTGAGAGAAACATTCAAAACCTTAAAACCACCTGACCAGGAGCAGGCAGTTGTCTTGAAACTGCAGAAGGTGCCAAAATACAGCTCCAAGGCCAGGCTGGATGGGGCTTGGAGCAACCTGGTCTAGTGGAAGGTGTGGGATGGGGGGTGGAATGGGATGATCTTTATGGTCCCTTCCAGCCCAAACCCAGCTCTGGGATTCTCTCTGCCAGGTGGAGCGGTTCTGGCTGCAGAGCAGTGCTGTGGTGGCCGTGCTGGCAGGGCTGGGGCTGGCCACACTGGCCAGCCTTGGGAGGGGCACTGTGCTGGAGGGCACCCGGCTGCTGCCATGCCTGGAGTGGCTTCCTGCTCTTGCCCTCGTTGCTTCTCAGCTTTGGGCAAATTACAGGTGAGAAGTTCCCTTGGTGCTGCATTCCAGGGTGAGTTGGGGTGCTCCTGGGGTTTCTGTCCTTGGCTGGGAGTGGGAAAGGCACTTTTCACACCCCACTTAAGTGTGCATTGTCACAGCCTGCAGGACTCCCTGGTTTCATCTCCTCAGAGTCACCAACTCCAGGCTGTAAATGGGGATGTCACGGAGGTTGAGGGGAAAAAACTCTGTAGATATGTAAACTTCTAAAAAAAACCTTGTAAATCTGTGCTTTTTCTCCTAAGGAGGTTTGCAGAATTCATGTGGCCCGAACTTCTCTTGCTTTCCTTCAGGCTGCCTTGTGCCCTGAAGTTTTTTTCTGATTTTTTCCTCATTTTTTTGAAGATTTAAATCTGTAGTTTGGGGCTTCCCTATCCCATCACCACATGCAGTCTCTTGGGTAGGAATCAGTGTGCTGGTAGGGATGCTCAGGTACAGGCTGACCAAGGAAGTGTAGACTTCATCCTCAGGAATCCCTTTTTTGGCACACCTTTTCCAAAGGCTTGTCCATAGATGAGCCAGTCATAGCTCCTGTCCTTGAGTGTCATCTGAATCCATACCTGGAGTATGTGCACATAACTTTAATGAAAAGGATCCAATCTCAGATCATGTAAATCAACTGCCTGATACTACAAAAACTTGGCTTTTTCAGTCTTAATGGAAACATTAAAGGATGAGGAGGATTTCAAATGCTTTACAGAACCATCGTTGTACTGGCACTTCCAGCACCAACTAAAAAGTTTTTAGATTTAGCTCAAGAAGAAGTCAGAATTAAGGTGAAGGTGTGCAGTGAGTGTGTATTCTGGTAAAATGTAGTGGGTGGTGCTTTCTGAGGGCCTGTGCTTTAAATGCTTTGTTTCTGTATCTCGTTTTCTCTGGAAATGGAGATATTAAGTTGTTGCAGTGATTAAGTTGTTGACACTCTCCATCCCTGGAAGTTCAAGGCCAGGTTGGATGGGGTTGGAGCAACCTGGGATAGTGGAAGGTGTCCCTGCCCATGGCAGGAGGGTGGAATGAGATGTTCCTTAAAGTCCCTTCCAACCTAAACCATCCTGTGACTCTCCTGTTTTCAGCCTGACCAGGGTGGATTTCCCCTGTGGGTGCCCGTTGCATAAAGTTGTTCTGAAGTTCTGCAAAGCCATGCAAATGCCTGGTTTTAAGATTCTGTTTTTCATCTGTTCTCTTCAGCACTTGTGATCAGAGCAACAACTACATTGTTGATAGGTTTGCAAGGAACGTGCTGTCCTCCATGCCAACGGGGGCAGTGATCCTGCTGAGAGGAGACTTGCCTGGGAATGCTCTTCGTTACCTTCATTATTGTGAGGGGATGAGGCCTGATATCACCTTAGTGGACCAGGAGGTACGTTCAGAAAGTGCTCTTTAGAAAGGCAGATTTAAACATAAGCTGCAGAAGTTCTGTTGTTCCTTTGTCTCCTTGAGAGGGTCTCTCTGTTCAGTAAAACTCTTGATGTGGTAATAAATAAAATTGATTTTTTTTTTTTTAAAGAGTCGTGGGTAACCCTGAGATGGAGTGTGGTGTGCGCATTCCTTTTTCACTGAGAAATGGGAAAAGGAAAAAAAAAAGTTACAGGATGGGTCACCCACACTTCGACTGCCACATCACCCTCACACCTGGCTTTGCAACTTGTTGGCAAACCCCAAACCCAATTCCTGGTGTTTAACCAAACCAAATCCCTGTTGTGTGTCTTACCAGCCCTGGCTATTTTGTGTTGGAGTGAGGACCACGTGCCTCTGATCAGAAGGCACTGGTCACCCAGCCTGGTGCTGTGGTGTGACCATGGTGACCCAGCCTGACCATGCTGACCCAGCCTGGCCATGGTGACCCCATCTGGCCATGGTGACCCAGCCTGGTGCTGTGGTGTGACCATGGTTACCCAGTCTGGCCATGGTGAGNTGACCATGCTGACCCAGTCTGGCCATGGTGACCCAGCCTGGCCATGGTGACCCAGCCTGGTGCTGTGGTGTGACCATGGTGACCCAGTGCTGTGGTCTCGTGTCACTGCTGACATGGTGGGTGCCTTCCCTGAGCAAATGGTCATTACTCCTGCAGAAACCATTTCTTCTGGCTGTAAGTCTTGTGATTCCTGTTTTGATTGTGATAATATCTTTTATTCTAGATGATGACTTACCAGTGGTATTTGCCCAAGCTGGCAAAGCATTTACCTGGCGTTGATTTTCCCGGGAGCCGGTGGAGCCCTGTGGAAGGAGCATTACCCGACGGGACCCTCGCCTTTAATCTCCATCGTTTCCTCAAAGTAAATAAACAGTAAGCATTTCTTTCATATGTAACAGCTTTCCTAAAATCTCTGACCTTTTTTTTTTTTTTTTTCCTCCCCTCTTGAAATTGTTTATGGAACAGCTTGGTACTGCATCCAAAAGACCAATTTTCTCCACTGACTTCCTCCCCGGTGGCGAGATTATTTTTGCAATTAAAGCAAAATATCTCTGCAGAAGTAACTCCATCCGGATGTAATATTGCCTGTTGTTTTGAGGTTGCTTTGGTTTTTGGGAAGGAGGGGAAAAAAAGGTGATCTGCAGGGTGTTTACTGATGATTTTTTGTTGTTGTTGATACAATTCATCACAGAGAATAGGAACGTTCCTGTGTACTCAGAAGGATGATGGTTGGAGAGCAAATTGCTGCTGCTTCTCCTTTGTGAACATTGTGGCCAACTGATTAGCATAGAATGAATGTATTCCAGGAATAATCATCATATAAAAATAGCTTAGTAAGAGTGGAGAAAGGATTAGATACTCACACGAATAAGAATAGCATCTGCATTTAGACTAGCTGGGGTGAGCCCTGCGAGGGTGGGGAGGCACAGGAGCACAGCCAGGTGCCAGTGGGGAGAAATGGGTTTCTCCTACAGCTTCTGGCCTGTTTGGGAGGTCCAGGAGAGGGGATGGGATGTGCCAGCTGCTCAAGATGGGCAATGCCAGCTGGGGAATGTATCTGTTTTGCAGACTGCCCCCAAACGTGCCCGTGCTGGTGGGAGATGTGCTGGATGGGTGTGTTTGCTGCATGGTGTCGTGTGGTTTGGTTTGCTCAGGGACACGGGGTGGCCCACGGTCTCTGAGGTGGCTTCACCATTGCTCTCTCTGTTGGTTTCTTTTGGCAGTAAGGAGGTGTTTGTCTGCATAGGTCTTCATGAAGGGGACTCGACCTGGAGAAGGAGCCACTCTCTCTGGCCCTGGGGTGCCTGTGAAAAGTTGGTTCCTTCTGGAGCTGTGTTTGACCCAGGAGAGTGGATTCGTCTCACAAGGAATCTCTACAACTGGACTGAAGACTATGGCAGGTACGAGGCAGAGGAGCCTCTGCTCCTTCCTGCTCATCATTTTCTGCCAGCAGCATTGCCACACCCGCTGCAGTGTTAGAGGAGTCAAACAAGAGCCATAATCTCAATGTTTTGTGTTCTGGAGAGATAGCAGGGAGAAATTCTTCCCTGTCAGGGTGGTGAGATGCTGGCACAGCCCAGAGAAGCTGTGGCTGCCCCATCCCTGGAAGTGTTCCAGGCCAGGTTGGATGGGGCTGGGAGCAACCTGGGTAGTGGAAGGTGTCCCTGCTCATGGCAGGGAGCTGGAATGAGATGGTCTTTAAGGTCCCTTCCAACCCAAACCATTCTGGGATTCTGTGATTTTTAATAGTATGAAAATTAGCAAATACATCTCTAGTCAAGTATGAGGTCCAATTCTGACCTTAAAACTTGATCAGGATCTAAAATTACTGGGCCATCCAGAGGTTTAAATATCATAGGCTGACCTGTGGTGGTAAGAAACATCTCTGGCTTTGAGATCTGGGATGCTGTGAAACACCTGATATACCAGAGGCTCCTTCTATGGAGAGAGAGGAGCAAAGTTTTTTGAATGTCAGAGAATCAGCTGAATTCCCTGCTGTCAGAGCCACAGGCTTCATGACAGGTTTTCTTCTGCCTGGGAGGTCTGTAGCTGCCTGGGTTGGAAGGGCTGTGGTGGGTGAAACCCAGTGATGTGGATCTGATGGCTGAATTTTGTTTCCATTCCCGTTTAGCTTCAGCCCCTCTTCCTGGGAAGCTGTCGCCAACGAGGAGATGTGGCAAGCCAGGTAATTTTCCTTTGCTCTCTTCCAACAGCCAGTGGGCACTGCCAGCTCACTGGTGTGGAAACACACACCAAAGCAGGCAGCTTGATGGGCCATGGCCTTATTGGGTCTGCACGTGCCAAGCTTTAGAAGGAAAAGGCTGGCAGGATGAGATGAAGCGTGCAAGGTCTCCAGCAAAGCCTTCAGGAAGGTGGCTGTTTTGTTCACCAAAAGGTTCTGCTCAAAGTCTCTCAAAGGTAGATGTAGGGTGAGGAAAAAAGATCATGGAGAGAAATTTGTATGACTGATGGCTTTGCTGTCCCACGTGTGGACATGTTGAAGCTGTGTATAACCCTGTGATGTGAGCTGGTTACGTTTAGCAGTTACCACGTGGAAGTTTCTCTTGTTTTCCTAGGATGAAAACAGCTTTCTTCATCTTTGACCTCGCAGAAACGGCCAGTGTGACTGCAGAAATGAAATCACAACTTTACACATTTGCATACACTGTAAGTCCTGGATTTGGGTTAGGAATGCTCCCTGCAGCCTCCATCGTAATGTTTTTTTCCCCTTTTTCTTTTAAATTTCTGGAGTCCGTGGAAATATGGTGTTTCCACACAGGCCCTGTAATCTGCACTGCCCTTGTTTATCCAAACTGGGAGCACAGCCGATTCAAAGAGATTTGTTCAGGGATTTTATCCATTCCTGCTTGGCCCCTCGGTCACGGAGGATGCCAAAAGCAAACCAGTCAACACCCTGCTTTTGCTATAATTATGTTGTCTGTGCTGGGCTCCAAAGCCATGCCAAGAGATTGCTTGTCCTGAAGTCCCCTCTATGCACTTGTCCCCTCTGTCATTACACAGCCGCGTGTCTGAGCCAGCAAGTGTAAAACCCGACAGTCTTCTCACTGCAAATTAATTCTGCTGCATTTCACACCAGAGAATAACACCCATGAGCTGGTGTAGGTATCTCTGGAAGTACTGGACTGCCTGAGATGCCAACAGTCACACGAAATGATCAGTGTGTGTCAGCAGAGAGGAGCAGTACTTCGTACTCCAGCAGAGAATCAACAAATGGTTTCCTTAATTCTTGCCTGTTTTGCTGTGATTTTTGCTGTTCTACAAAGTTCCCAGGCACATGCCTGCTGTTGAGCTTATGAATATTCCCACTCAAGTCAACAGACTGCTTAAGTCCTGTGGAAGACATCCTGATCTCCTGAAATATTGAGTAAATGTCTTGCAGGCGCGGCAGTTAAATCTCTTTTTCCCCCCAGCTTGGTGTAACACCTCTCCAGGGGAAGCACATAATGTGCCGTGGGGTTATCACCATCATCTGTAATGTTTCTAAACAAACAGCTGCTGTTGGAAGGGAAACGTTTCAGCCCCCCTTGGATTTCTGATTCATGCTGCTGAATGGCAAACACAGAGCAAATTACAGAAATACTCCAGCGCCGGACTTGGACATCTAAATAGCATCTGTTTCTTTCCAGGCAGTTTTGAAGCACTGTTAAAAGCTGTTGCTCCCACTTCGTTCAATTAATTTGCTGCCCCTACCTTTTTTTTTTTCTTTTTTTCTTTTTTTTTGGTTTTGTTTTGTTCCTTTAACAGTCATACAAAGAAATTGTCAGCTCCCATCCCCGTCACCCGGTGAACTGGCACAAAAACTACGCCATCGCCTGCGAGAGGATGCTGCGCCTCGGCCGGGGCCACGTGGATCCCGAAACGCTGCTCTCCGAAACGGTGAAACATTTCCTGCTCTACACTGAGAAGGCAGAGGAGGATCCCCAGCTCCAGGACATCCTGCAGGCTGTGCAGCACCTCAGGGAAGAGCTGCGGGGGCTGAGGAGAAGGAAAGCGGAGCTGAGGCGCAGCGCTGGGTAGCAGCCGGTCCTGCTGGGATGTCGAAGTCGGGACTTAAAACCTGAATTAGTCCTTGGCAGCGTGAGAGTGGTTTTAAAAGGTGACAGAAATGGCAGCAGAGAGGAAATCAAGTGGGATACCCTCTGCAGGAACACAGTGATGTTTGATTTCTGTTGCCAAATGGACTTTTTTGGGGGTAGAGGAGAAGCTCACCACTAAATAAAATATCGGGTTTCAGAAAAGAGAGTTTTCTTTTACAGGAAAACTAGGAGCTTGTACTGTGAATATATATTTTTTTAATTAATGCAGCATACATTCTAGATGTAAAAATGTATTTAGCATTTTATTGTTTCCTCTGTTGCTGAGCCAAGAGGTTTCCTAAAGCCATTTTTCATTAGCTCTGCTGTGTCTGTGTGTTTTTGTGGTGGGTTTCCAGCAGGGCAAGCTGTGGGATGGTGCCCTCCCAGGAGCCTGGTCCTTCACTGTTTTGGATGTGCCCTGAGCCCTGGCTGTGCCTGTGCCCAAGGGCACTGCAGAATCATAATCACAGAATCCCAGAGTGCTTTGGGTTGGAAGTGACCTTAAAGATCATCTCATTCCAACCCCTGCCATGGGCAGGGACACCTTCCACTATCCCAGGTTGCTCCAAGCTCTGTCCAACCTGGCCTGGAACACTTCCAGGGATGGGGCAGCCACAGCTTCTCTGGGCACCCTGTGCCAGGGCCTCCCCACCCTCACAGGGAAGAATTTCTTCCCAATATCCCATCTAACCCTGCCCTCCTTCACTTTGAAGCCTTCCCCCTTGTCCCATCACTTCATGCCCGTGTAAACAGTCCCTTTCCAGCTCTGTAACCCTTTAGGTACTGGAAGGACAGGATGTCCTGCTGGAATGGCATTGATAGAGACCAACCCATTTTTTTCTGCCTCCCTTGCTTTCCAGGGATGGCTGTTTTCATTCCCTTGGGATTTTATGATGGGATGGTCTTTATTGCTTAGAGTTCCAGCAGTGAACAAGCAACTAGTGTATTTTCCCTTGCAGAGGGACTCTGGTGGCAGCAGTGACATCTCCTGCACTGGGGTGGAGGGGCTGTGGTCCTGAGACCCCACATGGGACACAAGAGCAGCTCCCCTGGGATGCTGCTCCCCTGGGATGCTGCTCCCCTGATGCTGCTCCCTCCATGGCTCATGGCAGTCGTGCTGTGGCCTCTTTCTGTGCAAGTCCAGAATCCTCACCTGCTCTGCCACATCCTCCTGGCTCCTGGGGATGCCAGAACTGCAATTTTGGAGTATTGGAGCTTTAACCAAAAGAATCCTGTGTGAATCCACCCTGCTTTTCAATCTGCCCCAACAGCCAATCCACTTCTGGGGTTAACAAGAACTCAGCTTCTTCTTTTCAATAAAAAAAACGTAAAAATGTGGTGTTTTTAAATATTTTGTCAGTTAACAGTACTTCAAATGCTTAAAACAGACCCAAAACTCTGGTGGTGTTCCTGTAAAGCTCTGTTCATCTAAAACTTCATACGTTATTCTGTGGTTTTGGGATATCTCAGCCCAGGGTTTTGCAGGAGACAAATTGCTGCCAGGTCAGGATTTCTTTTAGATTGCTAAAATTGTCAGAGAAGAAAGAAGTACTTCTGTAAAGATCACATTATCAAACAGCATCTCTGGAGCAGACTGGGATGGGGGCAGGAGCGAGGGGTGTTGCAGGGGGATGCTCTGCTGGTCTGGAGTTTGAGGTGTGTGTAGGGACACGTGGCTGCTGTTCCTAATAGATCCTTTTAAAAGTGGACCGCTTTTCTCTTTCTCTCCAACTGCTGATTTTACCAACTTTCACTGAATGCTTTCCATATAAAAATCAAGCTGCTGTCTAGGAATCTCTAATTCCAGTTGGAAAATAACATCCTTTACTTTTCACCCTCTCTCTCTTGATTTATTTTTTGCAGTATATGATTTCCATGGCAATTCCCCATTAGTTCCTGTGAGCCATTCCTGTACGAACAGCAGATGAGAAATGAGCAATAAAAAGATGGAAAACTGTGGCTTCTGGGTTGCAAAGCCACAAAGCAGAGGGGTGAGAGGGAAGAGGAGCAGTTCAGGGGTGTCATTTTAACTCTTTGTGCTGTAATTGACTACATTTCAGCTCGGCTGTGCCTCACTTAAATCTCTTCCTTCCTCTCAATCCCTGCAGAAGTGTTTGTACAGAGCGAGGGAATATCTCACATTCCTCTGTGCAGCTTTCTCAGGGCAGGCTTTCTCCTTCCCTTCTCCAAACCAGTCCTCTAGCCTCGGCAGAAAGGCATTAGGAATCCAATTTTTGAATGCTTTTGTTACCTGCATTATTGCAGATCCATTCAAGCAAATATACTGAGCCAAGGGTTTTCTTTATCTTGATTAGATGCCCCTCCTTAGCCGCATAGTCTTGAAATAATTGGAAGCTTTTGTGGATCCCCCTATCAGCTTGGGAGAAAAGAGGGGCTGTGCTGAGTAAAGTATCATCCTATATTGTAATAAACAGTCGTGGTGGCTACAAAAAGGACTTTTCCACTGGCAAAAGCCTTCCCAGGTGTGAAGAGCAGTGGGATGGTGATGCCTTTTTTGGGAGAAAATCGGAACCGTGCCGCTGACGCGCTCCGTGTCCTTGTAAATCCCGCGCACGTGAGATGCAGGGGTCTGTGCTGGGTGTTCAGCAGAAGATACTCCACGGAGGGGGAAATATCTAGCACTGATGGAACTTCCAAAATTCCTCCCCCTGAGCCTGTTCAGATGAGATTTGCTGGTGCTCGCAGACGGAGCCGCTGCGTGGATGTTGCTGAGCCTGTTGGCTGAAAGGCGGTGCGGAGGGATGCTGGCAGAGTTTAATTTTTATCAGCTCCTCTTAGGTGGCACCCTGAAGTTTATCAAACAAGCAAAGCTGATTTGCTCTTCGTTAGTCTCAGTTGCATGAATCGGTTGCCAAGTAAACAGGATTTTGCATTTTCCTAATTACTTTCATATTTGTGTTTTACCTCTATTTGTTCTCTTGCAAAACGGGTCCTAATAATTAGTCAAGCTCCTGCTGCCNAAAAAAAAAGGGGTGGGGGCAGAGGGGAAAAAAAAGACTTCTGAGGGTTTTTTCTCCCTTATAAATTCATTTTTGTTACAAGCATCTTTTATACATATTACTAAAGGGAGCGCACTAAGAAATGCAAATAATAGTTCTTTATTTTATTATGACAGTTAATTAATAGCAACCTGTTTTAATGAATAAAGTCACTCAGAGTCCTTCAGCACTTCCTAAGTAGAGGCCAGAATCTGTAGGGATTCTTTTTTCCCCCCCATTGTATAGCTCCAAGACTCGGCGCACTATATAGGGGCTGTATAGAAATGCTCGCTAATGAAGAGGGAGGGTGAGGAACTTGTCTGCATTCAAAGATCACTGGTGAGTCATTCAGCGAGAAAAGGCCCCTTGCTAGGAATAGTCACAGTTCCGCGGCATTGTGCTAGCAAAAGGGTTTGATCAAAGGTCTCCTGCCGAGCTTGCATGGTTTCCTTTCATACGACGACCATAATTAAAACCACTAATTCTCTTTTAAAATGCTGCAGGATGCCATGTAGGCATCTGTCTGGAGTGTCCTTTGTGCTGTCGGGAGCTGTTAAGGACCAGCGCCGAGGGCTTTTCAGCGACATGCCAGTCAGGAAGGTGATTCGACATAAGGGTGCCTCTGAAGGCTTGACAGGGCCTTGACTACACAATTCCAGCTGAATTTGCCCCTTGTCAGCTGCCAGTAAATAAATCTCAAAGAAGAAGGAGGAGGGGGGAAAAGCTGAAGTTTCATTACCTGATCCCCGGGGCTTTGTTGGTTTTGGCATCGCCCAGGGGGAAGCCCTCGCCCCTCGGGGCCGGGAGCTGGAGTTGGCCATTGGAGACCCCGGCGTCCGGCGTTTGAAGACCGTCAATACTTGTAACAGTTCAGCTGTTAGGAAGACAAATAAATAGAAGAGCCCATTAATCCCCTTTGGGTACTCGGTGCCTTTTGCCCTTTTATCACAGCCTTATTAGGTTCCTACTCATCTTGAACCAGGAGGGATGAATTGGAGTTGTTGAGCGCTAATTGGCAAAGACTTTTCATTGCGGGCCAAGAACTTTCACTGACTTGAAAGTAACTTCGCCACGGGGAGGATCAGCAAATTTTTGCCTCGTCGCCATTAAAACAAAACCCCCAAAATCCCATTGGGATTTGATGTGGTGTTTAAAAAAAAATTAGAAAAATATTTTAGAAAAGAGGTTTTTTGGGCTTATCCTTCATGAGGATGTTGGCAACTTGTGTTTGCTCTTTAAAGGAGAGTGATAGAGGCACATGTGGCTCAGGGATATCCACCTGAAATGCAGTTGGAATTCCTGTATCCTATAGGTGTGTTTTACCCAAACCTACTCATGGGACAGGCTTCCCAAAAGCAGTGGGAGATGGTCTTTGAGGGGCCACCTCAAAGTTGTTCTGGACAGTTTGGAACCACTCCAGGGTCAAGCAGAGCAGTGCTGAGGTTTCCATATGCCAGGAGACAATTCTGGCTGACCTAGAGTCATCCCTGGGTTTAGTGGTGGGATTTATAGATGGGAAGTATTTCGTCTTGGAGGCACTTGGATGTCCTCATGTGAATTGGTTTTGAATGTTGATTTTGGTAAGTACTGCATGAATTTGAAGGTACTTAC
The DNA here is from genome assembly GCA_013398275.1 of Promerops cafer. Lineage (NCBI taxonomy): Eukaryota > Metazoa > Chordata > Aves > Passeriformes > Nectariniidae > Promerops > Promerops cafer. The sequence goes on along the minus strand of VZSE01003283.1, from coordinate 90,339 downwards.
TGACCTCTCTCCCCATGCCCCCCACACTGCGTATTTCAAACAGAGACAGAAACTTTTGAAAAGTTGTGAAAGCATCTTGTACATGAGAAGTGAGAATGTCATGGGCAACCTCCACCTGGAAGACACTGAGTTGGGGGTTTTAGAGCACAAAATCCCACTGATGTGTCTCCCAAACTCTGCATTTGAGGGACTCATGAACCAAGGCGCCCACACTAGGATGGCATCTCCCACTGGGATGCCAGTGTGTGTACCCTGCGAAACCCACACCATTTTTCCTGAGACTTCCAGGACAGGGAGCTTGGCATGGTGCTGCCTGAGCAAACGGGCAGCTGAAATTCTCCCATCATGCAGTGGAAAGGCTGTTTGGTTTGGATCTGCCCGATGGGTTTGGTGTTGCTCCTGTCAGGTGTCTGCAAGACGCTGCCCAGCTGCACGGCCACCAAGGGCCACACAGTAGGGGAGGGTGCTGGTGGCACCACGTTGTCCTTTCTAAGGAGCACTTGAGTGTTCTTGGTTGTTCTGGAGTTGTAGCACATTGCTGCTGATCAGATAGAGCATCAGTTTGATGAAATTTGGGGAAAAAACATGTAAAAGGATCATGGGTTTGGGTGGTTTTGGGGGTCTTTTCTGTCATGTTCTTCGATTTAAGTAGTAAAACGACATAAAAAATAAAAGACACCTGAAGAACTCCTGTGCTCATGAAGCCCAAGGAGGATCTGCTGCCTGCTTGAAGCCTGAAGGATTTGCCTGCCCAAATTTTTTCCCAAAATGTATTATTTCTCCCTTGCTGCCTCTTGAAGCTCCTGTTACATTTGAAGTTGACTTTTCAATAAAGGCTTTTTTTTGAAACAGAGTGAAAACAAAGAATGAATATAGAATCACTTTATTCAGATGAGTGGAGGGAGTTTGTGCTAGTGGAGGGCTGGTTGGAGAGGGTGCTGTGATTGACAGCATCCATCCATCCATCCATCCGTCCATCCATCCATCCATCCATCCATCCATCCATCCATCCATCCATCTGTCCGTCCGTCCATCCATCCATCCATCCATCCATCCATCCAGCAATCCTTCACAGCCTGCTTCTAACGAACTGGAGATTTTGCCTTTTGTTGGGTTGAACAAACCCAAGGCAAAGTACTTGTTACCAGTGAATTTTACAATAAATCCTTGATTGTCCCATTTAAAACTGGTGAGTGAGGAACAGACACGATGGCCTTGAGGAAGGTGAAGGTCAGCCTGGATACTTGGGGTACATGAGGGTTGCCATTGCTGGGGAAAGAGAAGTTCTTTGGAAGTGATTATTTCCAGCATTTCGGAAAGAGCAAGTCAGAATTTGCTACTCAGTTGCAAGCTGTAAGGTTTAGCATTGAGAAAGTGGGATTTTTTTAGAAATCCACAATCATAATTTTGATCTTTAAACTTAATTGAACTAATTCAATTAGACCATGCCAGTCTTGCATTTGATTGAAGACAGCAGCTTGGTTTTGCTAGAAGGTAAGAGTGAACCATGGATAATTATGGCTAGATATGAAAGAGGATTCTTCTCTCTTGTGGGGGCCCAGGAGGGAGGTCGGAGCCTTCTTTGGCTCAGTGTATCAGCTTATGCTGATATTTGATCAACACACTCTGCTCACCCATCACATTGACTCTCCTCCAAACCTACCAAGACCTGTTTTTTGTCACACAAAAATTGGAATCTGTGACATGACATGACATGACATGAAGAGGATTCAGCTTCCTCACTTGCTGTTTTATTTAGGACCATTTTGGGCAACGGTCACCTTCAAATAAAGTTATTTGCAGAAAACATGAGAAGGGTGGGCAATATGGGCTGCGTGTTTTGTCCTCAGTTTCTGAAGGCAGTGTCCTATCGACGTCCCCAGCACATGGATGGCCTCAAATATCATTGAAAATATTGGGGCTCATCGTGCTTTTAAATTCAGTGACATCACTCATAACACTTTAATTCTTCCAGTTGTTCCTGGTGTTAAAAACAACCAGTTTGAAGAAACCCTGGGGACCCCTAAATACCCCCCCTTTTTTTTTTCCTCCCCCAACCGGGATCTAGCTTTTTACCATTTCCTTAATGTTTGCAGCTAGAAATACAGCTTAAGTGGCATTATGCTAAGTAATTATTCTTACAGGATGTGAAATGAAACAAATTTTGCACAGCATGAAATTATCCCTGCCATGGATGGCGTTCGGCGGCAGATTTCTCCGTTTGGACCATAAACAAGGCTCGGTGGTAGGAGGGGGGTGAGCGGGGAGGAAAACACTACCAAAGGTAAGTCCTTGTAGCAAAAAAACCCCCTTTTTTTTTTATTTTTTTTTTTTTTTTTTTTTTGGGCTGGATCGAATATTAAACCTGCTACTACAAATTTCACGCTTTGCATTCCTAACGCAGATGCCAAGGGACGATGCCAAAAATTAATTGGAAATAATATTCCTTGCCTTTGTGTGCTGCATCCAGCAGAGGGCACAACGGATAAGTGATGGGCGCCACGCCGGATCCGCCGCCGCCGATAAGGCTGGTTGGAATTATTTTCTGCAAAAATACGTAGCAACATGCTCTGGTGCTTATTTCCACGTGGGGGTGTGGTGTGGAATGGAGGGTTTAGATTTATAACCCTTCCTCCCCCATCGGCCCCGTCCTTACGTAAGAGACTTCCGTGTTTTGCCCACTTTATATTTTGTTAAATTGCTGGGGTTCGTTTGGTAAAGTGTGGGGAGCTGGTTTGGTCTTTGAGTGGTATCTTCTCAAAAATTCAGATCTTGGCTAATATCCGGGAGAGGATGAATCTTGTGGTAGTGCGTGTTCTTCCCAGCAGTGTTTTTATGTGGGTTTCTGTGGGTAAATAAAAATGTTACAGAGTGAAAAAAAACCCCAAGGCAAAACAGGTTGAAGATAATTATAAGGAGGGGAATATTGTCCCTTTTATTTATGGAAAAGTGGGAGTCACTGGTACATATATAACAAAACAGTAACTAGGAAGAGAAAGTTTCCCATTAGTTTCACACACTGTAGAATAAATCCTGTGATTGCACTAGGCCAGAGATAGGTGGGGAGAACATGTAAGAAGCCTAAAGCAACAGATTATTTTAGAAATTTGCTATTATTTGCATTCAGTGAATTATTCAATTAGAAAAATGGACCACTGGGGCATGGCAGTGCTTTCACTAGTGCAGAGAGGGTAGATACTCCTAAGTGCAGTCAGTATTCAGAAGCACATCCCCAGGAGCAAGCATAACCCTTAAATCAGGCTCTCTGATTAGGGGAGAATTTTTTTCATAAATAATACAGATCTGAAAAAAAAAAACCACCCTGTTAACATGTTCTTCCCTCCCATCCTCATTTGGAAAGCCTGATACTTCAAATTATTCCCACTGCTTCCAGCCCCCTTTGCACAAGTGGGATGAAGTGGGAAGGAAGGGAGGGAAACGTGTGTGAGGGAAAATACAACAGCACAGTCTCTCAAACAACTGAAAAATGTATTTCACACTGGTTCCTTCCAGTTTCACAACACCTAAATGGATGCTGCCTTGGAACAAGTCAACATTTGATGCAAAACAACCTCAGAGCTCAATCTGTGCAAGGAAAAAAAAAAAAAAAGAGTCTGTTTTCATGTTCTAGTCTCTCCCTATCTTGTTTCAGGGTTTTTGTTTAAATCAACACTTTCCAACTGTGTAGATTTTAGCTGGAGGTTTTTTTGCTTGCTTGTTTGTTTTGGAGAGGAGGGGGGTTGTAATTTCCCAACGTATGGGAGATAAATGAGATGTTTAAAGCGCCTCAGTGGAGTGGCATAAAAGCTGGGAAATCAGAGAGATTGTAAAGCTATGTTTGTTTTAGAAATAAAATAAAATAAATCAAGCAAGAGCAGGTTAGAGCTACTAAAACTGAGCTGATTAAGAGCAGCAGTTACATAAAAAGCAGCTAGAGTCCATATTGTAAGTAAGTATTATTGCAGCCATGAGAAATGCAGCTCCAAAGCTTTTAAGGGCTGGTGTGACTTTTTTTTTTTTTTTTAATGTGAATTAAGTGCTGATGAAAGGTATGGGATTGACAGCTTTGCAAACTCAGTGTTGCTGTTTAATCACATAACCCAGGGTAGTGCCTACAAGACCTGCACGAGCAAGTTGTCCCAGACTTCTGTTGTCTCTGATTTTAGGGACAGGGATCACTGAGTCCCCCAGTCCAGGCTAGGAGGCTCCAGGGTCTATTTGTAGATCTCCACAAGAAAAAAAATCATCCACGAATTTGTGAAGTTGGAAAGTGGTGGAGTCCCCGTTCCTGGAGGGATTTAAAAGCTGTGTGGATGTGACACTTGGGGACATGGGTTAGGGATGGGCTTGGCAGGGCTGGGAGAATGGTGGGACTCGATGACCTGAGAGGGCTTTTCCAACCTAAATGATCCATGGTTCCTACCTGGTAATCCCAAGCCATTGTGCAACCACTGAGTTGTCCCTCAGACCCCAAATGCCTCCCACCCCTTCTGCCAAGCTTGAGGCTGGTGAGAAGTGGAAACCTCCAGCTCCAACGAGGCAGGAAAGCAAAGGGTGCTGCTGTCCTGGTGGGACTGCACCAAAACAGCCCCTGGAACTGGACGTGCAGGATCTGAGGAGGAGGGAAGGCTGCTCTTGCCCTGGGTTTCACCCAACACGTTGGAAATGTTCAGCAGCCCTGGCAGGTAATTCCTTTTCCCTTTAGAGGGAGTAAAAGCCATGGGGATTGACTGAAGCCACTGAGGGAGGTTTTGTGTCTGCTTCCTTTGGTAAGGCAGGGTGGCTGCTCTCCACAAGCTCATGGCTGGTTGATGGGAGTGGATATTTCTACAACTCACAAGGCACTGGTAAGCAGAAATTCCCACTGGGAATTATAGAAATTATTTGAAGCCTGTTTAAATTAGACTAGGTCACTTTTTTCCTGCTGTTGAAACATTTCTTTGTGATGCTCCACTCAACAGCAGTGAAATAATTTGCTCCATTTGGACCATTATTTGAGCCTTTTGGTTTCAAAGGCTTCTTCCTTATAGGACCATTTTAGAATGGAAACTGTTGCAAATGAGAAGTCATACATTTTGGTTAAAAAACAACCAACCAACCAACCAACCAAAAACCCCTAAAGTCTGAAAATATAAAATCATTATAAATATATATTTGGTAGGAAAAAATAAAAATCACATCTCTGCAGGTTCCACTGGAATTTCCTACAGTTCCCTCTGCTTCCTCAGCTTCACTGATGTCCCATGGAGCATGGGACATATCCTGACCTGGCTCCTGAGTGGCTCTCCAGGCTGGGGCAGCACAGGATGACTCTGCCCCTTGCATCATCCCCTTTGCATCTCAGCCTTTCCCAGGGAAGGCTCTCCTGGAAGGGCTGCACAGGGCCAGGTGATCTATCCCATCCTGAGGCAGCAATCCTGGAGGATGGAGAGGTTTGGAGTCCCCTTCTCTCAGTCCACGCTGGAGGAAGCCCAGCTCAGCAGCTCAGGCGTTGGCATCCGCAGTGTGGGAAAGCCCACACAAGGTGGCAAAACCTTCTGCAGCTGGAATTTGCATTTTCTGACCACAGCAAACAAGGAAATACCCCACTCAGCTCTCCTTATGTACAAGGTTTTGAAAAAAACAGGATTTATACAGATGTGTGTAAGCTAAATATTGAAATATGACTGAAACAACGTTTTAGAGCTCAGGCCCACCGGTATATTCCACTCCAAGCACATGTGCAGCATCAATTGGCAGCTGCCTGGAAGGAAAGATATGAATAGAGACAGCAGGAATAAGTTGCAATGGGCCAATTGAGCTGTTTTTAGGAGAAGAAAATAAGGGCAATTGCTGATTTCTTTGGCCTTGTTCTCAAGTGCTCTGTGCCATAGCAAAGGCTTGTGATGAATTTGCACAGGCTTAGCTGCTGTGTAAGGAAAAGAAAAGGATCTTCCACTCTTCTATTTTGTTTTATTGGCAGGAAAAACCCATCTCTCCTGTGCAAGATGGTGCTAAGGAATAGAAGAAAGAGGAGAGTGATGTCCCTGAGCACTGCAATGAGCAGCCAGAGCAGGGAGTGAGTGGGATTGGAGGGACACAGAGTCCAGGGAGGTAAATGCATAGGAAAAGTGATGTGCGGTCAGTGGTGAGGCAAAGGCAACTTTTGTGAGTCCCTCCTGTCACACACCCCTGTCCCTGGTGGCCCTGAGGAGTGCTTGGTGTGCTGAGAGCTGCCCAAGGTCACGGAGCTCAGCCCAGGATCCCCGGGAGAAGTGCGTGGTGTGGCTGGATTCGCCACGGTGGCTGATGAGGAGCTGCTCAGGACTGGCTGTGTAAATGTGAAAATGCTCAGGTGGTCTCCTCTGGAGCTCAGGTTTCACCATCAGACAAGGAGCATTTTCCACCACGGCACGTTGCTTCCCACTGAGGCGAGGTGCCGCAGCGTTATCCTGGAGGAAACTCCTCAGCTCTCCCTGCAGGTGCAGAGGATGTCCGAGGATGAGAGGGTGGAGCAGAGCTCTGTGCCTGTGAGCAGTGCCCATGAGGTGGGTGTCACCTCCAGGTGACAGCAGGTGTGTAAGGATAAGCTACATCAAAAGTCACCCTGGAAGGTCTGTCCACGCCTTTGTGCATCCCCGCCCACGCGTTCCTCACCCAGCTGCCTGTTTGGCATGCTCCTGTGGCTGCGTGGTGACAGTGTCCCTAGGCTCTCCAGGGTTTGTGTGTCTCTGAGGTGACATCCCCACAGATGTCAGAAATGTCACGGAGCCAAAACATAAAGGGGACGGTCCCAAACACAGCACCCTGGATGAAGGCACCCCTAAAGCCCTGATTGCTGCATGCTGAGGGGTGTGTGTGGGGAAGGCTGCTCTGTGCTTCTTCCCTTCCCTCATTTCCAGAGTGTGGCTGCTGTTGGGGGTGGAAGAACACACCTGCTGCACCCCAAACTGGCCCAGCAGAGATGTGACCCTGTCCTTACAGCCCGTGTCACCTTGCTCTGGTCCAGGCTCCAGGCTCAGCCTTCCCTACGGGTCTGCCTGTCCCCTGTGGTTTGACCTGCGGCAGGGACAGCTCTCCCCTCTCCCCAAGCAGAGGAGGGGACAGCCAAGCCAACACCTCGAGTTCCAAACGGGACTGGACCGCACTGGAAGAGCCATAAGCACATCCACGTGTCTCAAACCCTTTTTGGCCAAGTCGTGCCCTGGAACCCCCTGAGCGAGGGGATGCCCCCCACCCTTGCCGCGGCCCGGCCAGCGCTCTGTGGGCTGGGAGGAAGGGCTGGGGCCGGGCAGAGAGCACGCACCGGCGCTGCCCGCAGCCCTCCCGCCGCCGTCTCTAAGTCCCTGACACATAATCTTGGTCCTGATTTGGTCTCCACCTCATCTGGCTTGTGTAAGCTGCTTCCCGTGACCTTTCCTCAGCGAAGGGAAGGAGGGGGAGGGATGGGGGGCATGTTAGCAGAGCCAGACCCTCCTGCCAGCGGGCAGAGGGTGCTCTTGCCTTGCATATCCCGCTCCCTCCGGATGGCCGAGGCTGTTCCCCTATAAACCAGCCCTTCCCAGACGCTCGGGCCCAGGGATGCCCGAGCATCCCCGCTGGCCCAGCGCGCCGGCGATGGATCTGCTTCATTAATATTCCTGCTCGGGTGGGCGGGTGGAAGGGAGCGCTGTGTCTAACCTACTTTATTCAAATAGAAAATGTGTGTGGTGGAGTGAGAGGGGAGATACAGGCTCTGCCATAATTCCAGATTTAATTGGAAATTTAGTAAATCTGCTAAAATATTTAGTGGTTTCAATTTTTTCCCCTCTTCTGTAAGAAACAAAGGATCCCGGTTTATCGTGTGTCTTTCAACAACTTTAATTTCATTTGTAGATTAAGGATGGAAGTAGCATTTCCACTCGATTGCATACTGGGCATTAGGGAGACAAAAACGTTCATTGTTTGCCCGAAGTCGGAGGGGTTTGTGCAGACATTAAGCTGTAGGTGGCATTCTTTATACCTGACATCAGGAGCTTTTGTCAGCCCTTCAGCTGACAGGATTCTCTGCTGACCCCTCTGAGGTGTGTGAAGCAGTGAAAACAACCAAACCGTTTCTGCCAGGTGATGAGGACTCGGGGAGAAGTGGGACGGTCTTATCCCAACCCACTGGGCAGCAGCTGCTCACAAAAATCGGCAATTCCATTTTTTTTTTTGGAGAGACCATCTGAGACAATTAAAGAGCCAAGAGTTGGTGGCCTTTCCTATAACATAGTCAATGGGAACCCTGGCCCAAGAAGTGAGCATGAAACCCTTGGGCATATAAAAACTCCTATTCATGGGTTTGGAGCAAAATCTGTCCCATTGAGCACTTCTGGGCCCAGAGCTGAGGTTAGAGGGTGGGATCCTGGGCTCAGACCCTGGAGAGTCACTGGTCTGTGGTTAAAACCAGCATCAGGCCCATTTCAGGGTGATATTTGTACCCGTCCAGGGCAGGGGGTGACTGCAGATAACAAAAGTTGTATTTCCATGTATGATTATACAGGTAAGCTCCTGTTTCAGCCTTAATTGTCCAGGTTGGTCTTAAACATCCACCATGCATGAAAGTAATCTCCCAGCCAGAGATGTTTTTGGGGCTGTCTTGGAAGTTTTGTGTTGTTTTTGCTCCCATGAAAATTAGTGGGAGTTTGTGCCTCGGCTCTATGGGAGGAGGGTGCCTGTGCAAATCCAGTCTCCTCAGTTTTGCTACGATTTTTTAAAAATAATCCTTTGCTTGTACTTCCTCTCAAAAACTCAGCCCAGCCCCTTCTGAAGCCATCTTTCTGTAATTCCCTTAACTACTGTATTGCAAACTCACCACAAAAGCTCCTCGAGAAATCAAGGCTTTTGTGAACACCAGGCGTGAGGAAGAAAATTGTCGCCTAACCTTTCAGCCATCCTCATTTTCAGGGGAGCAAAGGACAATCTCTGGAGACAGAGTTGGGATTTTTTTTCATCTGTGGCAGTTACATTAGATTTATTAACATGCCACGTTACGAAGGTGGGAAGTAACATTGGTTTTTTGGGTCTTAAGGGAATTTATCCTGCCATCATTAAACTGGATTTTAAACCACCATTTAATGTTTTGTTATTTTTCTCGGGTGGTTGGGGTTTTTTTCTTGTTGGTTTTTTTTTTTTTTTTAGCATCCAGTGTTAATCCTGCAATTGGAAACCACAGTGGATAGAAGTACTGTGTAACTTGCTTCCAGAACAAATAAGGTACAGCAGCTAATTTTAGTTTTAGGTTTCAAGAAGGGGGAGAGGAAGGGGGTAAGGCAGCACCTTCCCTTTATGCTGTGAGACAGCCTTCAAGTGCGAGAGCAGAAATTCCCAAGCTGAGATCTGGTGAATGTAGAAAAGGTTCATTTTCAAAATTGCAACAGCCTGTACTTAGGTGATATTAGAAGACACCATGACAGTAAAGTAGTTTTATGCATAGCGGCTTAGCTAACATTTTGAGAACTAGTTTAGTGAAGCTATCAGGTTTAAAAATACCAAGCCACAAAGTTTTAATGAAACTATGCTTGGATCAAAGTACCATAAAGAGCATCCAAGAACTGCTTAAAAGATCCTTGAGTGGAAATTAGAATGGATCTTCAGGATTTATTCTGTAAAGCCTGTCTATTTTGACCTTTTTTCAGTCTCATATTAAGGCAGCTGAAAGTGTGTTTTGTTTGGCTAATGCTGGGGACTCGCTGGAGCTATTAGGTCTGTTAAACTGAGGCTGCCACTAAAGTTTTAGTATGCATTAATTGACTGATAAGGACTTGGGAATCAAATGGCTGAAGGAAAGGGCTATCATAGATTTCTTTCCCCCCCCCCCCCC
>VZSE01003283.1:50182-80500 GCA_013398275.1 Promerops cafer | reverse complement strand
CCCCCTTCCTTTGCTTTATTTCTCTTTGCACTTCATTTACATCCTGAGCCCTATTGGTGATCCAGATTTGAATAAAGCCACAGCTTAAGCAGCGATTAGATCTCAATAGCTTGGATTTTCAATGAAATTGTGGCATCGTTTTTTTTGCCACGCGTATTTAGCGGGAGGTGTGAAAATTGACACCTGGTGCAACTTTATCTTTGCAAACACTGCCTCGTTTTATGCACAGACGTCCCCACGTGCACAAAACATTTGCAGATGCGCATAGATAGACGTGTGTATAAAATCCTCCTGAAATTAGGGTATTAGTTGATAGGCCTTTGACTCTGTCAATGTCAGGGGTTAGTGGGAAACAAAGACAGGGCTAAGCAAAGCTTTGCAAGAATGGAGGGAGATAAGAAGACCTCCCCCTTCTCCAGGTTAATTTTTTAAGCGTGTCATCCAAACGTTCAAAGCAGTGATCCTGTGAACGCTGTTAGAAGAAAGCCATCAGGAATATATAATGCAGCAAGGGGGTTTTATTTTTTACATTCTGATGTTATTATCATTACTGTTGTTATTATTATTATTATTTGGGAGCAATATGTTTAAAGTTCACCTGCTAATCCTTAAGCTGTTGATACGACGATGTCAAAAATGATGGGATTTGGTGATTCTCATTATTGTTATGTATTGTTCTTCCCTAGCATTCAAAATTAATATTTATAAATGCCAGGAAAAGTAGTCTTTTTATAGACATGAGAGCTCCCCAACTCCATTTTTATTTTCTTTTTAACAAATAAACATTGTATCCAATATAGATGATTGCATTTAGGAACGAAAATTATTTCCCAAGCAATCCATTTGACGCTGATTGGAGGTTTTTTTAACTTATTTTTCTGCTAGCAAGATGACAACCTGTAGATGTGATCTCACCTCACCACCATTCTCAACAATCTTTGTCCAAATTCAAATAAATACTAATTACAATGAGCATGATCAAACTGACACAAATACGGAAATGGGTCTGAAATTCTACCAAAAGGCTCTTCAAGCACCAGTGAAATGAAACCAATGCCTGGGAAGGAATTTTGATTCTTGGTCACCTTCTTAATTTGAAGCCCCTCATTTCTAGGGGAGTCCTGTTTTTCTCCTGTGTGATTTGTCCCAAGGACACAGCCCTGAGGACCCTCCTGATGGGTGCAATCATGGAATCATGGAATATCCCAAATTGGAAAGGACCCACAAGGATCATCAAAGTCCCACTCCTGGCCCTGCACAGGGCAACCCCAACAATCCCACCACATGCCTGAGGGTGCTGTCTACCAAGAGAGACTAATTATCCTTTGGCTGCTCTTAGCCAAAGGAGGGATTGTTACGCTGTTATTCCGAAGTGAGGAATGGGATTGCTGGGTGGGAGAGACACGGGCACACGCAGCCTTGGTGAACAATTTTGGACTTGCCTGGAAGTGCTGAGGGAAGGACATTCACCCCCTGCAGTGGGTTTACATAGCTATTTTTAACCAGTGCCTCCAATTCAACAAGAAACGAAGAGGAAAGGAAGAAAAAAAAAAAAAAAGAAGAAGAAACTCCAATTCCTGCTGACCTGCACAGCTGGCTTATCTGGGGCTTTGTATCCAGTGGTAAAAAAAAAAAGTGTGCCCCAATTACCAGGCAAGCAATCCAGATCCAGACTGTTTGTGAAACTCATTTCTGAAACATTTGCAATGAGAGCAGCCATCACCTGGCCTTGCTTAAGAGAGATTCCCAACATTCCCAGCACTGCATACAGAGGAAATATTCTGCAAAGGATGAACATCTTCAAGGTTGCATTGGGCTGGTGGAACTGTCCCAGCATCTGGAGGCTTTGTGGACGTCTGTCCACCCCAACTTCCTCTCTGTAGTGAAGGACACAATCTCATTCTTGCATCGCTCTCTGCTTTTGGGGATAAATTTTTGCAGGAGCTCCTTCGGGGCAACGCCCGGGTTTGAGACTGGGGCCATCTGATGGGAACAGGAACAGGGGACTGGTTTAAATTCAGGAAGGAATGAAGAGAAGAGAAGAGAAGAAGAAGAGAAGAGAAGAGAAGAGAGAAGAGAGAAGAGAAGAGAAGAGAAGAGAAGAGAAGAGAAGAGAAGAGAAGAGAAGAGAAGAGAAGAGAAGAGAAGAGAAGAGAAGAGAAGAGAAGAGAAGAGAAGAGGGCACAGCCAGGATGATTTATCCTGGCTTGGTGTGTGCTGAAGGCTGCTGGTTGTGCAGAGACTGATTGTGGGAGGGCTGAGGCTGCCGAGCTTTAATGGACCGTGCTGCTGCAAATACAGAGAGACGGGAACTGATGGAGAATATATTCAGGCTGGATATCAGAAGGGAGTTTGAGACTCCCAGACAACAGAGATTTGGGAATGGCCTTGGGGCAAATGCTCCAGTTCATTTGAAGCTGAGGCTTGTTCAGCCTGTGAAATGGGATTGTATGACTTGGTTGCTGGGGAATGTGACGGGAAGGACTTGGTGATTAAAGAGGGCCCTTCTTGTCCTCAAATGGGTTTTAGGATGTTTTAGTTTCCTCTTTGGTGCTGGAGGTGCTTCCCAGAAAGTCCTGGAGCTGCTGTCATGTTTTGATGACCATAGCAATTGACACTGCTTTTCAGGCTTTTGGCACATTCTGACAGACATGGGTGAAGTGCTGTCGCCTGGCTGAAGAAATACCTCCTTGTGAGTGTTGGCACACTCTGCTTGTGGGATGAAGGTTTTTGGTTTTGGTACAATCAAACATTCCATCTTGACCTCTCTGCGGCCTGCGCTGCTTTCACATCCTCAAAAGACATGAAACTATCAATGACCCCTTTGAGCCCTTCCCTTGAACTGGGGTCTCCAATGTAACATCACATGGACTGCAAAAGACCATTTTTAGCACTTTCAGCATTTAAAATGCTGCATTTGAAGTAGCCAGTCCAGTGGCTGCCTATTCTGCTTCCTATAATACAAACTGGCATCTTGGCACTTGGTTGGAGGAAGGGAGCACATGACACAAGTCTGGACCAGGAGTCTGGATTCGAAAGCTCAGACTGCTTGGTGCTCATTCTCTGCTGCAGCCTTGCAGGAAGATATTCATTCCTTTTTCCTCTCAGCTGCTCCCCAGCCACTCACTTGAGGGATCTTATAGACCTTTTGTTTCCTAAAGATTCTGCATGTTCCCAGAGGCGTATATCCTACAGTCTATTATATACAGACACACAGATGCTCTAAACCAGAAATATTTATTTCTGAACTGGTTTCCCTCTTCTTTAGACATCTGTAAAATCAGTGCCACCAGTAGAAAGAATGCATCAATCACTGCCAGGCAAGTAGAGGAAGTGCACTGAAGACTTGAACAAAGTGGGACTGACCTGTGAAATGGGGCTGCTGTCAGTGTGAAATGAAAACTTGGGGTTGAACTCATCCCTGAAATGGGGAAACCCTCTCCAAGAATCCGTACGAAGTTATTTTTCCTGTGGATGTTAACAAATAAGGATATTCTTGTAAACAACAGTGATGCTCTGCTGAGGGACACGCTCTTGGCAGCCACTGCAGGATCAGACAGGATCAGATCATCTATCATCAGCTTGTCCCCATGTCAGGGACCCCCTTGCACCCCAAAACTTGGAGTGTCCTTGGGACAGATCTTCCACGTGTTGCTGATGGCAGATGCAGCCAAACCTTGCCAGAAACCAGCAGCACCAGCAGGTGATTTGCTTCCCTGAGGGAGGACAGGAAAGTCATTTCATGGCAGGAGATCCACTTCACCACCTCATTTCCAGCAAAGGAATTCCTTCATTCACTCCAGCCTGCTCCTGGAACTCGTTCCCCAGCCCAGCCAGCAGCTTTGTGGCAGGTACTGCCCTTCTCCTCCTCCCTGCTCTGCAGCCTGTAAAGGGTGGTTTGTAGCACAGAAAGGACATCACAGCTCACAAGCATTTCTCAGGAAATAATTGAGGATCTCCTGCCAGGGTTTTTCTTCCAAGGAATGCTTCTGCCACTGCTCTGCTGAGGGAGGAGTTTTGGAAGTCAGCCCAACCACCTTGCCATCGCTCATGACAAGAGTGTTGCAAGGCTGAAGTGAAGGATACGTGCAAAGGAAGGGGAAAGAAAAGGTGAGGGATGGAGGGAGCTGATGTCCAGGCTGCTCTGCAGAAGGCTCATTGCCATCCAAGCAGGGCAGAGAGGAAGGGGAGGGCTGGGAAAGCCTTTCCCAGGAGGAAAACTGATGCCTCCTTTGGACAACTTTCCTTCTTTCTTTCTGTGCTTATCATCTGCTCTGCCTATTCACGGGAGGGACTCAAGCAAAACACGGGGCTTTGTGTTCCTCCCCCGTGCCCTAACGAGGGGGGAGTTTCAGGGCTGGCACTGGGGAGTGTGTGCTCACACACCATGGAGAGGGGACCTGCCCCACCAGGCCCCGCCGCCCACCAGAGTGGGGACAAGTGGAAAACTGAGGGATAAAAAAAAAAGGGAATTTTAGGGCCAATCTGCACCTTCTAAAGTGGGAGTTTCTTAAAGATGTTTTTGGGAAATACTTTCTGCTTGTGGAGGTGTTGATAACCTGAGCCAGCTCAAAGGCTCATGGGTTTCTCTTTCATGAGAGGGTCTGTGCAGCATCTCCCAGGGATGCTCTGGACACATTTGTGCCTCACAGGGGGTCAGTCCCCTTCAATCCTACAAATTAATAGCCATAACATTAGCATGTCCATAAATCCTAAAGGCACAGATTGCCAGATGCAGGAAGCACAAATACATATTTATTTTCTTCTTTTCCTTGTCATGTCTGTCCATAGAGAGGGGTTGGAATGAGATGATCTTTAAGGTCCCTTCCAACCCAAACCCTTCTAGGATTCTATCTGCTTTTGTGATTCTGTAAACAGTGGCCAAAGTCATTGGTCTGGCCATCAGTTGCCTGACTCAGAATGGTTGCTATTAAATATTTCAGGCCATCAGTCTTAGCAAATAAAGTGTTTGGAATCAGAATCACTTTGGGTGCAGGTAGAGCTGACAACTCTGTACCAGGGCATCTTTAATGTGTTCTACCAGAAGACCAACATAGGTTTTTTTTCCTTGCCAGTGGCTTGGACTTGTGTGGGTTGGATGTGTGCCTTGCTCATTTTGCTCCTGCTGCTGACAATGGGCATTTCAAAGAAAACAATGATGATTTCTTGGAATAAAATGTGCTTGTAAAGAGAAAAAAAAAATCTCAGAGCCATTTGCTGAGCTTTTATCATTGCTCTTGGGAGCAGAAAGGAAATTGGCCGCGTGCTGCCTGTGAACAAAGTGCTTTTCATGCCCTCCTTGAAATCCACCCATGTTTGGCCAAGTTATCAGTCGGATGCATGTTCTTTAGAGGTTTGTTGAAATTTGGCTGCTTCATTTCTCTGAAGACACGGTCTGCCCAAGGCTGTTGAATGGGAAAGGGACTTTTTTCCCCAAAACGTGCCTGATTTAACTCCCTGTGTCGACTGAGCACATTTAAGGGTAGCCAGTGAGTGAGTCAACAAGAGCCCAACACCTTGTTCCATGTGAATAAACCACTCCCAAATTCCTTTTTTGTTTTGTAATATACAAAAACCCCTGGTATCTTGGATAAAATCTTGCTGATTACAAATCTGGGTTATGAACAAACTTAAAATGAGTGGTGAAGTTACAATTTTGAGCACTCAGTGGCTGAGGAGCTCTCAGAACTCACGCTGCCTCTGCAGGCTTAATTTGCCTTCCTACTGCCTCTGGCTTATGATAATTTTTAATTACCCAATCACACGATATCTTTTCCCACAGGATTCTTGCTCCTTTGCCACACAGGATGGACCAAGATCTCTTCACAGGTACCCATCTGGTTTTCCTTGTCATGCTTACCCATCATGTTGTCCAAAGCCAGATGTAAATATGGATCTACTAATTAAAAACACATATATTTAAAATGGCAAAACAATTTTACTTCTGGTTTATCCCATAATGTAAACAGGGCCCACCACAGAAGCAGGAAAGAGAGGAGGCACTGTAAAATCTGACTTTGACCAGTCTTAGCAACCATTTTTGCCTCCTTAATGCTGTTTGCCTTCAATAATTTCACTTTTTATAAAACTGGAATGACAATACAGCACTATCTGTCTGGAAAAAGTCAACCTCTTTATTGCTTGAGAAGTGTTGCAATACAACGGTGATGGGGTCCTGTATAAACCAAGATAGGCAGCAAAACTCCGTATTTAATACATGCCCAGCACACAAATAAAACGTGAAAAATGTTTCATTTTGGTCTTTAAGCAACAGAAGGAGCCGAGGAGGAGGTAGCAGGAAGCTTAGAATTGGAAAGTGATAGCTTTGGCAATGCAGTGCAATGATTGAAAATGACATCTTCCACACACCCAATTAAAATTCATACCTTTTAACCTCCACAGCCATCTGAGATCTGTATCATTAAGACTGATTCAACAAGATGCCTTGATATTCTAAATTATTTGTATGCCTGGTATTCCAAATAAACATTTGTGAAATTCATTTCAAAAGATGTTAACACTCGTGAAACCCATGTGCCCCAGAGGGATTATATAAATTTCCATGTCAAATATTTGAAGCAAAGCACTTGTACAGAAACAGTGTTTTTTGTGTTTTGATGCCTTTCATTTCCATAAACTAGATTACTTTCTGAAATTACTTTCACACAGAGAACAGTTTCTATTGAATTCCAGTCAGTGAGCTCCTTGGAGTGTGATGTGAATAAAATATGACTGGGTTATGTAGCTTCCAGGATGCATATGCATCTGTGCTGTGTAAGCAGGGAAAACCAAGTTTGGATTTTATCTTGAAGTGGGTTCATACACAGAGATTTACTGTCTTAAAGTAATTGCTAAACAACTCCTTCATTTATAGCCTAACAAGGAAGCTCTCTAGATTCCAGAATCCAGCCCCTCTACCTGGCTAACAATGACATGATCTCCCTCAGTAAGCAGAGATTTGCTGGCAGGCAGCAATTCCTGGCTGTCCGTGGCTCTTCAACAGAAAAGTTTTATCTGCTTCTTGCAAACACTGATTCTGCCAAAAATTCACACGCACACATACACACAAAAATAGATCTGAGCAAACATTGCCTCCATTGTGCTTGTTTTGCCAACCCTGTGAAATGATCAAATACCAGCTATTTAAACGGGAGATGGAAGGAAAAATTTTGCCCAGGGTGTAGGGGAGGGAAGCAGCTGTGAGATTAAGTGTTTTTACATAAACTACACACACAATCTCCATTGTTATATAATATCCCCACGCGGGTGTCTTAGGTCAGCTTCTGGAATTGCTTCTGGAAAAGAGGGTGAAATCCCAACTTTGGGGGAAAATTCAGGGTTCAGCCCTGCATCCTGCAGCAAATCCTCTGAGTGCTCCTTGGTAAGAGCACAGCTATAGCTGGGTGAGCCCCCTGAGCACCCTGGAGAAGCACCTTGCTGCTCAGATCTGCATTTTTGCAGTTGTTCAGAAGCTGGAGCTCCCCCGTTTACATCAGAAGAAATTTCACATGTGGAAATTGAGGAGCCAGGTCGCTGCAGCCAAGACTGAACGCTGGGTCTGAGCTGTTCTCTCCTGCTGTGGCAGCTGTCCCTCTGCCCAAAAAGCAGATGCCCGCCCTGGTTGGGGTATGTAAAGATTCATTTGCAGCCCAGATAGCATTTGGTTTGCTTTGTCTCGTGGCAGTCCTGGGGTCAGATCCTCTAATTGAGGAAGAGATTCCCTTACTCCAGCCTGGAAGTGCTGAATTGTTTTGGGTGGCTATCAGGGGTGCAAATGCCATGGCTGAACTAAGCTTGAAGCTTTCAGCTCGTGTGGATGTGGGCTCCTAGGAATGGAAATTTGCTTTCAGCTGGTGAGAGGTGTGAGGTGTTTCATGTTTTTCTGTGGGGCTCACACCAGCACTGTGCAGAGGGGATGAGGGAAGGAGTGAGTTCCAGGACAGGCAGAGATGTGGTGATGTGAGACACTGAACCAGTCACAGCTCTCCTGCAGCTGTGGTTCTCCTGTATGAAGGGACAGGCTGCTGGGTTTTTCCTCTTTTTATTTTGTAGCCAGCCAGAAACCTCCTGATGTCCTTGACGAAGTCAAAACTAGGGGGAGAATGTCTTTCTCTGTCCTTTAATGACTTTTATCCTTCTCTCTATTGCCTCACTGTTCAGGGGCATGGGCTCCAGATCAGCAGCTTCTTATTTCCCCTCTTGTCATCTGCTATTTTCTACTCCCCCACGTTTGGACAGATCCTTGATAAGCAGAAGGGAAATGAGTTAATGCATCCCGCAGCTGAAATCAGCAGAATACTATGTTCCTGTTTTTAGGATGTTTCACACATTTTGTTAAATATGGCCTTTGTGTAGCAAGAAAAACCCAGTCAGTGTTGAAGGAAAAGGAAAGGAAAAAGCTGAAACCAGTGATGCCGAAGTGGAGCCTCACAAAAATGTCCTACAAGATTTTAGGTTTGATTCTCCTCTGCAGTGGCTGGTTCAAAGCAGGGCTGAGGATGCCCAGAGCCTGCCCCAGGCACAAGCCAAGGGGGTGTTACACCCACAGAGGGGAACAAGATGCCCATGGCTCTGCTGTGGCTGGCGTGGGCAGGGGCTGCTGAGGGAGGCTGAGAAGGGCGAACAGGAGCAGGAAATCCAGCTCGCAGGTGTCTCCCGGTTCTGCTCCTCCTCCTGCTCCTCCCCATGGCTGCAGTCCTTTGGCTCTGGTAGCAAAACCTGTTTTGCCTGAGTGGCAGCACAGCTCGAATTGCACCGGGACACATCTGCCAGCATGTCACTGCCTGTAGCTCGGGGAGGGCAGCTGGAGAGATGTGCCACTGCACCACAACTCCCTTGAGGAGGCCAGGGGGAAGCCCCCTGTTTTACACACAGCCCCCCAAGGCATTCTGCAGCCACCTGGGTTCTGTCCTTTTCAGGCTGCAGGAATTTTTTACCTCATCCCTTTCCAGAGCAAAAGACATCTGACTGGATCAGGAAAAGACCAGCTCTGCTCCCACTCAAACATCAGTCCACAACCTCTCCAGTAATCATTCCTTATTACCCGAGGCTGACAGTGCAGGGACCAGAGTGTAGGAATAAGGGGAACAGAGTTGTGAAGTAGGAATACATTAAATACAGCCTCCCTACCTTTTCACAGATCCACCATTTTCCACTGGCACAGCTCACCTGAAGGAGCTGAAGAGAGAGAATTTTTTTCACTGGTTAGTGAAAGATAAAAAGCTGATTTCCAGCAATTGCCAAAGAACATCAAGCTAAGAAGTAAATAGGGTAGAAAGAAATGGGCTGCAATATATGCTCAGTCTTTGGTGCCTTTCTTTAATGCCAGTCTTTAGGGGCAGACTTTGCAAAAATCCCCAATTATTTTAGCTGGTTAATCTGGTCCAAAGTAGGCTGTTGGCCAGCCTATATGCTCTGCGTATGATCTGGCTTAGCTAATCTGATAAATTCCAGTTTATTCTCTGGGTAGGTCCTGCAAATCCAGGACTATTTTAATTAGAGAAGCCGGGCAGCGACAGTTTATTGGGCACTGGAGGTAAATTCGCAAGTCCCTGGGTCAGCGCTCGCCAGAGCTGCAGGTCATTTGGGTTAACGAGTTGCCACTGCCCTAAATGATGGCTTTTCCTTCCTCTCGCTGCTGCTAGGCTGCTTTTAGCCTGTTTTTACAGATGAGCAGGCCCCAGAATATTACTGACTCCAGTCTTGGGCTGCGGTTCAAGCACGAAGCACTTTCTGCTCAGTCCTTTCTATTTCCCAGCCTCGGTTTTGCTGCGCCTCTTTGAAGCTAAACACAAAATGAACATTGATTTCTAAGACAGAGGATTTGAATCTTTGGTTTTCCTCATGTTGCTCCTTTTGTAGTGGAGCCTGCTGAGATAAAGCTCCCAGGCTGTCAGTACTGAATCTCCTCCTTTCAGAGGAGAGTTTGACAAAGATCTGTGGTCAGAGGAGACAGGACAGACAGAAGAAACCTCTGGACCATGGTTCCATGAGGAGAAAGGAGGCTGCAGAGTCACTGAGTGCCTGACACGAGGCAGCAGAGCTGGGATGCTCTGCCTTCAGCCACCCTCTCTTCCTCATCACGGAGCAGGAAGCTTCTGCTGCACACAATACAGCTCCACTTTTGTTGTCAAAGACAAACAATTTGTCATTATTTCTATCTGATGAACTTCATGCCACCAAAATTGAGGATGAGGTGCGCAGGACTTCCCAATTTCCAAGGCAGATCATTTGTCAGAAAGCAAAAGCTTCTGTTCTTTTTCTTCAGAAGGATAAGTGAACTGTGCCTATACTGGGACAAGAGACCATAAATAAAGCTGAAATAATGGGAGATCACTCAAAAATTCTCCACGCTTTGGAAATATTTCCATTCACATTTGTAACGCTGAAGAAAGTGGAGTTTTATGTAAGAAACAGGCTGCAGAATAAGGACATTCTTATCTCTGCCCTAAACTTCCTGAAAAAAAAACCCTTCCTGGCTGGTCTTTGTCTCCTCTCCTGTGAACTGAAATTCCTTGTCTTTTTTTCCATCAGAGCCACTTGTGAAAGGTTTTGATCTGTCTGTTCAAGGTGCTGGAAAAGATCAGGGGAATGCTTGAAGAGGTTTCCCAAAGAAAGGCAACCAAAATGCAGCCCAGAGCCTCAGATCCTGTGGGCACAGAGACCCTGTCCTTGTGTGAAGGATTTTAGTGGGTGGGGGGGATTCCTAGCCCCACTGCCACCCCCAGGGTGGAAGCGCTCAGCACATGTCCCAAACTTCATTTTAAGGACAGTCGAGAGGGATCCTCACCAGGCTTTGTTTCTCTCTCCTGACTTTGTCCCAGTGCTGGGGCATTTTGCTGATGTGCTGGAGGACACGAACACCTTGATGGGCCCCATCTGTTCCAGCGAGGCGAGTCCAGCTGAATGCTTGGGGGGTGCCCCGCGTGCAGCTTGGGAACGCGCCTCGCCTTATCCATGGCGAAGCAGTTGGCATGGGCCGAGCTGCCTGGCACCCGGAGGGGGGAAATCCTGAGGTAAATTCGAGTAGACGTGATGTTAGAACAGAACTAACCGTTAGGGCACGCCGGGGTCGCCAGGTCTCCCAGCAGGGACAGGTGCCTGCCACTCCGCGCCTGGCCGCCCGCCAAGGCCCGAGCGCCGGGCCCGGTGCCAGTCACGCATGAAGAGCAGACACAAGGCCGGGCCCACCGGAGACAATGAGTGGTTCCTCTGCTCTCCCCGCCTCTCCCAGCCCGGGTTTGTGCGTGGCTGGTGCCCAGGTTGCTATGTGGCATCTCCAGGGCCGGCAGTGAGGATGCCGTGACGCCGGCGGCGACCCTGCGCGGTGCCTGGAGAATATTCTGCTTGTCCCTCGCTGCTGACGGGGGTGGGGGAGGCAGGAGGGGAGTGAAAGCGGGCCTCCAGAGTCTGAGGTGATTTCTGGGTTGTGTGCAGCATGTCCCAGCTGGAATTTGCATATGTAAGTGTCCAGCTGTGCATCCCGACGCTCGCTGTGCACGAGCAAAGGCAGCCCTGTGCGTGTTTAATCGGTCCAGCTCCAGCTCGTGGCTGCTGCTTCTGCCTGACTCTGAGTCCAAACATCATGGGAAGGGGCTGAAAATCCAGGTGGCACATCGCGTGGTAACTAGAAGCTTTTCCTTCAGCCCTGTGTTTCCAAGGCTGGTTGTTTTCCATCTCCAGATATTTAGAATGTGGTTTCTAGCACCTTCTGTTTAGTAGAAAACACTGAATAATTTTTTTGCAAGAAAACACAGATCATCCTTAAGAGCTCTGAAAGTCGTGCCCCATGCATTCAGAATGGTACAGGCAAAAAAAAAAAAAAAAGGCAAGTCTGTTCAAGTCACAAAGAAAAAATAAATTTTTTCTCTTCACACCACCTCTTTTCCCCCTTCTCTGCTTTCCCTTCTCTCATCTGCTAAATGAGATGTTTCCACAGTTTCATTCAACACAGGATGGCAGTGGCAGAGCTTGGCAGCTCTGGGAGCAAATGACTTACAACCAAAGGACAGCTTGAAAGGCAAACACACGATTCACTGAGCGTCTGGCAATCCGGAGCCTGTCAGTGACCCCTTCCAACTTGCAGCTAAGGAGCACTGGACAGTTCCTTAAATAAAATGCATTTTGCTTTAGCGTAGGAGCTGACCATGCTGACTTCTGTCATCTCTTACATCTTCTCCTATTTTCTTTTGCATTTGCCATGTGTGTTGTTCTGCTGATCCCAGTTCTGAGGGGAAGCGTAGCAATACAGCTGCTGTGCATTTCTTTGTTGTTTCCTTTCCTGCCTTGGCACCTGTAGCCACTGTAACTAAGCACTTTACAGTAATCTTAAAAGCCTTCCAAAAATACTGTGACTCATTAAAACTGACTCAATAATAAAATCGATGGCAGCCTTCTATTCCTTCTGGAAAACTCATCTGCCCTGCAGTTCCAGACAAAAATAAACGAGATAGTTTTTAGTTCTGGGGTTTTTTTTCCCCACAAAGCTTGACTGAAGAAATAAATAAAGTCTCACGTGATACCAGGACCACCAGACTTTGAATTTTTAGGTGTTGCACCTGTGCACATACACTGGTTCTGTGCTTCCTCTCTACTGCCAGCCCTAAATTTAAGATTGTGGGGTTTGAGGGAAGCGCTGAGCCAGTGCTGCTGCAAACATTTAATAAAAGGGAGTGATAGGGAACAGCTTTGTCACAGCAGCATTTACCAGACAAAGAGCTGCCATCTCTGCAGGTGGAATGTGCGCAGCCACACATGTTATCCATGAGCGTGCTTGCTCCTGGCAAAGACATCCTTGGAAAGCATCAGGACAACGGGATGGTGCCTTCAGCTCTACTCCTCCTGCACCCCGTGACCTGTGGGGAGAACCAAGCCAGTTGCTGGCGCTGTGTCCATGCAGAGTGGTGAGGAAGAGGAACGAGAGCAGTCCCTGTGCTCTGTGACCCACACACGCTGCCAGGCAGCCGGGGAGGCACAGAGCATCTGCAGAGTGCTAAGAAAGAGCTGGTCTTATGGTGTCTGCTGATGGACTTAGACGTGGCCAGCTTAGCTCTGCTGGGGCCCAGCTGGTCTGCCCACACAGATGCACAGGCTGGAGGTGCTGGGCTCTCCATCTGCAAGAAGCCCTGAGCACAGCCTGCATCTGCCTCCCAGCAGGGGAGAACAGCTCCCACCCTTTCCTCACCTGGTGCCGTGGCCACAGCCCAGACCCGCACACCTGTGTGCATCAGCAAAACAGGATCATGCTGCTGACCTCCTTAGAAAAGATCTTGGAGATCAACTGAGAAAATGTTCTGTCTAAGAGCTGGAGATTATCTGGTTTAGAGTGTCTCTTTCTCCAGTCCAGAGGGGATGGAGTTATTTTAAATCTTTTTTTTTTTGTGCAAAGAAGAAACCAGAAGATTATTTTCTTTCTTCAATGTCCTGAAACTCCTCAGGGCTGCTTATCTCCAATTGTGCTTGTCAAATACGCCCTTCTGCTGTGCACTCTTCAGGGGAATGCATTTAAGAGCTTAGAAGACCCAGCCAGGAGAGGGGACTGGTGCCCGGATGAGTTAACGTGACAAATGCACACACAGTGAAACAACATCTACAATGGTGGGACTTGGCTACTCCTAAAACCAAAGAATTCAGCTCAAAAGGCCTGTAGGAAGCTGTTCAATCCATCTCCTAGCTCCTGCACCCAACAAAATCAAAATCTTGTCAACTCTTTCCTTAAGCTGTCCTTAAAGAGCTACATTTTGAAAGAAACCGTGCCACCACCAGTCTAGTTCACCACTTCCCAAATCTCACTTCACAGAGATTTTCCTAATTTTTAGAATCGTAAAATCATAGAATGGTTTAGGTTGAAAGGGACCCCCTGCCATGAGCAGAGACACCTTCCACTAGACCAGGTTTCCCATATTTTCCTTTGCATCTTGATCCTGTTGCCTCTGGTCCATCCTCCTTGGAAAAGCAAAACAGACTGGTCCCTGCTGCAAACTACACAAAAGCACCTTGCATGGGACTGAGGTAATGTCAGTCACAGGCAGACCTGAATTCCACAAGTAAATTATTACCTTAATACTGACAGGTTTTTTTCTGGGGGCGAAAAAAAGAAAAATATAAAAAGAGCTCAGTTCCTCATCTCTAAATTTTAGCAGCTGTTCAGTTTGGGCTCTAGCTCCCCACCCAGCTCTGAAATTCGGTGTTGTCCTGACCTGCCAGCCGGCAGGCAGGGGTAAGTCCCCTGTCCCTGACTTCAGTGCAGCTTGGCCCAGCCAAAGAGCTGCAAAATCCTCCTGAAAAGTTGGGAGCAGGGAGCAATGGCTTGATCCAACAGCAAACTCAGGTGCTGCAGCTGCCAATGGTTTTTGTTGCTGCTGCAATTAGCAACCACCTACCATCCAAATGAGTGTTTCCAGTAGTAAACTTTGTGACATGAGGACAAATGGGGAAATCACAAGACCTAATTACAGCTAATTGCCAATCCATGGGAAACACTCCAGTGAACTGGCACTCTACAAAGGGAGGAGACAAGCAGCATTGTTTTAAAACACAAATTTACCAGACATATAATTAGCTAAATACCCACATACTCTTCTAGCCACTTGTTTTATTCTGAATCAGAGCTCCTCTAAGCACTGAACGTGGGGAAGGGATCCTCTTGCTGTTAGCAGGGTTTTAAAGGGCTGTTAACAGGTAAAGACCAAATCTAAATATACTTTGTGATTTCCCTGAAGCTTGCTGTGAATCACATGTCTGTTGTAGGCTCTCCCAGGCTCCACTGATGTGTTGTCATTAACAGAAGAGCTCAGCAAGAGCTGGCCTGGCCATTTTCAGGGAGCAGCTTGTTTCCAGGTGGTGGAGCATCTCCTCCCTGCTGGTGGAGCATTCAGGGACGTTACTCACCTTGACTCTCCATGTGGTTTGCAAGCTCTGAAATGTTTGTTGTTTCACATAACATTTGCCCAAAGTGGATTTTCCTGCACAGTGCTGACACTGCTTCCCCATGAGCTGGTCTTAGATCCCATGTGCAGAGAGATTTGATCCCATGGATTGCTCTGGCTGTGGGACACCACAGCTCAGCAGTGCTGATGTTTGGGGGTGATCCTGGCAGGTTAGTCCACCAGTCACACAGAGAATCAAGAATGGTTTGGGTTGGAAGGGACATTAAAGTTCATCCAGTCCCATTCCCTGCCATGGGCAGGGACACCTTCCACTATCCCAGCTTGCTCCAAACCCCATCCCACCTTGGACACTTCCAGGGATGGGGCAGCCACATCTTATCTGGGCAACCTGTTCCAGGGCCTCACCATCCTCACAACCTCACAGCCAAGAAATTCTTCCTAATCTCTAACATAACCCTGCCCTGTGGCAGTGTGAAGCCATTCCCCCTTGTCCTGTCACTCCAGGCCCTGGTCCCAAGTCCCTCTCCAGCTCTCTTGGAGCCCCTTTAGCCACTGAAAGGGGCTTTAAAGTCTCCCCAGAACCTTTTCTTCTGCAGCCCAAACACTCTCATATACTTGTCCCATATTTTGAGGTTTGCTGGTGACAAATAAGGCCCAGAAATCTCCCCAGTGAGCAATGTGGGAGTTGCTTCCCATCTCTCTTCATCCTCATGCCCCTCTGTTTTTAATTCACAGCAAACCTGTGGTGGCACTTCCCTGCGTGAGCTTCCACTGAGTGCAGGAGAGAGGGCTGAAACTGGGGCTGAATGCCCTGGTTTTTAAATCTTCTCTGAATGGCACAGTTACATCTGGCTGGTTTTGCTCATTTACAGTTTAATGTAAATACCAGCCCTGGAACTCATTTGGGAAGCTTGCATATGCTAATGTTTTGTAGCTGAATTATTATTATTTTTTTTACATTAAACAATAATATTGATATTTTCAAACTTTGCATGCCAAACACCGAAATTGAATTAAGTATTGTTTAAAATAACAATAATATAAATTTGTTTTAAATGAATTTAGTGTCATTTCATTGTTTGAAATGTAATGTGAGAAAATATTACTGCTGGGGCAAGAGTAAATATCTAAGTCTGTTAATTTTATTGAAGTAGTGGATAGATCCACATGAACTATTTCTCTGTGTGTTTGGTTAATATTTTATTGAAAATTGGTGTTAGCTCTAACTAATGAAAATCCAAACTCACTTCACATATGAAGGTGTAAAATGCATCCAACAACTTAATAACCCATTAACTTCAGTGGAATTTTTTATGCTAAAATAAAAAATAAAGTGTTTTGAAGAGATGTATAGAGAGTGGAAATCAGCCAAAACAAAGCAGTCCTTATTCTGAATTAACAGGGATGGATGTGCAACCAAGATCCTTCATTATCCGGCAGCCAGTTTCAAAGGACACTGCAAGAAAGCCCTGCAAATAATTAAAATATTGTGTACTTCTTAAATAAACGCTTTCCATGCGTCAACACTGGAGCATTTTGCAAAGGGCAGCAGAGTTCACTCCGTTTTCCAGGTGGTGAAACTGAAGCCTGGAGTGGGGATGTTATTTGCCTGGGCTCACCCTGCCAATGGCCAGGGCTAGAGCCAGGAACAAATCCCTGTCTCTTGACAGCTAATCCAGTGCCTAAGCCAAGATGGTCTCCTGCTTCAGGAAAATGCTTCCTTTGTAGGTAGCACTTGAGCACATGTTAAAGTCAAGGGGACTTAAATGTCTGCTGGAAGTTAAGCCTATACTTAAGTACTTTCCAAACAGAGGGTAAACTTAAACCCATGTTAAAGCGCTTTCCAGAATCCGGGCAAAATCTGTCCAAAGCGCTTGATTCTTCTAACTGCCACAATTAATGGTGTGGAGAAGTCGAGTTCTGGAGATCCCGATCTCTTTCCATCCTTTGCTTTGTTGTTATTTCTCCAGGTTTTTCATAAAGAGGGGAAGGTAAGGAGGCTGTTTTAGATTTTTTTTGGAGTCCTTCTAAATCTAGTTCTGTGTGTCCTTCTTATCTAGATGGAATTTCAGTGTTGATTCTCAGTGTTTTATTGTGGATCCGGCCACGCTCGAGACTCGCATGCTATTACGTAATTATCAACTCTCCCATCTGTGTGGAATGAATAAATGTGTTTATTAGGAGAGGAACAAACGGTCTTAACAACACGGGGGAAAAATATCAGGTAGCCTGAAACTGAACCATGTTGGGTTTGTTGACTTTACCAAGAACCACGTCCTCGCTGCTGTGTGGCACTCGTGAAGTTATGAAATTGCAGTCATGGCAGATCTGAGCATGTGTCTTGTGTGACAGAAGGGGAGGGTGGATATCAAAGTACTCTTCTTCCTTCCAGAAAATTAAAACCATGGGGTTTACACAGGGCTCCACTCGAGAAACCATCAAAAGGCAACTCATTTCCATGGAGCACCGATAACACCACCGGTGTGGATTTGAGGAGAGACATGTGTGGCCTCAACCATGCAGGGAATTTGATCTGTGGGATGAAATCCTGGTGCAGAAAGGTTGGTACCTGTTAAGAAAGGCAAAGAAAGAATCCCCAGGGGGTACATTTGTCTAAAGAAGGTGGAATTAGGGTATCGTAGAATCATATCATAGAATCACAGAATATTTTGGGGCAGAAGGGGCCTCCAAGATTATCTGGTTCTAGCACCCCTGCCATGGGCAGAAACATCTTCTGCTCGACCAGGTTACTCAGAGCCACATCCACCCTGGTTTTGGACACTCCCAGAGTGTTCAACACCTTCAGGATATAGGACAACTCAAGGGTTTGGACACACAAAATGCATTTCTTCAATAGAAGGTGTAGGAGTTATCTAGAATTGGTGTTGTTGACCATTGAGAAAAAAAACTGTCAGGAAGGGTTTTAGACCTGAGGTTTGAAAAAATAGGTTTGAAATGGGTATATGGAGTGAAATGGAATGTGCTAGGAATGGGAGAAGGGGTAGATCAGGGAAAGAAGCCTTGTCTTGAAGGTTAGGAGAGGCAGGTCTGAAGTTTGGTTGTGAAACTGAAAGGATCTTGCACAGTAAGGAAAAGAAACAATAAAAGAAACAATAAAAGAAATAATAAAAGAAACAATAAAAGAAACACCAGCCCTCTAAAGAAAAGAAAAATAATGGATGGGTCTACCACAGAGCATGGGTTAGAGATTAGTGTGTGTCATGCAGGCATTGAAGAGACACTACCTGGGCTTTCCCTGGGGATGAAGACGGATAACAGGAATGAGTGGGAATGGGTAGAACTGGAGAGGGCCATGTGCAACACGCAGACCTCCAAGCAATTCATGTGTTCAGGTCTGGGAGGATCAGATCAGCCCCAGGAGGGAGAAGGAGCTGCCACATGGAATCACCATTCCTGTGGCAAAGACTCTCAATAAACTGTTCAAAGCATGAGTACTCTGCCCTGAGCATCTGACTGGGAAGCAGCAAACAGTACCTGTAATAAAGGATGGAACAGCTGTTGAAAAGTGATTAGGGAAACTCCTGGCTGTACCTCAAGACTACGCAGTGCTTTAGAGCAGCTTTTTAAATAACTGAACATGTGAAGGCACATGACAATGGGATAAATGCAAGTTGGGTTTGTGAGAGACGGAGTGCTGAGCTCCTTGGAGAGCTTTCTCTGTGAAGTTAAGAACAGTGTCATGCCCCAGTCTAGCTGGACTCCTCTGAAGAATTGAATATATTGTGCTGTGCAGGGAATATGAGATGATGGTGGAGAAGGGGAGGATTAAAAGCAGTGTTCTGTCATGGGTCAAAGCGTGTTCAAAGGGGCAAGGGTGGAAGGTGACTTGGGAAGAAGAAACGAGGAGGTGGAAAGTGGTTATGGAGTTGCTTGAGCTAATGAAACACATGGCTGATAGAAAATTTGGAAGTGCTGTTGATTGGGATCAACACACAGAATTTGGGTATTGTCAAGCACAAAGGCAATGCACTTTGGGACCAATAATAGGAGCTGCTGCCTTAAACCATGGGCTCTTCAGCTTGAAAGACAGATGTAGAGAAAGACTGTGTTTAATGCTTAGGGAACGGAGATGGGCCACTACGCAACCTGGCTGTGAGCAGAACAAGGCCAGCCCTCGAATTATTTCCATTTTATTGCAGGGCTGTGGCAGGGTTAATGCTGTTGCAGGAGGCACGGAGGAAAACATACGCAGGACAGTTGTGGTTGCCCATGTTTAAGATTCAGACTGGCAGGGTTACTGGGGCGACTGGGGAAATGGAGAACCTATTTTTATGAAAGAAGGCTGAAAGAGCAGGGCTTGTTCAGCCTAATAACATGAAGGCTGGGAAGAGATAGGCCTGCTCTCCAGAAATGCACCGAGGGGGGGGTAAACACTAGGGAGGGATAAGAGCTATATAAGCTGAAATGCTGGCACAAGAACAAATAGGCAGGAACTGGCTCTGAATAAATCAAGGCTGGAAGTTGGAGGGAAGCTTTTAACTGACAGAGGGAAGGGGATCCACATCAGACCCTGCCAGTGTGAGCGGGACAAAAATAATCCAGTAGTTTTAAGATGGTGTTTGATAAACTCATGGAACCTGTGCAGTTTTGCTCCCTCTGGTGTAAAGAACCAGAGTGTCCAGACTTGGAACAGCCCTCTGAATTCTGCAGAATATTTAACGCCTAAGATGCACATGACAGATAATGCATGTCAGAGTAATTATTTTAGGCTCTGTGCAGCCTCTGGCAAGCTCTAATTACCTGAAAGCAGCAGCAGCACAGTTGGAAGGTGGAGCAGGGCAGGAATCCGCTCCTGTTCACTGCTACAAGGAATGCAACTGCACTTAGTCACTGAGAGCAGTGTGCTGTGTTGGAGCACAGTAATTTTTATGTTCACCAGTAAATGCTTCCTGCATCATCCATGGTGCCTGTCCTCAGAACTGTGACTCCTCCTGTGACTTCAGCAGGAGCAGAATCCCACCAGTCAGCAAAGCATCTGGAAATTGTCACCTGAAACACTCTGCTCTGCAGCACTTTCCTGTCTCTGGTGAGTCCAGTGGATAACTGAGGCAGGTTAGGGATGGATGTTACCATGGAAGGCTGCAGCCAAACGGTGACATATCTAACTCCAGGTCACCCTCTACACTACAAATATTCCCGAGTACCCTGTAGGTGTTTTCACCCTCCTCAGAGAGTGTTTCTTAAAGAAATCCCTTCTGAGACAGCAGGAGTTCTGCAATCTGCTGTTTTCTAAAATGATCAATTAAAACACCAAGTTTGCATAAGGTAATCTGATGCAAACCACCTGAAGGTCACAGAGCCTGAATATAAGGTCACTGAGGGATCTCCAGGTTCATGTCATCAGGTGGAAGAATAAGGAGGGATGTGTTTTGACAATGTTTATGTTTAATTTAACAATTAACACTGGCCTCACCTATTGATCTCTATGCAAACATTTGTTATGGTGCACGATGACATTGGAGTTAGCAACTTTGGATTCTGTTAGGGGTGGCTTCAGCTGAGCTGCATTAAGAAATGCTAATTGCAAGTCATGAGGAAGGAAAGCTGAAACAAAAGAAGCCATGCATTCTTGATGAATGTCCCTGCTCTGGGCAGAGATGCCATAACCAGAGGCCTTAGATGGGAAATGGATCTTTTATTTTTCCAGCTTGGGTCATACATGGTTAAGTTTTATCTCACTGCCAGCTCTGAGTGAGACTGATCATTTTTTAATTTACCAAACATGATTTAACCCAGTTTCTCATTGATGTAAATATTACCAGCCTTCAGCTTTCATTATTCCAGTGTGGGAGAGTGAAAGTTTGCTGGCAGAGAGCCCTGAGTACCCTGAATGGGCAAGCTCTGGAAAAAACTGAAAATACAGTGTCAGGAAAGCCTATGGATGGAGCCACACAATAAAAGGGCTGTGTTCTTTTATTGTCAGTACTATCCTTACTCCTGGAGAGCTCAGAGGTGGAACCTGAAGCCACTTGCTGCTCCCATCTCCAAATATGCACATCCACCTCCTCCTCTGTGCCCACACCAGAGTTCCTGTGCCTCTGCAGTGAATTGTACCTCGACCCCGGAAATAATTAAAATTTGAGAATATCAACCAGTACGAAGCACAAAGATGAAAAATGCACCCCTGCCCTTTATTGGCAGATGTGCTGTTGGACATTGGTCCTGAAACCACACCTGAGAGGCTGTGCCCTGCCTGTCACACCACCAAAACAAGAGGAACTCCCTGGGAAAAATTTAGGTGAAGCAGTTAGGAGGCTGGGAGAGGGCAGGAGGAATTGAACAGCAGAACTGAGGTGATGCATCTGGTCACACACAAAGTCAGTGGTGCAGGCAAGAGAGAGCCAGAGCTCAGTATTCAGCAGGCTCAGTGATTATCCTAAAATTCTTAACCATTTAAAAAAGTGGTGCACATTGGTTGTGTCTGCTCTGGACCTGTGATATTGTGTGATGACTGAGCTAGCATTTCTCAGCAAGGTCCCCTCATCAGCTGAACCCTGGTGATGGCTGCTGTGAGAGAAATGAAACTCCAAAGGGTGCATGGAGGTCTGGGAGGCAACGTGGTGTTTGGAGAGCAGGCCAACATGTGGCAAATCAGGGAAAGGAATTGCTATTTTGGACAGGCTGAAGGAGAAGCAGAGGAGATAAAGGACAAGGAACACAGATAGGTAACAGCAGAATAGAAATAGATATTTTGGCAAGGGAGCAAGTGAGAAAAGGGCTGGCTTGAAAACCTCCTCTGGAAGCTCCCTAATCTATTTTTATAACCTTCCCCTGACCCTTTTTTCCCCGTGTCCTCAATTATTTGGGGTAAGCATTGTCCCTATCTTCGTTAGCTCATCTATATGTGCATGCAACCTAATGACATCAGTGAGCTACTTAATCCTAGTCTGTCAGTGTCATCCTGGATTAATTTACTCCCTCTTCAGCACTGGCTGTCACTTGGGTGAGTGTCTCCTGCACCTTTTCTTTCCCTCTGCTCTTCTCTTCCCCTCGTGCCTTTGGCCAGGGACCCTGTTGGCTGAAGTGCCCCCCGTGACATTCCAGCAGATCCCCCGCGCTAAACGCTGCAGACGTGCCCTCTTTGTCTGCTGCCTCCATCTTAATTCCTTATCTGCTTACGGGGCAGTGTCTCCCCCCCTCCCCATTGCTGACCTTGTGGATTAATGTATAGTGTGGGACTGTAAGCTTTCTTGAAGGCTGGGTGAATTGTGTCCTCAGCTCCCCATCTGTCGACATCGTCCCTTATTGCCTTCTGCACAGTGACACGGACGCAGCTGAGACTTCATAGGAAGCAGATGAAAGAGCTGGGTTGTTGTGGGTTTTTTTTTTCCTTTTTCTTTTCTTTCTTTTTTATTTATTTTATTTTTTTCTTCACAGGGAATTTCCAGTTTGGCAACTGGTCTCTAGTAGTGGCTTCCTTGTGGGTGTCTTGTTTAATCAAGGGATTGCCGAGTCTGAATATTAATCAGCTCTATTTAAAGAAGTTGGAGACATGAGATGTGTAATTGCTGTGATAATAAGGTGTAGCCAGAGGTGTCTGGTTTGTGTGGCTGGAAAGTAAAGGCTGAATATTTTGGAACAGAAAGAGAACAGAAGGTGAGACTATAGGATGAATACCTGGGAAAGAGCTTCTTGCTCTGAGGATCTCAAGGTCTCTTCCAAAGCTAAATTGGGGAAAGTCTTTCCATGGCTATCTGGGGAGCAAAGCCCTCCCTTGGTCAGGTGCAACCCCCTGGCAGCAAGACAGAGAAAGCAGGGGACTACCAAAGATACTGGGGAATTCCTCCTCTGGCAAGAAAGGTACAGCTTCCCATGGAAACAGTGTTAAAAGTGACCAGAAGAGCAAGTATCCCAAAGCAGGGCAGCTGTTTTGTGTGGGCTGGTTTGTGTGAGGGGGAAAAGGTGCCTAGACTCGTGATCAGGGTCTCAAGAGAAGGCAGTCACGTGTAGTTCTTGCTATTCACACTGGATCTGTGGGGCACTTTCTGCTGGCCTGGCCTTTGAGATTGTTTTTCCTGATGCCACTGTTTCTCCACGGAGCCCTGGCTGGAGGTATGCAGAGAGCTGGCCTCCCTCTTTTGTTTCCAGCTCTTACTTTGCATTAAAAGATGATGAAAAGCTGCTTGAAAATGCATTTAGCATTTCCCTTGCAGTCAGCTTTGTAGCATGACTGCCGTGTGCTTTGGTGCAAGGAATTACATATTGCTCTCCTTGACTGTTTGCTTTTCCATTTCTCTCCGCTCTTGTGCTGGGATCTGCCACCCCCCTGCCAAACACACACAATCTCCTTCTCCACACGCTGCTGTCCACTTATGAATTCCCTAACTGGACTGTTCTCCCCAGGAGCATTGGTTCTGTCATTGGTTGTTTTGCTGCTTGGAATAGGCAGGGAGATGATTTGCAATCACAACTTCATGTGTTTGAACACGAATGGTGATGGAGTTGCCCAGGGCTCAGCCAGACTCACCCAGAACGGGTGTAAATCATTTTGTCTGCTCCATTTTGAAGACCACAGAGCTGAAATGGGTTATCCTACACAGGAGTGTGGCCACGTGCTGGTAAGAGCTAGAAAATGCCATCAAACCCATCACGAGCCAGGCTGTGCTGCCAAAGAAAACAAGTGCAGGGAGCAAGTTCCAACACCAGACCCCTTGTCACCTGTGCCTCTCACTGAGTCAAAGTGGAGATATGTGTAGAGTTTGGGGTCCTTGGTCCAACAGCAGAGGTCATCAGGAGCCTGCAGGGTGGGCACACAGAGCCTGGGACCCCTGGGTTTGTTTGGCCAGAGCAAGCTGAGAGGGGATCCACAACCTGGCTTCAAGTGTGGTCACAGAGGGGACAGAGCCAGACTGTTCTTGGAGGCACACTTAGAAGGATAAGAGGCAGCAGCCACAAATTGCATCATGGAAAATTCCAGTTCGGAATTACAAAAGAAATTATCTGCACGAGGGTAGTCTGGAACAGGGGGTCAGCACCTTGTGGCATCTCCATGTGCACTGAGGAAGCCAGGTGGCCACCCAGCTTTGCAACAAGTCCTGAGTGTCTTTTTATTTGCATTTAGGCACAGCCGTAGAAAACAGTGGCTTTGTAATAGAGAAATGACCTCTCAATGGATCTACTTCCTACTGCTCATTGAAAAATAGAATTTCCATCCCATGGGAAATTCTGGTATTTTCATATTTGTTTTCATCTCAAATTGGAACAGATAATTCCTGAAAAGAATTGATTTGCAAATGTCAGAGTGTTTCGTGTTGACATTTTCAGCTAAAATGAGATATTTTTGTTTGAATCAGGTCATCATTTGCCTCTGCCTGAACAGGCTCTTGCTTGCAGGAGCTGCAGCTCTGTTTCCTGTGATCCCAGGAAATCCTATGACTGGTTAAACTGTGTCTTCCATAACATGGCCTTATTTCTTCCAGCAGCTGATTACTTGAGGGAATTACAAGTCTTCCAGCCTGCAGTGTGCTGGCTTGAGCAGATGTAGAACAAAACAAGAACTGTCACTTTTCCGACCAGAACTCGTTTTTGGGAAACATTTTTTCCCTGTGTGAAGAATCTTGGTTTGAGTGAAATCTCATTTTTTGAAGGGAAAGCAGTTTGTTTCCCCTTTATTCTAAAGAAAATGTTCCATCAGCCCAACATGCAATAAATACACTCACATATAGGTGTGAAGGTATTTCTTTTCTGCTTTAACAAATGCTGCAGCCACGCTCTGTTCTCATTTCCCACACACAAGCTCAGACTTTTCCCTGTTAGTTTCAGTGGAGTTAATCCAGTCACGGAGACATAGCTGGGACTAAATTTGGCCCAAAGAAGAGATTTATTGTCTTCTGTAATAACACAGAGATGCAGCCACAGCTGGTACAAACCAAGGAAATCGTGGAATTTGGATGACTTATACCTGCCGAGGTTCAGCCCCAGAAATATTAATAACTAACTACCTGTAGTGCTTACAAATGTATTTACAGTCCATTCCCAGGGCTGCTTTGGGCAGAAGACAGCACATTTGCAGGTTTGCTTACTCAGTCTGGCAAGAAGGGGTTTTCACACTTCCTGCTCTGTTGGCAGCAGCCACGGTGGATCCCCTCTCCCATTCCTCTTCTCCCAGCCAGGGCTGTTTGTCCAGAGCCTCTGCAGGATCTGCCTGCAGATCTTCTGTTCTTTCCGTGCTCCAAACCCTGTGTTCTGCAGAGTCAGTGTGAGCTGAACGCAGGCATCTGAGGACACAATTTGGGCTTAAAATTTGTAGCACATTAGGAGCATGCTAATTGCCTGGGGTGACATCCAGCTGACAGCTGATTCGATGGTAACCCTGTTCTTATTCCTGTTTAAAATTCTATCTCCTAAATAAATGAGTGATGGGATCGATAGCCTCGCTCTGTTAACAGGAGGGCTGTGGTGCACCATTGTGACTTTGACTTTGCTGTTTTCTTTACCAACTAATTATGACCAAAGTGACATCACAGGTGATCTCTGCTTCTTCCTGCAACACTTTTAAGACCTCTTCGTAGGCACTTTTCCCAGAACCAGTGGCTTTGGTCATCTGCCTCTCTGGTTTCCTGTTCATTACCTGTGTTGAAAAGTGGAGAAAAGGAGGCTCAGAGGGGACCTTCTCTCTCTCCACAACTCCCTGACAGGAGGGGGCAGCCAGGTGAGGGTCAGACTCTGCTCCAGGGAACAAAGGACAGGGGAGGTCTAGTTTGGATATCAGAGAAAATTTCTTCACTGAAAGGGTGGTCAAGCATTGGAACAGGCTGTTCAGGGCAATGGTGGAATCCCCACCCCTGGAGGGATCTAAAAAAAGTGTGGATGTGGCACTTGGGGACATGGTTAGTGGTGGCCTTGGCCGTGCTGGGCTAATGATTGGATGTTCTCAGAGGGCTTTCCCAACCTAAAGGCTTCTGTGATTTTAAGTGCTCAGATGAACTCATCCAAGTTGTGTCCTTGGTGCTTCCTTGCCTGGCTGGGACATTTCCTTCTGCATGCCGGGGTGGGCATTTAAAAATACAACTCACTTGATTGCTTGCCCAAATGTTTGCTGATGGAAGTATCTACACAGTGAGAAAATGTCAATCAACCTAATTGCATGTGCAAATTCCACTCTGCATGTGTAAATACAGGATCTGTGTGTGGTTTAAGTCTCTGCACTGGGAAACTGGGCTTTGCTACCTTTTAAATGCAGTCATTTAGGGTTTGTACAAGGGGGAATGGCATCAAGTTGCACCAAGGGGAGGTTCAGGTTGAGTATTAGGAAATATTTCTTCACTGAAAGAGTGGTTAAGCCTCAGAACCGACTCCCCAAGGAAGTGGTGGAGCCACCATCCCTGGAAGTGTTCAAAGAGCAAGCAGACTTGGCACTTTGCAGTGTGGTTTTGTGGGTTTAGGTTTTGGTCAAAGGTTGGACTGAAGACCTTGGAGGTCTTTTCCAGCCAGTTGTATGATTCTTTCTGTCAGTGCTGCCACAGATGAAGTAACAAATAGGAAAAAATATTAAATTGAATTAAGGCAGCAGTGATGTCTGTGCAGCAAGGACAGGCAGGGCTGGGTGTCAGATCCCACACAGCCCTGGGCTGTGAGCTCAGGAATGGACAGTTAGGAAGGGTTAATGTCTCATTTACATGACTGAGAACAAACAACTACGGGAAATGCCCGGTTTACAATAAAAAAGATGTGGATTGGGAGGTTCAGGGGAACAAAAGACTCACAGATAACTTGAAGCAGTATATCCAGGAGAGACCACATCCATTTCAGTGGCCTGCTAAGCATCAGACCTTATATCTGTGTGGTCAAATCTCTGCATAGTTGGTTAACCCGGTCATAATAAAAGAAATTCAGTGAATTTCTCTCTCCACAATCCTCGGATGAGATTTTCTTACTTTGCCCAAGCACTTTCCATGGGAACTTCTCTATTAAATCAAAGCAGACATCCCTCTACCCCTCTATCTGATAGTAGCCAGCACCACTTGCTTCAGACTAAGGTGAAGCAAATCCTGCAATGGGAAGCTAAGGAATAATTTGCTGTAGATAAAGTTACTTTGCTCAGAGGTTATCTTCAGCCACAAAGCACAATTCTTGCTATCTGATCCCAAGCAGCATGAATCTTTACTTGCCACTCTGCAGGAGAATGAGATCTCCCCATTGTTCCCGGTCCTGGTTTCCAAAATCCATCTTTTCTGCATGTACCTTGTCCCTAGATGGAGCTGTATTTCACCGGTGTGCTGGGTACAGGACCAGCAATGCCCCTGTTTCACAGTTTATTGTCAGGAATATTGCAATTTGCTGCCTGTTGTTCTCTTTGGTGCTCAGTTCTGCCTATGTGCTTTCTTTTTTTTTTTTTTTCCTGAGGATGTTTGTGCTTAGGAAGAAAAAAACCCAAACAACACAAAACAAAAAGAAAATTACTGTGTAACCCCCAGTACAAGAATCTGATTAGGAACAGAGCCCTGGGAGAGGCAGGGGCAAATTCTCTGTCCGAGCTACTTTGAGAATTGTTATGCATTATATTGCCATAAAATAACAATCAGGAGTTGGAAGAATAAGGATTATTCCCATGAAAAGCCACTTCTCCCAAACAGCAGCACTGCATTTAACCAGTTGTGTACTTAATATTTCATTGGAATTAATATTGTTACTAACAGATGTCCATTTTCAGCAGAGCAAACAGAGATGGGATTTTATTGTTTCTCACTTCCACATAAATGGATCTTGAACAGTGATTACGAAAAGCAGCAATTAAATGTTAAAGCTGTAAAGCTCAGGTTTAACCACTTTCCTCAGAAACTTGTGCTTCTCCCCAAAAGCTGGCAAATAAGAAATGCCAGGCTTTAAAGTGCTACAGGTTTTGGAGTTGTTTTCGAGGCTGTGTGTGTCTCCCTTTCGGCCCCACGCAAACAAACCTGCAGATTAGTGAGTGTGTGCTCGGGCGTGTGCGTGCGCGAGTAACCCAATTTCTGCCTTTCCTACTTTGCCCAGATTAGAGGCCAAGCCCTGCAATGTGGTGGCGAAACACCCAGGCTGGAGCTGGGGCTTAGTTTTTCTTGCTTTTGATGTAACAGGTAGATAGAAATGTCCCCTCATGGGGACGGGTTTATTTGATGCAGCTCTGCCGTTTTATTTATTTACCCATAGCTGCGGTGTTATTTTGATGCAAAACTCTGCCTGCCTCCCCCATCCCCCCTTCCCCTCCTGCCTTCCCTAGAAGTGACATGATCAAAAGCTATTTCTTCTTCAGAGTGATTTCCAGTAACCTCCGGAGCAGTTTTTTTAATTAAATAAACCTCATCTTGTCTAGCTTTCTGGTCAGCATTTTGAACCCCCTGCAGATGGGTCTGAAGGATTAACAGCAAATCCTCCTCGACCCAGCTCAAGCAGATGGGCGGCATGTGTCTGATAAATACTAGGACAAGGTCTGCTTCCTCGTGTTTCCAACAGATAGACGGTATACCCTGTAAATTAAATTTAAAATGGTGGCCCTTTCAACCCTCAGAATAGCAGAGGAAAAGGAATACAAATGATATGAATTTCCCATTCCTGGCACATTGTCACCTCCCGACCACCGAGTCAAACATCACCTGTTGGGCAAAGTGGTGCCTCCAGGGAAGGTCAGGTCAGGGAAATGCTGAACTGGGAGAGCACACACAATGTGTGTGTGAGCCCCCATTCCTGCCTGCTGCATCTCTTTGCTGATGGCTTTTATTTGCATATCAGTTCGCAGAGTGTCCTCTTTCCAAATGAATGTCCCTTTAACATTGGTGCCCATGCAGCTGCTGCCACGGGAGGCAGACCCGGATTCCTGCGAGGGCACAGGAGGGAAGCACTCCGCCCTGGGCAGGGGGTTGTGCTGAGCTCCCTGGGCGGAGAACTGGCCATTTCCCCCACCTATTCACTTGCAAGGGGTCAGGAATGATGACCTTGGCTTCGGGCAAGGGCAGGTCATGGGGATGGAGGGAGGGCTCCGTGCATGTCCCTCTTGCTTCCACAGAGGCCCTCCAGGCCCAGGCATTTGCCAGTTTGCCAGAGATGCTAAAGACACAGCCCCTTTCTCCTTATTCTGTGCCTTTTTCTTTTTCTTTTTTCCTTAATTTCTTTCCCTTTAGAAGGAAAACCAGACGTTTTGAAGTGTCGTGCTTTATCTGTCATTCCTCCTGCCATCTCTTGCCCTCCAGGCTGGTGGTCACTCGGGAACAGAAAGATTTGCCTACAATTGCTCTGCCTGCCAGCATTAGTGGAAACTGCCTTTCCCCGGTGACCTTGCTGCTAAGCTGGAGACTGCCAGTGACTGTCACCTCCAGTGACACTGCTCAGAGGGTCCTTGTCAGAACAATTACCGCTGGGATGTCACTAGATCGTCTTGCAGAGCCTTGGGCTCCTGAGTCGGGGTACCCGTGGTATTTTGGGGTAAAAAGTACTGTGTTTATTGGCCAAATCTCGGGGGTGTGGCACGCTTGCAAAGGCGGTGGCTCTGCACCTCTGCAAACAGGTGAGGAGGTGGTGGGAGCCGTGCAGAAGCAGCAAATGAGATGTCACTTGAAGGCTCATTTAAATCTCAAGTCGGAGCGACTGGATTTGGGGGGGACATCTCCTGTTAGAAGCATCAATACATAGTGGAGAGTGGGTTTTGCATTTCTAGAACATTGGTTTTCCCTCTCAGATAATTTAGGCTATGATTTAAGGAAGGAAAAAAAAAAATTAGCTAAACCAGTTTAAGGGTAGCAAGCCTGCCAGCCTTTCCTCCCAATCCATCCCAGTCGGCATTCAAGGGTCATATCTCCTGCAGAGCCCTTTGTAGATAAGGTGTTGTGGGATGAATGCTCTCTTGGAACGGTGATAGCAGTGGAAAAAAAATGGGAGAATTCAAAGGAGGAGTTTAAAATGCCATAAAGCTGCTGGACTAAATGTTCAGCTGTTGCAAACCAGCTTACTCTTGGCTGTGGGTGGACTTGCATCGTGTTACTCAGCTCAAAATCTGGTCCACAAAATCACAAGCAGAATAACAGAAGAGGCCCCCGGGCAAAATTTATAATTTTTGTGTGTTTCTGGATGCTGTTTCTGCTAGTTCTCACTTTTAATTATCTAAATGACACTTTCCACTGATGCTCTCTCCAGCAGGATCACTGTGGGCATAAAAAGCACATTTCCTTAAGCATTGCTTGTCTCTCAGGATTGCAAAGTGCCAAGGTAGAAGAAGCACTTTCTTTTATGACATATGCCCATGTCAGCTCACCTTTAATCCTTGTGATGAGAAACACTCAAACTTTGTAATGATGGCTGGTAAATCTGAGTGAATGAACAGGAGAGAAACAAAACCATTCACTGACTTATTTTTCCAAATAGCTGGAACCATTCAGAAAATTAGCCAGCTTTTTTTTTTTTTTTTCCCTTGGCTTGCCCAAAATATTTTAATTTTAAT
>VZSE01003283.1:7780-50132 GCA_013398275.1 Promerops cafer | reverse complement strand
TTTTTTTTTTTTTTTTTTTTTAGCTGTGCTCTTTATCTGCTTGCAGGGCTGTGATGTTGGAGTTTGACAACTCCCTGCCTTTTCATGGCCTGGCACAAGGAAGCTGAGATAAGTGGAAGGGAAAAGTTATGTTTTGTGATAATGTGGTGTCCCCCACAGCACACACCTGTCTGCCCACTGAATATTTCCTCATTTGCTTGTGAGACATAAGAATATATTTGGAGCCAGAGTTTGTCTTTAGCTGCAAAGTCACAGGGCAAAGCCAGGCTCAGTTGTCAATTTTAAAAAGCACAGACCTTGTCTACTGGAGACCTGCTCAAAGAAAACTTCTTTTTCTGTGATAAGTAGAAAACTCAATGTTCAAAGTGTCCATTTAAAGCAAATTTTTCATAGCTGAGAATGTAACTGTTGAACAATTCATACTGAAGTAGTTCCTTTTCTCTTTTTTTTAATCAGGATTGCAGTTTAAATTTTTTCAAGATGGACTTTTCTTGGTTTTGTCAAAAATATTGAATGACAAAAAATGTCAATTTTTTCAGCTTTCAAGAGTAATAACTTGTTTTCTTTTTCATGTAAAACATTTCTATCAACACATTTTAACACATTACCACTGGCATGTTACCAGATTGTCTTGCAGAGCCTTGGGTTTAAAGAGGTTTTAAAATTTACTGGTGCAGGAAAAAGTCGAGAAGATTTCACCCAAAGAATATATTGTCTTTCACAGAGCAGAGCCCCAATGCTGTCTTTTCAATTTCTGTGAGGGATGTTTGGAACTAGTATTTTTTTGCTTTTATACAGCACTTCTGTGTTCCAGGCCAGGTTGGAGGGATCTGGGATCGTGGAAGGTGTCCCTGCCCATGGCAGGGGGTGGAATGAGATGGGTCCCTTCCAACCATTCTGGGATTCTGTGATGCTGAGATTGGAAAGATGACTGGATCTGTTCCTCATCCAACCCAACCACACTGAGAGGGAAGGAAGTGGCCCAGGGGCAGGAGACACCTCTGGACCAGGTGAGCAGCAGGACAAGGTGTGGGAGGCTGCCCTTCCACACACCCTTCCCTCTGCAGGACCTCCTGGAATGGAAAAGCCTCAGGAGCAATTCTGAAGAGCAGCGATTTATTCTCCACTTTCAAGTGATACTGTGAACCTTT
Source organism: Promerops cafer (assembly GCA_013398275.1). Classification (NCBI taxonomy): domain Eukaryota; kingdom Metazoa; phylum Chordata; class Aves; order Passeriformes; family Nectariniidae; genus Promerops; species Promerops cafer. The sequence continues at coordinate 48,981 of VZSE01003283.1, read as the reverse complement.
TGAAGCAAAATGAGGTGGTTATTTTTTTTGTGTGTGTGTGTTGTTTCTTTTTTTTCCCAGGGATTCCCCAAGTGGATGGCTGTCAAAGATTTTAATATACTGCAGGCACAGCAGCTAATTCTCAAATCTCTTGCAGAAGGATCTTACAGAGGGAAGCTAGGATGCAAATCCTTTTGAAGGCTTTTTCCATTTTGAAACCTATAAATAGGAAAGTAGGGCAAAATGACTTTGACAAGTTTAGACCTCACCTTCTTTAATTACTCTCTTTGGATCAACAACCTGACTGCAAATGCTTATCTGCTCCCACATTACGCACAGGTTTGGAGTTTATTTTTTAAGAATAGTGCATGACAATTCTGCATAATATTTTTAATACCCCTGGCCTCCAGAGATTTCCATATTCTAGTTGATCTTTACATTTATAATTGATATAAATGGTGAACAGGGCTGATTGCTTGAATTGCCCTCTCAGTGTTAGAAGTCTACTTTTCTTTAAGAATACTAAATTTTATTCCTAATTCTGTTTTTTCATTCCTTCTTCCTTTTTTAAAAAATGTAAACATTTAAATTGAATGTGCTTTGCTTCTGCTTAGTAATAATTGCTAATATAAACTATAAGCTATAAATAAATTAGTTGCACGGGTGCTGTTTTTATAGATATTTAAAATGAGGCTTTAAAACAAAGTTCTAGTCACCCTTCTAAAATGTATGATGTTGTATTAATAAAAAAATGATGATCCTTTTGGGTCCCTTCCAACTCAGAATATTCTCTGGTTATTTCCTATCTCTGTGACTATTGCATGTACACAGTGTAAGGAAGAAGGTGGTTTGTGTCACTTTACATAGAGCACACGTGAAAAATTACACAATTGTGCTAATTACTGTATTTGATTATGCCTCAGGATCAGAGACGTGGCTATTTTAGGGTTATTTATGCTTTTCTGTGGTATGAAGGGCTGTAAGTCATGTTAGTTTAGTACAATATTGTTTTTTGCCTCATTTATCATGCCAGTATCCAGCCTTGATGAACGCAGGAGAAACACTGAGTGCAGGGGGGAACGTTTGAGAGCTGTGTGGTGATCAGGCTGTGTGGCCAGAGATGGAGGAGCCACCACATAAATTTACCATCAATAGGTCTTTGTGCAGAGGAGCAGTTCTGTGCTCCAGGTATGGAGTCATCAGATTTCAGTCCTTCTCCTTCCTCAAATCAGGAATAGTGTGGCAGCAGGACCAGGGAAGTGATCCTTCCCCCGTGCTGGGCACTGCTGGGGCCACACCTCGGGTGCTGGGTCCAGTTCTGGGCCCCCCAGTTCAGGAAGGACATTGAGGGGCTGGAGTGTGTCCAGAGAAGGGAATGGAGCTGGGGAAGGGTCTGGAGCACCAGGGGTGGCTCAGCCTGGAGAAAAGGAGGCTCAGGGGGGACCTTCTGGTTCTCCACAACTCCCTGGGTGCAGCCATTGGGAGCTGGGCTCTGCACCCCGGGAACAAGGGGCAGGACAAGAGGACATGGTCCTGAGGTGTTCCAGGGGAGGATTAGGTTGAATACTAGGGAGAAATTCTTCACAGGAAGAGTGATTAGACATTGGAATGGACTGCCCAGGGAGATAGCAAAATCCCCATTCCTGGAGGTGTTTAAGGAAAGGCTGGACGTAGCCCTCAGTGCCGTGGTCTGGTTGACAGAGTTGGAGTTCAGTCACAGGCTGGACTCGATGATCTCAGAGCTCTTTTCCAACCCAACTGATTCTGTGTGATTCTGTGATTCTCTGTTATCTCCCCCCTGGCATGAAGCACCTGGGGACAGTGGTCTGTGAGAGCTGCCACAAGGAGCACTGTGGATTTGACAGGCAACAAACCAGGATCGAGAGACAGGAATCATCTAAGCTTTGGTGGCTAAGGTGGACATCAGAAGGATCAGATTGTACAAGTGCCTCTCTCTCTCTCTCTCACTCGATTTATTGACAGGAGCTGCAGATAAACAGTTCAAAGAGAAATATCTCCATTTTCTTGGTTTGCTCACGAGGCCTGCTATGCTAGGCCGTAACTCGCTCCATGCATCCATCTATCCAAATTCTTAACAAGAGATGCAGGGCTGGAGGATTGTTCACTTAGTCCTATTCAGAGGGACAAGCTTTGTCCTATGTGCTTAGGGATTGTCTGTTTTCCTGTTTTGTCTGCTTACCTGTTATCTTTCAGCATGTTTTGTTGCCATTTCTCATGCATTGTGATTCCTCGTTTTTGCAAGAAGGAATGGCCTCAAGCTGTGCCAGGGGAAGTTTAGATTGGAGATCAGGAAATATTTCTTCACCAAAAGGGTTGCCAAGCACTGGCACAGGCTGCCCAGGGCTGTGGTGGAGTCATCATTTCTGGGAGGATTTAAAAGGTGTGGATGTGGCACCTGGGGACATGGGTTGGTGGTGGCCTTGGCACTGCTGGGTCGAGTGGTTGGACTTTGTGATCTTGGAGGGCTTTTCAAACTAAAGCATTCTATGATTTTATGATTCATTTTATGAGTCTATCCCTTAAACTTGCTGCTGCTTCCCATTAGACCAAGACAATCTTAGGGGCTGGGAACTTCTAGAAACTTTATCTGACCCAACCAGTTTCCAGCTCACCCCTTTACCCCATTCTGCAGTGAGTCACATCTAAACCTTGGTATGCACTGGAGGGGGGACAGTGAGCTAAATGCTAAACAGATTTGCACCATAAATTTTGAGTCAAAATATGTTCCTGTAATGCATCATGGCCACAGTTGTGTTACTGTCAGTGCACAGAGACTTTACAGAGCTCACAGGAGAGAACTTGCCTGTCCAAGAGGAGCATCCACTGCCAGCTCTGATTCTATGCTGTACCATGCCATAATTGCACACAGTTTGAGGGTGTGACCACTCTAAATAATTCTGAAATCTCTGAATATTGCAAAGGCTTGTACCAATAGCACTGAATTTGTTTACAGTTGTATAAATAATAGTACTATTTACCTTCAGTTCTTTGAAGGATTTTAGTGCCAGCTATCACAGACAAGGTCTTAGACAGAGTCCAAGCACCACCAGATGTTTTACTGCTCGTGTAGTCTACTAAATATTGTCTGCCAAACTATTTTTTAAGCTCTTCATACTACCTCAAATCACAAAGTGTTAAGGCAGCTAGCTGGCTTTTAATTAAAATATTTTAGAGGAAATGCATAATAACCATTACTACCAGGTATGTTCCTTGTTGTTCTGATTTTATTTCTTCAATTTGCTATTTTTTAAAACAAGTGTTTCAGTTTATTATTCACAACAGGGCTCTGTACCACAGGAACAAGTTCTACTGATCCATTAGGTCATTGGTGCCTCCAGTCTGCTGGCCCCAAAACGACCAGACAAAACCAATGGATCTCAGTGATTTAGACTGGTTTTGAGCCCAGCTTTAGCATTTTCTGATTTTTCACCTCTCTCTTTTATGTTAGAGCCTCCGATGTTGAACGTGTGGCAGACAGAAAATAACACTCACAGCAAAGCACGAGAATGTAAAGACTTAAAACAACGTTTGTGCCACACAGTGGGAACTCTGATCCACATTTTCTGTGTAGGTCCGTACTTCCTTGTACATGAGCAAGACACAATTTTTGGGGAGGTCAGAGACCTCATGGAAAGGTCCTGAGCTCACAGACGAGCCAGGTATGAGGATGTCTGTGTGGCTGTGCTGGTTGTCAGTGGCGTGGCTGAACACACACCCACGAACTGCCGTGTCCATAGGGAAGGCAGAGGGGGATGGATCTGCTCAGTCAGTGGTTATGGATGTCCCTGAAGGTGCAGTGGGGATGCAGAGCCTTAAACACTGACATTTAGCCTATAACTCCCATTTTGGGGGTCATTTGGAGAGCCTCTTAGAGCACAACCTTTGCAGACTGCAAGTTAAAGGTGACGCTCCCTTGGCCCCCCTGCCCCTTGCTCAGGGAGTTCCGTGAGCTGAGTGTTCAGCAGATATCTCTGTTACTGAAACAATCTCTGACATCCCTGATGTTTTTTGGGTGTTTTGCAGCTGGTGCAGATGTGGAAAATGCATGGAGCAGTTCCTGAATTCCCACTAGTGGGAAGAGAACAGATTTAAATATAAATTGTACATAATATGGGAGAGAGGCATTCACTAAATACAGGTGTATTGAACAGCTATGATAAATCAGTGGTGTTGCCTTTGACAAGGCCAGCACAGAAAACCCTTCCATGGCACGACCTGCTCTTCTCCCAAAAGTTTGGAAGTGTTCCTGGGAAGAACATAAGCCATCCTCTGCTCTTCTGGGTTGTGTTTGATGCAGACACCGGAAATACAAAATATTTCTAGTTAATTAAACGAAGGCAGAGCACTTTTCTCTAATTTTTGAGGTCAGTGTGCCCTTTTGCTGCATTAGCTCCCTTTTGTTTTCTATAGGCAGAAGCTGTGGCCACAATTTTGTTTTCCTAATTTCCTCTGATTTTAGTAGCTCTTGATTGCGGTGGCCCTGCGTAATTATTCAAGGTAGATTGTTAGTGTAAGCTGCATTGCAAGGTCTGCCTCTATTCAATGTGTTGCTGGCTATAACAGAGGCCCCAGACTAAGGTCAAAATTATTATGTGGAGATTAAACTGTAGAATTTAATTATGTATTCTGTTGCTCCTAGTACATTTATTAATTTAGCAGTACAAACTGACTGGAGCTAAACAAGCAGGGCTGATTAATTTGCAAAGACATCTAGGTAACAGATTGTGATCAAAGTGGAGACCTGATCCTGTTAGATTGAAATGTGTTGTTTTGTGCTACATGAAGGACATAGAGCAGCATGGTTTATCTTTATCAATGCTTTCCTCTGAAGGAAAGGAACAAGCTTGCAGATATAATCAGCGCTGAGGCAATGCCACTCAATAATTACCCACTGTCTCATCATAATCCCGGAACTAAGCCCCTGCCCAATCCATCTGGGACACTTTTCCATCTATTGCACAGCTCAAGAATACGTGTGTAAGCTATTACCTCTGGTCGTGCTATCTGTCCCCTGAGTAAAGATTCATAGCAGTGACCAATTATGTTGCAGGGGGCTTCTCTGTCTTTCTGTCTGTTGTTTTTTTTTTTACTCTCTTTTTGCCACTGAATTGTCCTGTATTTCTTAATTATAGTAATGGCACATTAGTGCTCTGCTACTTTGGGGTGCAAGGGCCTACACAGCTACAAAAGTGGCGTTGCTTGTCACTTGTAAAGCAAATGTTAAAGTAATGGGGACGTGAGAAAAGCCTGTGTTGATGTGATCAGGCATCTGAAAGCTAATTGAATGCTACAGGTGGAAGTTTCTATTCTTGGGAGGATGGGAAGGACCCAGTTTGCATGGCAACTGAGATTGTGGATGTTCACAGCCCGAAATCCTTATTGTAAAAAAATTAAAAAAACCTGATGGTAGGAGAACCAGTGGCCAAAGAACGGATTTGGGATGGAGAATGGGCCAGGTTCCTGTTCTCGTGGGCACAGGATGCAAAGCTGGGGTCAGCAGTGTGCCAGCAGCTACTCTGCTCTGCACCCCCAGTGCCAAGAACAAATACCCAGCCCATGGCCCAAAGGTCCCAAAGTTCAAGCCAGTGTTTAAAGGGGAGCAGAGGAGCTTCACGGAGGTCTTTGCCTTAGACTAAGCAGGATCAGCAGGGACAGCTGCAGGGTCTTGAAAGTCAGGACACTCATTTACCACGGATTTAAGAGGGTCTCTGGTGGTGTTCTGTGTTGATAATCTGGTGATTCTCGTGTGCTGGGCAAAGAAGAAAAGTGGAAGGAGGAAAGAGATGGCTTGAAAAGGATGAAATCCCAAATAATTGCTTTATGTGATTGCTAGGGGAAATGTTTTGTAGGCACGAATCAGATTTTCCCCCCCAAGGCTGATCATCGTGAGAAGTTGCTGTGATGTCTCTGTGTCTGTTAAGTATTGGAGTGGAATGCTCTGAATCACAGCCCTGCCCAGCACTGTTATCACGGGGGATGGATTCTAGGGCTGACTCTGGATGTCTCTTTGCCTGTTTCCTCTTGCCCAGCAATGGAAGGGCACCTGCACCTTTCCCTTTCCTTTCCCTTGTCTCTCTGCTGAAGGAGCGAGCGCACACACCTATAATGAAATGTGCAGTGGCTGATTATCTTATGGACAGGGATTTTTGGCCCCAGTGGAGCCTGGGGCTTAGAGATCCTCAAGGACTGTGTGATCTCTATAGGCAAAGCAGGCAAAATGTTGGGAATTAGATATAAAACCTGAGAGAAGTGTCCTGGCTAACAGAGCAGGTCAGTGATAAAACCAGGGAGGCAATTCCAGCCTCCCAGCCTAGTCATCCCCTAAATTCTTGGAATGTAATAGCAGAAGCATTTATACCATAGGATTGCAGTGACTGCAGCAGAGGAATCTTATTCATGTAAGTGTGACATTTTTTAGATGTGCCAGTTTACAGACAGAGCAGAGTTAAGTGCAAAGGCTCAACACTGAATTGATCTCTGAAGAGCAAAACTGAGTGGGTTTGTTTTTTCCAAAGACCAAGAGATAAATCCATATTTTGGTGATCTAACAGGTGGCACTTCTTTCAAGGAGAAAGCAGAACGAGGCTGCAGGATGATAAGAAACACTAAAAAAAAAAATCAGGTAATTTATTTTTGTGTGTCGTTCAAGGATTAATCCCCTTACTATAAATTCCTCCTGAATTATTTCCGCTTCATTCTGAAAATCTTGTCTATGGGTGAAAGCAAACCTTTAATTTTTTTCTGGTCCAGAACTACTCACAATAAGCTTTATTTTTTTTTTTTTAATCTATAAGATAAAAGGTATCTCTTTTTTTTTGGATACAACTACACATAGCTCAGAACAAACATGCAGCATTTCCAAAGGACTTGTTTTCTGGAGAACGAGACTTTCAGAGGTCTTCAGTTCCCTCATTATTATTTCTGGAATGATTTAGTGGTGGAAATGTGTGTCTGGAGGGGGGGTAATTTTTCCTTTTCTGATTAATAACCCGGGGGCAGGGTCATCTTTAGCCATGGTCATGGGGACTGGCTAGACTGGTCCAGATGGTGCCACGTTGGCTAACTTCCTGTCAATACTCTTAACAGCTTACAGATAGGTTTATCAGGAACGGGCAATAACTCAGTCTAGACAAAAGAGTCTATCAGGCATCTAAACTAACAGAAGGAAGACAGAGGATATTCCTAATTTTCACGTATCAGTTGGGCTGCCCACTTAAGACCCGGTGTGAGATGTCCTCTGTGAGACAGAAATTGCTCATTAGGACACTGTGGTGAATTCTGCCCTCTGGATAGAGACTGTTCCCCCCTATTTGCCAGCCAGAATAGCTGAGGTCGATTCTTGAAGCTGCAATGCTCACACTGCCCTTCTCTCCTCATCGTTGTCCTCGTTTTTCAAACTTGTCCTCATGAATTTTATCCCCACACAGCCAGGATAAAAGTTTTCTTTGATCAGAAGATGACCTCCTTTGGGCTTCCAAATATTTTTCTTGCCCTGAATTCTTAATTTCTGTATGATCCATGCTCGTGGGGTTCAAAGTAGGCAACAACTGGTTTCCGTGCCCCTTCTCTGTAGGAATGGGAAGAGCCCAGTAGGTCGCTGGGGACTGGAGGCTTGTTTTTAACCTGGCTTTTGGTTTTGATATTCAAAACACACCCAATGTCCAAACACCTCAGTGTCTGTCGTTGCCCACCTGGTGGCCACTGTCAAAAAGAATCTGCTTGGAAAGAAGGCTGAAGATGCCATCCCCTGCTAGAGATTTGTTTTTTTGAAGTCTCTGTTCAGCAGCCTTTTCAGCAGGCTGAGGGCTGATCAGAGAGCACTGTGCTGTATTGGCTGCCTTAGGGGAAATATTCTGCATGAATCCTGTAGTCATGGTGCTTTCATTATGCTGATGTCTTTGTCCAGGACTACGGAATCTTCTTCCCATTCCCATCCAGTCCAACAGCTCTGGTTTGCCTGGTTTACCCACTGCTCATGAAAAGCAGTGGGTGAAAATATGCTCCTCTTTATTTCCTGATTTATTTCTTTTAAACATCCCAGCTCATGCCAGCCTCTCCCACGATGACATTCCTCTTCGGGATGGGATCAAGGACTCTTCATTTTATCACTGGAAGTGATGGACCTTCTCCTGGGCCTGGTGGGACCATGTGCAGGAGAAGACCCAGCCTTGGCTCAGTCTGGATGACAGAGCAGGGCTCTTATTCCAGCACACGCCTCCATCTCTGCTGTTTGATAGAACTGGCCTGAGAGTTGCGTTTTTTAATTTTATTTTATTATTAGGCTTCATGGTTGAGGGATATTCATAAATGGTTTATGATAATTTATCAGCCCACTTGGGTGAATATTGAATTTTGTATTTTACATGGCATGCCAATTTCCCATCTGTTGTATTTGAATAATATACAGGATAGACACTACCACTCAAGTAATCCCTTTACTACCAAATCAATATACAGTGCATATGGTGCTGTTTGGCCCACAGATATTTATTGTAGGTCTCTTTGGATAATTATCTTGTAACTCCCCCTGTGTCCTGGTTCTGTAAGCCCTGATCCTGCAAATGCCTATGACATGAGTGGCCTCACACATGTGAGCCCTTCAGTCATGTTTACTGAAATTTTATTTGTAAAACCTTCAGAATGTTCTGTTTGTGGCACTTTCATTATTCCTGGAGAACACCTGGGATGGGATAGCTGGTTGTTGCAGATGATGCTCATCTTTTCTGTTGCCTGCCAGGATTTTCTGTTCACACAGATTTGCATGACATTTCTTCAACTGGAAAACAGTTTTGGGAACCTTGCTTTAATGAAGGCTGATGCTGTTGTTTCAAAGAGAAGACAGACAAATGACTTTACAAAAGAAAACCCCAAAAAACCCAAACAAACCCACACCTCACCAAATTAGCTGCAGAGGCCTTTTGACCCTTTTTGGTGAGGGGATTGCTTTTAAAAGGTTATTTGTGATCATTGTAAAAGAAACTCCCACTTGTTCAGTTAAAACTGAATTCTAACAGAATTTCTCTAGAGATATTGGTGTGGGAAGCTTTTTGTCCCATGGTGACATTAAGGTTCTTTCACCAGGTCATTTTAGTGCCTCAGAAAATTTATTTCAGTTCTGCATTTGCGAGGGAGCAAACATGGAGTATTTTAGGATGTGATTGAAGGGCTGGAAAAATTTAGATTTATTTTTTTTTCTTCTTCCCTTGGTCTAAGAAAGCATTCTCTCCATGGCTGCATTACACTCAGGTTCTGAACTCAGCTTCAAAGAACAAACAACTCAACCTGGATTCCTTCCTGCTGAGGGGATTCTGTGGGAAGTAAAAGTCACAGAGTCTTTCCCTGATTCACCAGTGCTTGAGGCTGCTCAGCAGTGTAAGGGAGATCGATTTTATTTGCCCTTCTCCTGGGGGCATCAATACACAATTTTACAAGAAGAACATAACAGGGTCTGGAAAGGGGCAGATGAGACCTGGTAAGGTTTGAAGGGGCAGTGGAGTGGCAGATCCAGCTTGAAATTCATAGTTTCATTTAAAATAATTTAGTATATTGGTTGTAAGATTTATTTTCCAGGCCTTTCTTGTTTGCGTCCCAGCTGACTGACTGTGTGCTGCTCCCCGAGGAAATCAGCAGTTTTCAGGAGCTGTGGGGAGTTTTGTGGGGATATGACAGATATATTTTTATCCATATGATGGATAAAAAACCCAGAACTTTGCTGGTGTTTGGGCAGGGCTGGAGGAGAAATTCCTTCTCCTATCCCTTTGCTAGAGGTGGGGTCAGCAGGGATCCAAGTAGGATCCGTGCGAGTGGGCATTGCTAATGTGTAATTTGGGGGAGTAAAACTGCAAAAATCAACCTTACCCCATCTCCCATAGGGTTTAATATTTGAGAAGGGTGGGACAATGAGGGAAAGCCTTGAAGATAAAGTCCCACCTTTAAATCTTGGTGATTCATCACAGCTGCTGCAACCAGCGTTGGGAAAGGCTCCCAGACACTGCACAGGAACTGAGCTGTCCTCATCAAGAGGAAAAAATTCCCTTTGACATTGGCAGCATTTCCTTAAATGCCCATGGTACATCTCTGTGGTCTGGAAATAGGAAACAAATAAATACTAATGAATCAATCTGACAGCTCTCAGATGTGTAACAGGGCAAAGGTGCCCTAGCTCCAGGTAAGCAGAGATGAGTAATTAAAGGAAATAATTATTATGTGTTTGTTTAATTGAAAATTCCCCGAGGGGAAACGAGATAATTTTAAGTAAATGCTTTCACCAATGCATTAAAAATACATTTGTGATCAAGTCTAGATTCTCAGAGGCAGATGGGCAGGCCTGCAGGCAGACAGAGCTGCTGCAGCCACCCACTGCAGCAGAGCAGTGGGATGGGGCTTGGGCATAAGGAGGAAAAGATAAAACCAAGGGAGTGGGTTTTTTAAAAGCCTGAGCAGATGCCTGCAGAGTTTCTGTGTGGTAGGAATGGCTGGTTGGATCTTCTCCTCTTTTGCACAGAGCAGGAGAAAGTGTTTTGGACTTTCTGGGAGAATATTTTATACCTTCATAATCTAAGTGGGTGTGCCTATGCATAGAGCACATGCTCATTTGTTCCCCAATAGCTAAATCATCTTCCATCTACCTCTGAAAAGGATTTTCTCAATGTTTCCTTGCCTTTGACAGGTTCAAAATAAGGCCTTCTAAAAGTCTTTGTGCTACCCTCACTCAAGATTTTGAAATTTGCTGATTATTTTTGAAAGTTAAGTCAGGAGCAAGTTGGTTTTGGCTGGTGGATGGAGGCAAACTGGTTTTAAAAGTATCTAGACACTGTATTCAGTCTTTTCTCAGTTCTGTGAGGGTAATAGGCTATAAGAACCTCTGAAATACAAATGTGAAACTCTCTGATCTGTGTCCTTCAATCTTGTAGTTTGAAGACCTACCAATGTTACTGGCTCACTACCTCTGTTGACTGCAGGGTGAGGATGTGATGTTATGCTTAAAATTGAAACCTGTTCTCTTCATTCCCCCAGACCTACGGTGGAATGCACACTAATATTTGTTTGGTATGTTACCAAGCAATTATTTTGATAAGTCCTGAGATAAAGCAGGAGGGCTGGTCAATGCTAAACAAGCATTTCATTCCTTAATGGGCCATTTCTTTATTACCCTGCCCTTACACCAGATGTGCCCAGGTCTGGAACTTTATATTTGTGAGTAGTTTCTTTATCTTTAAAACAGTGACTTGCAGGGTAGGGCTTCAATTCAGATATTGCTGCAGGCATTTCTGAATTATTTCACTCCCCCTGCACACACCCATTCTTCAGCCTCTTGTATTGTATTGTATTGTATTGTAAAACAGATTTTTACTGTGCAGGAGGTGTCTTCTCTTGGCAGCTCCGTGGCTGAGGTTCAATCAGTGGTTGAGCTGTATTATGTTTCTTCCTCTGTTTTAATGCTTTTCTGCTGACACCTGTGACACAATCCTGTATGTGATCCAAGGTGATGAAATCCAATCAAGCTGAAACTCCTCGAGTTTGCTGAGTGGCCAGCCTTCACCCCAGCCCTCTGCTCTGCAGTGCTGTCATTTCAGCCACCAAAGCTGTGACTCTGGTGACAAGAGTGACGTGGCAGAGCAGGAGTCAGGTGGGAGCTGTTGCTGTGTAGAGGAGGAGCTGCATGGGGGGGTCTGCAGGAGGGGGTAGGGGAGGTTTAAGGAGGGGGTTGTTGCTGAAACAGGAAAAGGATGGTGTTCCAGGCACCAATTCTTGCAGCAGTCCATTACCTACCTCAGAAAATCTCTTAGAGCAAGTTGTTCTTTTCTTTTCATGGAATCACAGAATGGTTTGGGTTGGAAGAGACCTCAAATCTCATCCAGTTTCATCCCCTGCCATGGGCAGGGACACCTTCCACTATCCCACGTTGCTCCAAGCCCCATCCAACCTGGCCTTGGACACTGCCAGGGATCCAGGGGCAGCCACAGCTTCTCTGGGCACCCTGTGCCAGGGCCTGCCCACCCTCACAGGGAAGGATTCCTTTCCAATATCCCATCTAACCCTGCCCTCTGGCAGTGGGAAGCCATTCTCTCTCATCCTGTCACTCCAGGCCCTGGTCAAAAGTCCCTCTCCAGCTCTCTCAGAGCCCCTGTAGGTACTGGAAGGAGCTCTCAGGTCATCCTGAAGCCTTCTCTTTTCCACGTGGCCAGGTCATGTCAAGCTACTCATCCTCCAACACCCCCAAGTCCTTGTCAGCAGGGCTGCTCTCAATCCATTCTCTGACCAGTCTGTATTTGTCCTCAGTATTGACCCAACACACCTGCAGAACTCTCCTCTCCTCTCCTCTCCTCTCCTCTTTTTTTATTTTACTTTAGATTATTTTATTTTATTTCCACTCTCTTGCAAGGCCTTTCACAAAAGCCCATTTACAACATGTTGGACTTTATAATGTTCTCTTCCCACTTGAAAGTAGCCTTCACCACTGGAAGAAAATGTGAATAATTGGGAAATACCAGCCTGTGTCCCATGGGCTGACAGACCCTCTCCTCCCTCTGCTGGCCCNTCCTCTCCTCTCCTCTCCTCTCCTCTCCTCTCCTCTTTTTTTATTTTACTTTAGATTATTTTATTTTATTTCCACTCTCTTGCAAGGCCTTTCACAAAAGCCCATTTACAACATGTTGGACTTTATAATGTTCTCTTCCCACTTGAAAGTAGCCTTCACCACTGGAAGAAAATGTGAATAATTGGGAAATACCAGCCTGTGTCCCATGGGCTGACAGACCCTCTCCTCCCTCTGCTGGCCCTCACAAGGCACAAAATCTCATTCTTAAAAATGTTATTTTTCCTTTTTATCAAAAGCTATTATCTCTGCTGTGAAATAATTTCAGGAAAGTTTGGGTAGGTGAAAAATGGGAAAAATACATTTAGTCCAACCCCAATCCTTTGGTTTCTCAACTACCAAAATCTCCTGACTAATTAATTGAGTTTCATGGAGATTTTTATCTTGGTGTCAGTGCATACACAGACATCTGGAGTGCAGCTCAAGGGGCCTCAACTCAGCCCCTCCATTCTGTCAGAAGCTAGACCAGAACCTCCTCCCTTCCCAGCTTCTGCCATCCCACCAGACTCGCTCTTGCCGTTTCTATCCCTCCGAAGATGCGAGAATTCCCTGCAGAGGGGCGGCGGAGCTCTCTGTGCCACGGCTGTGCCCACCCGCTGCCCCAGCTCTGTGCCTCAGTTCCCCCTGCCTGGCTGTGCCATTCCCCCCTCTCCCAAATCCTGGCTGAGGCAGAGCTGTGGATCTCTGCCATTTGGCTGAGGGTCAATCCAGAGCAGGCAGAAGCCCTGGTGCTTGGCACAGGGAGACAGTCTTGGAGGCTTGGAACACAGCGCCTGCTCCCTCTGCTGAAAGGCTCCCATCCTTTTCTCTCCAAGTGCTTTGTGGGCGGGTGCAGCCCCTCTCCTGGACACCCCAACAGCAGCAATGTCTGGAACTGCTCTTTCATTCTGGTGCACCCAGGAGATNCTCTCCTCTCCTCTCCTCTCCTCTCCTCTTTTTTTATTTTACTTTAGATTATTTTATTTTATTTCCACTCTCTTGCAAGGCCTTTCACAAAAGCCCATTTACAACATGTTGGACTTTATAATGTTCTCTTCCCACTTGAAAGTAGCCTTCACCACTGGAAGAAAATGTGAATAATTGGGAAATACCAGCCTGTGTCCCATGGGCTGACAGACCCTCTCCTCCCTCTGCTGGCCCTCACAAGGCACAAAATCTCATTCTTAAAAATGTTATTTTTCCTTTTTATCAAAAGCTATTATCTCTGCTGTGAAATAATTTCAGGAAAGTTTGGGTAGGTGAAAAATGGGAAAAATACATTTAGTCCAACCCCAATCCTTTGGTTTCTCAACTACCAAAATCTCCTGACTAATTAATTGAGTTTCATGGAGATTTTTATCTTGGTGTCAGTGCATACACAGACATCTGGAGTGCAGCTCAAGGGGCCTCAACTCAGCCCCTCCATTCTGTCAGAAGCTAGACCAGAACCTCCTCCCTTCCCAGCTTCTGCCATCCCACCAGACTCGCTCTTGCCGTTTCTATCCCTCCGAAGATGCGAGAATTCCCTGCAGAGGGGCGGCGGAGCTCTCTGTGCCACGGCCCCACCCGCTGCCCCAGCTCTGTGCCTCAGTTCCCCCTGCCTGGCTGTGCCATTCCCCCCTCTCCCAAATCCTGGCTGAGGCAGAGCTGTGGATCTCTGCCATTTGGCTGAGGGTCAATCCAGAGCAGGCAGAAGCCCTGGTGCTTGGCACAGGGAGACAGTCTTGGAGGCTTGGAACACAGCGCCTGCTCCCTCTGCTGAAAGGCTCCCATCCTTTTCTCTCCAAGTGCTTTGTGGGCGGGTGCAGCCCCTCTCCTGGACACCCCAACAGCAGCAATGTCTGGAACTGCTCTTTCATTCTGGTGCACCCAGGAGATCTCATTTCTCCCAGAGCTCATTTCTCCGGGACCTTCCTGCGGTTATCTTTGTCCCTGCCATTCCAAGGCTAATCTAAGGATGCAGGCCCTACCTTGGGCTACCCTGGAAGGCTGCTTGGAAGCCTCATCCAGCACAGCAGAGCACAGCTGCCCATCTTGGGAGCAAGGCAAACTGGCAGGAGTACATCACACCTGTGCTCCATGCTCTGAACTGGCTGCCAGCTCCCTCCTGGGCCCCGTCCAAGACTGGTTAAATATCGATAAAGCCGGAAATGAACTAAGCTCTGGCTAGATCCAAGTCTGCTTTTCTGCCTTGCCTCCTCACAACACCTGAAATGCCATCTGAGCCCAGATCTGTGGCCACACGGCTGGTGCCCTGCTTGGATAAGGATCTCTGTTAACAGCCCATTGCTTTGTGGGGCCTGAACCCAAAGTCTGGGAATTCAAGGGGAGTTTTGCCATGGATAAAGTGGGGAGAGGCATCTACAAGGACATCGTGTGGAGACAGGAGGAAGCAGGAGCAGAAAAACAAAGAGAAGGATCAATGCTTATCTTGGTTGCCCAGAGATGCTGTGGCTGCCCCATCCCTGGCAGTTTCCAAGGCCAGGCTGGATGGGGCTGGAGGCAACCTGGGATAGTGGAAGTTGTCCCTGCAGGGTGTTTGAAGTAGATGTTCCTTAAGGTCCCTTCCAACCCAAGCCACTCTGTGATTCTGTGATCTTTGAGCTAGACTTCCTTATCCAAGGAAGAAAGATTTGAGAGGCTGTGAGAAAGGAAGATGGGCATTGGCTCCTTCTGGTTTTTTAACAGAGCACAGATATTTTTCCTGCTTGTGCAGAAAGGACTTGCAGTCGAGGACACTTGAGAGCTGTGACTTAGTGAATTTGGTGTTTATGCTGATGTGAAGCACTCTGTGGGGTCAAGCCATGCACCTCCACTATTTCATCCTCCAAGTTCCCTCAATATCCTCAAAATTATGTTTTGACAGTCAGTGAAAGAAGCCAGGCAGCAAGCAGAGGGATTTCTTTGTACTGACACAGAAACTTGTTTGGGATTTGCTTATCTTACTGTGATTTGGCTTTTTAAGATTTCCATCCTGGGAAATAATGGGAAGGCATCCCCTGAGGGAAGGGACTCCCAATCCACACATGACTACCTCCAAATCGTTGTGCTGGACATTTCATCACTGGGCAGAGACAAACCTTGGTGGACTCCAGCCACCTGCCTGGGAGAGATGCAGGGAGCCAAAACATGCCATAAGTGCAGTTCACTCCCTGGCCATATTTCAGCTTGTCCAAAGCACAACCCCCATCATTCACTGGCAAGATGAGCTTTGTCTTCTCACTCTGCTGTGCACAGGCTGTGCAAAGCTCCTTCCAGTCCCTTTGAGTGCCTGTGACACCATCCTGGACGTGCTTTTTTACAGCCCACTCACTCTGGAGCACCTTAACACCCTACAAACTGCAGCCCTGGAGAGAACTAAAAAAATCCCAGTTTATCCCAGCATCTTGTTACTGGTAATGGCAGCAGAGCATAAGGGCAGGGTGGACAGTGAAAATTCCCCTATATTTTGTTCCATTTTCCAGACATGTGCAGCTCAGAGACTTCCCAAGACAGAGACACTGTCTTTGTGTTTATTGGTCTGGGATGGATTTTTATTCCATTGATTGGTTTAGGAGCTTTACGATTTAAAATTTTGGCACCCAAGACTTCCTTTGGCAATGAGATCAGCAGCTTAACAGCAAAAAACGTGACCTCATTCATTTGTTTTGGAATCCATCAAACAATCATTCTGGTTGGTATTGCTCATGAGACAGTGCATCCTCATTCCTGGTCTCCTTCTCCATCCCTCTTTTTATATTATAGGTTCTTGTCATATCCAACTTTCATCTTTTCTTTTTTGGCCCGTGAAGGCTTTGTTAGTTTAGGATTCCTTCTGTGGAAGCCATTACTTCAGCAAACCTCGCCACCCACCTCTCCATCCTTTTTGAGATCTAAAAAAGACCTAAATCTCTGCGTGACACAGTGAGATGAAAACTGCCTGTGATGCTTAGGACATTAGGCACAGCTTCAACAGGAACCTTCACACAACAGGTATTTTCCAGCTCTCTCACCAGGGGCACCTGTGTTGTGTATGAGCAAATCTGTCTTTGTCACCAACAGGACACCTCAAAACTGTCCCTGCAGCAGCAGCCACAACCAGAATGGGAATGGAGGCACGCCAGCCTGTAAAGAGTTTGCAGTTATGAAAAGGAGAGAGAAGAAATTGTTAATAACATAGAGGTGCCTGGTATCAACTGTTTGGGCACTCTCAAAGCATCTGGGTATTCCCTGTAACTCAGAAATTATTATAAAAGCAGCTCATTCCATCACACAGCCTGTTGAGAATTTCATGCATGCACTGGGAAAAAAAAAAAAAAATCATGATTGCTAAATGCTCCATTTTCTTTTCAAGACACTGTGCTAGTCTGAAGTGGTGTATGTATACATTTCAGGCAAATGTGTACTTTGTCTTCAAATGAACAGCTTTCAAAATGATCTTTGGTTAAGCTCCCTTTTATTTTTATCTTTTATTCGCCTACAATGCCAGCTGAGGTTACCCATCTCCCGACAGCTACCAAATGGACTCGTAATTGTAAGGCTCGGTGATTTAATTAGACTCATTCTAAACACTCACATTTTTATCAATTAGTTAATGGGCTAAAGAGAGTCTTATTGTTGGAGCCAGGTCATTTGGAAGCTGGAGCCTTCGTGAGGGCAAGAAGCTGAAGAACAACAGCGTTAATATCTGTAATTAACCTCACGAGTCCTGGTTTGTTCAATTAGGATTGAACCCCCTCTCCATCCATATGCCTTTCGTCAGATGGGCTTTTAATTTGAAATAATTGTTACAGAAAAAATCAACAAATAATAGCTTCTTTTTTTTTTCCCCTCAAATGTAGACACATATAAAAACAAAAAGCACAATCTTGACACACGTGCCTGTGAGCTATTTATTAGAGCCTGGTTAATTCACAGCTCCCGTATAAATAATCATTCTAGGTTTTTAAAGATTAACAAAGCTCTTGGTAACAGATATTGTGGGATCTTTTCAAATTGATCCTCATCTTGTAATATGTATCTGTGTCTTTTTTTAATGCTGCCTTTTCTACTACTACCAAAAAAAAAAAAAGTTTGGGCTTTGATTACTTTTTGCAATTTGTTGCATGTGATTTCTGTGCTTTGGAGAGTCTGATACATCTGGTAGTTGTTTTTTTCCTGAGGAATAGCTGTCTGGTATAAATACATCTGTTATGAATTAGAAAAGACAAATACAGAACAGCCCATGATTACAGAATTACAGAATTATTACAGAACTACAGCAGGTTCAGCATGCCTGTCTGTGTATATATTTAAATACACACACCCATCTATGATGTTTAGTCACGTTATACTGTAAATATTTAAATGTATATGTGTCTAAATGAGTGTATATATTTGTATATGCACATATATGTGAGGACCAATCTTTGCTTGTGGTGTGCACACGATCTTTCTACCTTAAAAATTTCAATTATTCATTTTTATTTATAGAGATAATGTATATATCTGCCAGTGTGTTTATACAAATGTATCTATATAAACATCAAAGCCCACTTTCCTGGCTTGCTGAGACAATAGGCACTCTGTGTGTCCTTAATCTTGTATATAATGTATACACAGTAAACATGCCCTTAACACTTGCTCCTGCATTTTCATTCTCTGCAACTTATTCATCTCTGTTCCAGTTGCCATCTACAGATAAATCCCGGGACAGACACACAGATGATTTTTTTAAGCTGCCTTTGAATTCATTCAGTCAAAAGAGAACAAAATTAATTAGAAAGATTTAAGGATGGGCGTGATCACATCAGTGCAAGGCATTTAAAAGGGGGTCGGAGGTAGGTAAGTAGATACTAAAAATACCTCCTGGATTACGTTAGGTCCTCAATCATAGGCATTAATTGCATATTGCTTCCACAGAGAAATGCCTCTGCCCAGCCAACACACACACACCTGCTCAGTTTTGTGTGCAAGCACCTCATTCCACTGAACTCGGGGGGCTGTGCACATACACAACGGGGACACTGGTGCTGCTGGCAGCAGCACTGGGTTTTTCCATGGTTAGGGTTTCCCTTAGGAGGGAGGAATTCACCCTGGAAATGGGGTCCCTACCTCGGGCCAGCCGCTTGGCTGAGACCCAGGCCTGGCCAACACAGGGGTACCACTGAGCCCACGCCATAATCCCAGACCCCAAACTCTGCGGGGTCCTGGGGACACATGGGCTGCACCAGGGCCATGGCACAGCGTGGCCAGTGCCACCAGCCCAGCCCTGCTGCCACCTGAGCCCAGGCTCCAGCCCCGGAAGGATCGAGCCCTCCCCAGCACAACCATTCCCATCACAAAGCACGGCGGGTCCAACCATAATTGGTTCCAAATTAAGCAGGATTAAATAACAGAAACGTAACATAGCACAAACGCAGAGAAGCCAGGCCTTCTTTTTTACACAGTTATCTTTTTTTTTTTTTTTTTTTTTTTTTTAACAACGCCAAAGAAAGAGGCAAATTGTTGTGTAAAAATAAGCGAAAATAATAGTGGTCCTGGAAGGAATGTTTTTCTTCTCTCTGGCTGCTACAAAAACAGTTGACTACTGAGAAGCAAAGAGCAAATTTGCAAGAAAGGGCACAGCACAACAGCAGCGGGGACTGTTAGGGGGAACGGTAGGCGCTTTGTTATTTCGGGAACTTCACTGTAATTTTAAAGCGTTATTTATAATAGTAATAATGCCAGCCAACTTGTTTCACTTAATACACAACCAGCCTAAATAAAAGGCTACAAAAGCAGCTGGGAACAGTACAGTTTCCTACTGTAATTGTGTGTACGTATCCGAACATCTGATGAGCCCCGCTCTACGTTTCCTCATTGTTATCGCCAACAATTACTCCCGTGCATGCGCCGCAGCGCCGGAGCTCCGCTGAGCTGCACAAATGCACCCTTTGTTTCCTTAATTATTAGGCAGACAGTTCATTCTGTCCCATGTCCAAGTTCCAGACAGGTGGAATAAGGAGGTGGCATCTGTCTTAATATTGAATGCCACGCTTCCCCCATCTGCCGTAATAACAGCGCGGGGGCTGCTTGGCTTCGGTTGCTCCGTTCTGCACCCAGCCATATGCCCTGGTGTGCCGCACGTGCCACCGGAGCGCGCCGGCCGCGGGTGCCGCGAAGGAGCCTCGGCGCGGGGCCGGGGTCAGGCACGTGCTGGAGTCAGCAGGTGACACTCAATACGGCCACTGAGAGCCGCTCCCAGCGCCAGCAGAAAGGGGCCTTCAAAGTCAATTGACAGAACACAGCGCGCTGCCAATCAAATTTTGCAGGGCATACCTTCCAGGCTAGGCAAATAAGAAGATTTAGAGCACATGGCAGTTCATCGTTTATAATCCTGTCTTAGCCCAGCATGGCTTAGTGATAGTTCTGTGACAGATGATGAGCACATGACAGCTGGGGGATCTTATACAAACTCATACAGTAAAATTAAAATTAAATTAGTGACACACTTGTACACATTAGTTGTGCAACAGTTATGCAATCTGTTCGAGACCCTTAACGCAAACCATCGCTGATTTAAATAATTTATACCGGTGCCGAGGTGCTGGGTTGTGGGGCTTTTTCCCTCTCCCAGAAGGAATGCAGCATTTGCACATTTTTAACTTTAAACAGCTCTGTCCTTTTCATTCTGTTTGTTCTCTCATTTCTTCTCCAGAAAGAAAGGAAAGATTTTATTTATATTTTAAAGTTGAAATGCTCAGAAGTGTTGTTCTAGAGTTCTGGGAGTGTTTTCTTCTTGCTGAGGGCACCGTGCAATTCATAATATTATGGCTGTTTTATTTTCGTACGTAGCCATACTGGGCTGCCATTAAAAAAAAACCAACAAAAAACCAACCAAATAAAAACAAACATACCGATCTCCCCTCTCAAGATGCAGAGTGGGAAGGAAACCTAAAAGATTTGAGTGTTTTTAGATGCAGGAGTATAATAAACTGGCTGTTCTTTGGCTCTTTAATCTGATAATCTTGTTACTATTTTATGTTTGTGTGTTGGGGGGAAAAAAAAAGAGAGAAGTAATCACTGAAATGATGACAGTAGATCTGCAGTTTGAAAAGACTCATAACTTTAAAGCTTAGAGGGCCTGATCCTTTTATCCGCGTGGGCTTGACACCAGACTACCTCTATTAGCTTTAGTGGAGTTCCACCTGATTTACACAGGGTAAACAGAGACAGCACTCGACCCTGAAATCCTTTTTGGAAGGCCACTCTCTACACCAGCAGCGTGTATTTACTGCTCCTTCCCAATCCCTCAGTGCTCCTCAGTCACTAAAATTACAGCTCAGCCACACAGAGTGTTTTTACCCTCGTGGGTAGCAAAACTGTGGTGTCCAGTAGCTGTTTCAGTGCTGATCTGTACTGCAATATTCAGGGAATCATAATGATTTATCAGCTGTGATGGGGAAAAAAAAAAGAACGGAGAGAATCTTGGGGTTTTTTCCCTTAAGAAAATCATTGATTTATTTATTTACTTACTTATTTATTTTTGTGTGTGTGTATTTAATCACGACCAGAGGATGATTTGGGGACTCCCAGCCACGGGAATTTTCCCAGCTAGTAAGGATTGTGTGTGTGTATTTATATTTATATATAATTGAGATTAGAGGATAATTTGGAGGCTGTGGAAATGCCCACAGTTAGGAAGGCTAGTTTGGGTCTTTACAAGCTGTCTGTGTTAGATTCCTTTTTCATTTATGTAAAGGAATAACCCGTGATAACACCCAAATGGTGACACAGTCTTTGAAACCCCACACTAAAAAGCACAATTCTTATTCTACATATTCTTATTTTTATGTTAATAAGTCCAGAGAGGTTTCTTTTTAGTTGAAGATATCCTTGCTTATTGCAGGGTGTTGGACAGGATGACCTTAAAGGTCCCTTCTGACCCAACCCAATCTGAGTTTAGGATTCTACAGAATATTTTTAGCATCCTCCCCTTTCCTCCCGGAAGCACCTGGCGGCTCAAGCCATTCCCACCAGCTGTGATGCTCTGAGTTAAACTCAGCTCACCTGGTGCTCGGTGAGGATGATTCACCTGCCAGTTCCATGTCAGCAGGGTGCAGAGAGCAGCCAGATGGTGGGGTGGCTGCAGCTCAGCCCAGCTGGGAGTGGAGCTTCAGGTGGTCCCTTCTGTGTGTAAATGCTACGTGTTGTGTGTCACCTGTGCAGAGCCACGGGCACTGGTGGGCCCAGCTACTGCTGGTGGCACAGCCAGGGGCTGCTCTGGGCTGGTGGCAGAGGGGAGGGCTCACAAGGGCGTCCAGGTGGCCACCACCTCCAGGGAAAAGGCCTTAGACATCTGCTGAGGTTCTGGCAACACGGGAAATATCCCCCATGCTCCTTCCCTGCTCACCCCAGAGGTTAATGCCACATCTCCCACTGTGTTCCTGCTCTTTCATGGTCCATGTCTGAGTGGAGTGAGGTCCAGAGATCCCAGACCTTGTGCTGCCCAGGCCTTGGAGGATGGGCCCACACCAGCAATGCTGAACACTCAGTCCCAGTGTGGTCATCACTGCTTGGCTGCTCCCCAAGCCCAGACCAACAGCTCCACTGGCACTGGGCAACCAGACCAGTCTGCTGATGAAACACAACCCAAGCTTCAAAAAGCCACCTCTGGGCCATGTCTCTGGCTGGATATTCTCTCTTCTGCCACATCTCTGCTCTTATCCAGGCTCTGTTCTTCCACAGCCCCCAGGCCAGGAGTCAAACCCTTCATCCAGCAAACCCATTCTGTTCTCGAGCTTCATTTGGAGCCCAGTTATTTCTGGGACATTGTGGCCCTTGACTTGGCAGGCTGTGAGGTTCAAAAAGACACTGGTACCCTGACTGTGGGAGAAAACAGGCCTGGGAGAGGGATGGCAGTGAGCTCATCTCTGCCTGGAAATGCTCACACAGAAGTGCACCCACACTGCCGTGGTGGCCCCAATACTGTGTGACAATCACAAGGCCCCTGGTACACAGAACTGCAAGATGTTTCATAGAGAAATGTTTTTTTCAAACTTTTAAGAGCTTTAAAACATGGCTTTCTTCCTGTTCTCTGTTCCTTCTCCCTGGGGCTGGGTAACAGCAGGTTCTTCTGGCGACATGAGTCCAATTGTGCAGGTTTCAGAAGGAGAGAAAAATGGTGTATAATCAATTGTATATAATAAAACTCAGGGGGAAAAAAGCCTTTTCCATGCTGCACAATATCAGCATTTTGCAATTGGACACTGTATTTACCAAGGCTAGAAAGAGAAGATGCCTCCCAAGGAAGAGTTTGGGGCTTTAAAACACAAATCACAGGGTGCAAGCTGAGTTACTGGAACATATCACAGGGTATTGGTTGCCCCACACATCAGAATGATGCCATTTAAGGATGGAAAACCCCTCTGCAAGTGGCAGAAAAGCAGCTGTTGGGAACATCTGCAGCAGCATGTGCCCACCTCACCTGAGATGCACATGAAGGGAAATCATCATCATAGAATAACCAGAGAATGGTTTGAGTTGGAAGAGACCTTAAAAACCACATTGTTCCAACCCCCTCACCATGAACAGGGACACCTTCCACTAGAGCAGGTGCTCCAAGTCCTGTCCAACACGTCCTTGAATATGTCCAGGGATGGGACAGCCACAACCTCTCTGGGCAACCTTTCCAGTGCCAAATCCCAAATCTTGCCTTCATAGGTTGGAAAGGACCACCTTGTCCCTTGCTCAGACATGACTCTGGGGCCTCCCCCAGTCCCCTGCTCAGGGGGTTGCCCTGTTCAGGGCCAGGAGTTGGACTTGTTGGTCCTTGTGGGTCCCTTCCAGCTCAGGATATTCTATGGTTCTGTGGTTCTATGGATGTAGTTCAGCAGCTTCTTCTCATCACACCTCACACCTGCCCTCCTATTTCACCTTCCCTGCACAACTGGACTTGAGCTGGAGGGGCAGGATTCCTGTTTTTCAGGAGAAAAAAATTGAGGTTTTTTTACCTCTCTCTTTCCTAGTAACTAGAATAATAAATTATAAGGAAAAATCAAGGTAGGCTGACGATATATTGGATAAATCGTACACAAATCACACCTTTATGCTCTGCACACGACAGACACGCGGGCGTGGAGCAGAGTCAGGGCTGGAGAGAAGCTTATCCACGTCCTGCACATGGGCAGCTTTTTAATTACTTGATGGAGTGACTCGCTGTGATTTGCAGAGCAACCTGGGAACGGGACATCTGTCTCCCACTAAACGAGGCCAGTCAGTGGGATTAGGTACCTGTCCTCTTTGAAAAGAAGCCTGACCCTCCAGCATGGCCGTGTCCTCTTCCATGGGGCTTAAAAATGAGGGAAGCAGGAGCCAGGCTGGGGTTCAACACCACAAATCAGTTCCCACCTCCTTGCTGCGTTATCCATTTATCCATTTAACTCCTCTGCCTCCTTGTAAATAATGGCTCCAAGGATAAGGAGACACACAGGTGTCAAGTGGGATGTCCTGGGCTGTTGTACCTGCCTTGAAATCCTGGGTGGGATATTTCTGGCTGGTGTTGTGTCTCTGCGCTGTTGTACCAGGTCTCAAGGCAGCAATATATGCCCATAAGTCAACAAGATTTTAGTTTGACAAAGATCCCTGGCAGCTGGATTGTAAAGTATTTCCAGGATATAAATAGGACACGATGGTTTGGTCCCTCTGTTTATGGGGATAAATATGTGTTTGGGGTGCAAATAATTGTGTGTTGTGTGTGAAATACACCCGTGCACATTGGCATGGACTCCCTAATCATTCCATTTGTGAATGAACCACATTTCATACAAATATGTGGGGCACCACAAGAATTAATAACAAAGGTGCAGCGCCACAATGAACATTTTGTGCAAGCTTATGGGCGTAATGAAACGAACAAAGCGAGAGGAGAAACACAGAGAACAATATCTTCACTATCAGCAGTTTACTTCAGTCTACTTATGTATGATCAAAGACTACAAATATAGTTTAAACAGCATGAAATAATGGCCAGGTTTGCAAAGAGAAATAATTTTAGGTGGGAAAAAAAAAAAAAAAAAAGAAAAGGCAAAACATACGACGGGCTCGGTGCCACGATGCAATGGGCGTGTGGGCTCATTTTGTGATGAACAGCCAAGGAATGGCAGCAGTAGGGAAATGAGGCTGGAGGAGCTAACCTCCCTCCTACCTCCTCTTTGAAGATTTCCACATTCTGGGGAGAGGATAATGAGAAATATTTTACCTCCTCTATTACAGAGGTGTCAGTGGACAAAAAAAAATAAGGAGAAAAACCCGCCCAAACAGAAAAAAACCCCAAGGATGTAGCGTAATGCAATTGCCAGGCAGATGTTGGAGGGAGGGCAGGGCTGCTCCCTCTGACTCCAGTGGAGAAGAAGATGCACAGAGAGAGCAGCTGAATTATTCACAAGGGATAAAGGGTACTGGAACTCAATCCCTGCAGCCCCCAGCGAGTGTCTCTTGCTTTCCCCCTCCTGTCTGCCTGGCTTGGCACGGCACCTCCTTCCACCCAAAAATCACAGAGATGAGTTCCTCCATGGCCCCTCTAGATCCAAGCCTGCTGCAGAGGGCAGAGTGACATTCCTGCCCCTTCTCCTCCACGCAGCTCTTTGGCCCAGCCCCTGCCCTCCACCCTTTCCCCAAACAGGCATCCAGCACCAGTAATTCAGTGATGGATGAGGGACCTGAGCAGAGCACCTGCCCTGGGGGTTCCCTGTGTCCCCTGGCACGGGAGCAGCCAGGCAGAGGAGCCTAGGGCTGAGGAATCAGGGCTGGGATTGCAGCTGGTGCTGAGGAGGGTTGGCATCCTTGTGGGTCATTCTGGCCAAACCCCAGGCCTCCAGGTCAAAACTGACCACAGCAGGTGTTGGGTGACAGCCACGTTGTCACACCTGGTGCAAACAAACATCAAGGTTTGAGGGCTGTTGCTCCTTCCCAGCAGCCTCAGCCAAAAGCAAAAGCAGCTACAGCTGTCACTGGAGGTACCAGTGATTACACTTAAGGCTCTTTAGTTATTTTCCATTTAGTCTCCTGTTTTCAGCTGCTGTTGCTTTTCAATAACTAAACACTTCACTTGAGATCCTCGATGTTTATTCCCAGCCTTAGGGTGAATTCTGCAGTACTGTCTGCTTTAAGTTGTTTGTTTTAGGGTTTTTAGATGGTTTTTTTTTTCCTTTTTCTTCCTAAGGACAGCAAAATGCCCCAGCTTTTTGGAATTTTGAATTAGTGTTGCTAATGCTAAAAATTGGCTTCAGCAGCATTCAGGTTTAACCCTTTCAAATTTTGTACTGGTGTTTTACCATTTAGGAGTTTGATTTGGGGGAGAAACGTGGAATTTGGCAGATGGGCAGCACTGGAGGGGGACACTTGCTGTTTTCTGTCCCTGGTAAAACAGGTTTAGGTGCAGCCACATGGCAGCCCTTTGGTCACCCTCACTGCAGATACCACATTGAAAAAATCCCAGCTCCAAACCTGACACTGGGACACCACCAACTCCAAATTTCAGGGAAGAGCCAGCAATCAACCCCTTTTGACCCTGGGCTGGTTTGGGAGCCACAAGATGTCCGGGTGTTTTACTCCCTGCTCTTCCACCAACTGGCACAAATAATTCTATGAACTTCACAGCCCTTATTACTGAGCACGGCCTAATAATGTCATCTCAGGAGGCAAGTAATTGCAGTAATTAAGAGGTTGCACAAGGTCACTTGAGGCAGGGCTGGGAATACAAGCTTTTGTCTCTCACCCTGCTGCTGTGCCCTAAGAAGATGTGCACTGCAGCCACAGGCTGTGTGTGACCACCCAACCCACCTCCCTTCCACAACCAGGATTGACAGTCTGCAGGGACGGCAGCAAAAAGGGCTTTAAACCTCTTTTTTCCTTCCCTTACCCAGAAAACCTCCTGCTTTATAGAAATGGTTTGAGGCTGGTGAGTTTCTTGGGAGATACTTATTGAGGAGGAGGAAGGAGGAGCATTGGTGCTTGGCAGGAGGAAGAGATTGTCCCAAAATCCTGTCCCTGCTTTGAGAAACCTGCAGTGTTTCACACGAAAAACGTTTTGTATTTGCACAGGGTGTACAAATCCTTCCCTACCCAGCCTTTGCTATGCACATACATCTGGGAAACGGGCATCACATTCCACGGGCTTCATCCTTAGGGGCTTCTCCTAATTTTTGATGGCTCAATTTTGCCCCTTTCAGGCTGTCTGGAGCATGAGTCTGCCTGTCTGTCATCGGCGTGTGACTTCAGGGATGGGACTGCCTGTTCCACGGGGAGGGAAGAGGGACGAGCCACCCCACCACCCAGCACTGCCTCTCTCCAGCTGATGGAGCACACGAGGGATGTGGGGAGTTACATGAAAATGTAGGAAGCAGAAACTTAATGAAATGGCTCTAAATGTGACAGCATTCATGGAAAGATTAATTACCAGGAGTAAAGGGGGAAGGATGCCAGGAATTGATAGGATTGGTACCAATACCAAAAGCCTGCTGTGCTAGTAGAGCCATAATATGCAGTCCTAATCTGAGGGCCTATTGTTTTTCTTGGAGAAACAACAGGCTCCAGCCAATGAGACAAAAGGGGCTACATTACAGTTTCTGCAGGAAAAACAACAACAGCCATTAGAAATAATTATCTTAAGACAAATCGTCAAGCAGAGTGTGGCACACACAAAAATCCTCCCAAGCATGAGGCTCTGGGAAGAGAGGGGCTGTTGCTGTATTTATCCCAGTGGTTGCATGAATGAAGGGAGAGAATTAGAAAGTGGGAGAGAGTGAGCAGCACAATGAGATGGGGGAATGAAAGAGGGAGAGATAAAAATGCAGGTTTTCCCATCAGTGACCAGTCAGGGCTCTCATCCCTGGCATGGGCATGTCCAAGGACGTGGTCCCTACGTGCACTCTCCCTGTGCAATCCCAGCAGAAAAGAGGGAATATGTGCTCATCTGGATTTGCTGCTTAGGCCCTCAATTTGCCAGGGTGTAATTAACTATGAGGAAAGGCAGCAAAGAATCAAACCCAGAGAGTCTCTCAAATGAGATCATTATTACTGTTCCCTACAAAGACCTGCTCTCCCTACTTCCCCCGAAGCAAGGGAGGCTATATTTTTAATTTGTTCTTCCCCATCTCCTCTCCTTGGCAGAATTGATGTATCTGACATATGAAATCACAAACTAACCCGTGGCGGGATAAAAATGAAAAAGCTCCATTTTGCAGTGGGATTAGACGACCACATTTGACTAATGGCGATTTCCTGCTGCATTTTATGTTGGCTGTGATTGTGCAAAAACTTTAAACTGAAATTTCAGATGACTGGAGACACTGAGAACGTTGTATTAACTCCCCGGACAATGAGGTTTTACAGGATGCTGCCAAATATATCCTTAGACAGCATTTCCCTCTGTATTTTGGGTTATTTGTATGTGTAAATATATCACATATTTTGATGTGTGCATGCCTTTTCTATTTGATTTGTGTGTGTACTGATCAGTACTGTATTTTAGCTGTAATAATATCATATAAAACACACATAAACCCAGTACAATTTTATAAGTACAAATCCAAATGGCTCTGTAAACAAGGACCACATCTATATGGGAGTCTGCATACAAATAGATCCTGGCAGAGCAATCTCTCTAAAGTCATCTTCCACCACCCCTAATGGAGACCACTTTAGGTAAAGGAAAACATTGAAAAGGACATATCTATACCTATCTCACTTGAAACAAAAAATACACAACATTCTGTAACCTCTGCAGTGTTAATACATAACATATGGTGTCTGTTTCACATGCTAATAGTGACTTTTTAATTTGAAGTCAGCCCCAATGAATCTAAATCCGTGCTGTCTCCAGGATTAATTATGAGTACTAGGCTGTGATACCAAGCCTCTCTTCTTGATAAGCTTTATAACCAGGTTTGCACACAGGATAAAACAGCTCCTGAGAGCTGCCATATTTAACCTATATGTGACTTGCTGGTGCATCTTCTGGAGAAAGAAAGCAACTTGGTGAGGTGCTGGGTTCTATCATGAGGACATGGGCACTACCAAGGTGAGGAGCACACCACGGACGGGTCCTGACATTAATTACTGAGCCACAGACACCTATTTATCTTTATCCAATACACAAATATCTGTTGGAAAGCAGGGGATGGGTCCAAGTGGAGCGAAGCATTCTGAGGCCCACGGCTCACAGGTTAACCATTATCTTCTGCATCTGCACTGCTTCTCCTGCCCACAGCCCTGTGTGTTTGGGAGCTCCTCCTGGTGCTGGTTTTCTGGGCTGGGGCTGGGGTGGAATCCTCGGGGACAGGAGAACACAAGTGACCATTCACAGCTTGGCCTGAAGGTCCATCTAGTAGAGGTGCTTAGAGAAAAAACCATAAAAACGAGGTCAGCCCTCCCCCTTATCACCTCCATTCCTCGCAGCACTGAGCTTCTGAGTCAGAGGCTGTATCTTTTTTGCTCAAATAGCCCTGGCTGGTGCTCACTGCATGAATTTGTCCACAGCTCAACCTGTTTGTGCCTGGATTCCCACAGCGGAGCGCGGAGCGCGCAGCCAGCGAGGGCTCTCCCCGGCCCAAGGTAATTTCTTAGCAGCACAAAACCCTTAATGTCACTTCAAATAGGTTTAGGTGCGAAGATCAGAACCTATCTAAGCACTGCTATAATGTTTCTCCTTGGAGGAAACAGCTTCTTGATGCCCAGAGGATTCTGCTGTGGCGAAGACATTAGGGGTGGTTTTCTCTAAAATACATGTGCTTGGATGCTCAGGTGGCTGCAAGTTCATCTTCCCTTCCTTGACAAATAGGCCCGCTTAAAGAATTGAGGCCTCCTTTCTTTCTCTGAATCTCTTTTATTAACCTCAGGTTTTTAAATTACTGCAAAATACATTTAAAGTGGTTTTCAAGGTCACTGGAAAACTACATTTTCGAAGTGTCAGTAGAAAATTACCAACTTTCGGACCACAAAAACGATGATATTTATTTTTGAACCTGCAAACCCGGTGATAAACCCAAGCTGTTTACATTAGTTTGAAATCTGTTTTCCTGGTTCTGGCCAGCCACGGCCCTGCTGCAGCTACTTTTCCCTCCAGATAATTTGCCATTCCCACTGCAGCGTAAATTCTTCCCCAGACAGTAATGCGGTGGCTGCCAGCCCTGCCACCAAAATGGCCCTGTCTCACAAGCTAAGTCGGATCAGCCTGAGACAGGATTTTCCTGACACAAACTGTCAGGGCTGTGGAACTGGGGGAGTGGGGTTTCTCGGGGTGGCATCACATCTGTGGCTCGATATGAAGCCATCACCCCACAGGCAGTGCCTGGTGCCGTGGTATTGCCTGCAACCACCTCCCAGAGAAACAAGAACAATTATTTGTAATAATTAACAATCCCAGAAGAGTTTTCAGGAGAACTGATGTGTTTATCTGCCATGCCTTGGCTAAATTCCAGCAAAGACTGCACGACATCCTGCCTCTGCCATTGTATCTCATCCACCTAAATTCTCCTGCAGTTTTGATCAGGATGGAGAGCCTTTGTTATTCCTTCTCCAGCAGCCCTTACACTGGATTCCTGCATTTAGAAATAGCTGCTGAGCCAAATACATTTCAGTTACAAGTTATCAGTACTGCAAATTCTTCTGATTTTATAATCAGTCTTAGGATTTTTGGCATTTTTTCCGGAAGCCTGAGCTGTTGGAGTCATTATGAAGCACCAGGATCTCAGTTTTCATGGTTTTAAGTAAGTGGCTCACCCTTGCAGTTGAAAACACGAGGCATGTTTACCCTGGAGGCTGAGAAGCCAGATGGTGGATAAAGAAAATGCAACAATTTGGGGTTTTAATCTCGTGATTTTTTAAGCCAATCTCATAATTTTGGGGAGCTGGACTCACAGTTTGTGAATGTCCGCAGTTGGCATTACCGAGTGATCATATTTTACGAGGAGTGATTAATTAATTGCTGATTTAATTTGTGTTTGCCAAAAGCTTTGAAATCCTTGGATTCATTGAGTTCCTTTTAGGACAGAATACAATTTCCAGTGCTAAATCTGCTCAGATCTGCTACTCTGGGAATCTTTCAGTGGCCAGCAGTTCAATTTAATGAACTGCATTTTGGTGGCATTCTCACTCTATACACTTTGAAGGCCCGAGCAGTGTCTTCTAAAGGGTACAAAATAGACAATCTTCTGAGTCAGGCTCACCCCCAATTCTGGGGACATCATTCACCAGCCCCTAAGCAGGACAGGGAATTTTGTAGGGGTCTTCCAGTGCCACGGAAGGCCAGAAGAAGTTGTGTTGTTTTGGGCATCCATCCCTCAGGCTGTTGAAGGTCTCTGCTGACCATGATTTCATAGAATCACAGGATGGTTTGGGTTGAGAGAGACCTTAAAGACCAAGTTGCTCCAAGCCCCATCCAACCTGGCCTTGAACACTTCCAGGGATGGGACAGCCACAGCTCCCTGACCCAGATGTGGGCCTGGCAGCCAAGCAGACATTTCTGTGACACAAAGCTGTCACTACACTGAACATGGCTGCATAAAATAAGTAGCTCCTTCTAACCCTCCACCAGACATCTTAAGAAAAGGCCAAACTGTGCTCGGAGTGGGATTGTTTCACCTCAGGGTCATTCAGGCAGCTGGGGCATGGAAAATGGTGTGTCACGCAGTAAAATAAGGTGCCTCGTGCTAGGCCTGGTGAGAATGTCTTTTAAGCCAAAATAATGCTGGGTCTTATTTACTTGACAGCTCAGACATTAATTTAAGACAGGCACAAATGAATCACCAGCCATGTTACAGTTGCCTCGTTGGAATCCCTCTGCTATAATCTCACAGTTTTTTCACCTAAT
Organism: Promerops cafer; assembly: GCA_013398275.1. Classification (NCBI taxonomy): domain Eukaryota; kingdom Metazoa; phylum Chordata; class Aves; order Passeriformes; family Nectariniidae; genus Promerops; species Promerops cafer. Next base: position 17,593 of record VZSE01003283.1, on the reverse strand, counting down.
TAATTTCCCCTTTCCTTGCACCAGTGTTTCATGAGTGTATCTTGTTTGGAGGAGATTAAGAGTCACACACTTCATTAGTAAGGTGTAAATTATCAGAGAGACCCTCTCCATCCACCTGCTTAATTGGGTTAATGAAGCGTCTCTGTGGGCCCTGGTAAGACAGCACTGCTCTCTGCTCCCTGCAGGCATTACCAGGGCTGTTTGGAAAATAAATGGAGACCTTAAAGTTCCCACCTTGGTGCATTTTGAGACTTTTGGGCATTTAATTTATTTTTTAAAAAGGAAAGAAAAGAGCTGAAGTTGACATGAATTGAAAAATAAAGCATTCCTGCCTGTGAAATTACAGTCATAATATTGCTCGAATCATTCCACATCAGAACTAATTCCTAATTAATACTAACTTCTAATTTTTTCTCTACCTTAAGCAGCCAGATTGCATTAATATAACACACACAGAGATACTATTAATGCTCAGTTAAATGGTTAAACTGGTATAAGTGCCACAGCAATGCAAGGGTAAAAATGGGGAGTGTGTGCTCAATCTCTGGACATGCAATGTGGGGTGCAGACAGTCCTGGGCAATGAGTGCCCCTTGTCCCTGCCAGACATGATCCCACATGGAAACCAGGTCCCTTTATCTCTGCACATCCCTGTCTCGCCTCTCCTTGGGTTTTGGAGACTATTCTTAGAAGGGAAAGTGATAAAACCTCTATCAGGCACATACATTACAGCACACCCACAGCACAGGAAATTTTAAGGTGATGTGGGAGATTATTTGCACTGCATGTCTGGGCTCAGAGAGTCACTGCTCTTCCAACCTGGAACAGAAACACGAGGGGATGACTCACGAGTGCTGATGTCACTTGTGGGCTGAGGTGGGCTCAGCCCAAAGCTGATCTGAGCGAGGTCAAAGCCCAAAACCACTGAAGCTCTTTAAACGTTCTCAGGCTCTTTCTCATGAGCAACTCATTGAACTCGCGCTTGTGCAGCCAGAAACAAATCCATCAGCAGCCCCGAGCCTCAGCCGAATGGACAATTTGGGGAGGGAAAATGAGGAGAAAGGCTGTGGGTAAATTATTTGTCACAAAATATTCGCCTGGCTCTACCTGACAGAGCAGAGTCCCGCGTTTGATCTCTGTGAGCGACTGTCGCGGGAATCAAAGGGAGTTTTGTCAGGGGATTAAGTGCAGAAGTTGTCGTCGAGAACTACATTAAAGATAAGAAATCCAGAGTGTGGCCCAAAGTGCCTAATCCCAGCACAACTAGTGAATTATTAAGTTGGTCATTTGACAGAAGGAGGGAAAAAAAAAACCCCAACTGTTTCTGAGACTGCCTAAAAAAGAGGTTTCTATTAAAATACAGCGGTTGCATAATGAGAACACAACGTGCGGTTCCAACATGAGAGCTGGGCTCTTGCACCAGTCCCTGCAGCTAGGGAATGATGGCAGAAAACTGCAGCTTCCAAGGGCTGCCTCCTTTTCCCAGGTGTAGGATTTGGACCGCCAGCTCTGACTGCCAGGCAAAATGGAAATTTTTGAGGTATCAGCAGTAGCTCACCTTTGGAGAGTTGAGATGTGCCTGAGATACCTGGCTGACCACAAACAGACCCCACGGGCACCCAGACCTACCTACAGTGTCCCCATGCCCTGTTGGTAACTCAGGAATGCTAAGATGTCCATCTCTGCCAGGAGCACAGAGCTTTCTGTCACTTCTGCATCCAGCTCTGGGGATCCCAGCATGAGAAGGATTTGGAGATGCTGGAGTGAGTCCAGAGGAGGCCAAGAAGCTGCTCCAAGGGCTGGAGCTCCTCTGCTCTGGAGCCAGGCTGGGAGAGCTGGGGGTGCTCACCTGGAGAGGAGAAGGCTCCAGGGAGAGCTCAGAGCCCCTTGCAGGGCCTGAAGGGGCTCCAGGAGAGCTGGAGAGGGACTGAGGACAAGGGATGGAGGGACAGGACCCAGGGAATGGCTCCCACTGCCAGAGGGCAGGGATGGATGGGAGACTGGGAAGAAATTCTTCCCTGTGAGGGTGGGGAGGCCCTGGCACAGGGTGCCCAGAGCAGCTGTGGCTGCCCCTGGATCCCTGGCAGTGTCCAAGGCCAGGCTGGATGGGCCTTGGAGCAACCCGGGATAGTGGAAGGTGTCCCTGCAGGGGACAATCCCATGGCAGGAGATTGGAACCTTAAAAGTGGTCTTTAATGTCCCTTCCAACTCAAACCACATTATGATTCCATGATGACAGATAGGAAACTAGAGAAAACTGGAAATGCTGGATTTGTGGACAAACAGCCTCCTACAAGAGGGAAACATCTGCACAGGCAGCTGACCACGGGGATGAATGTGAGAAAACAGAAATCTTAACAGGCTCATGGGGAAAAAGGAAGAGGTGTGAGTGAAACAGCATCTCCAGGAATCCTGCCAGGGATAAAGGTATTTGAGGAGCTGTGGGACCCCCAGCAGAACGAGATACTGTTTGTTACACAAAATCAAGAGGAGGGGAGGCTCGAGGTGTTTGCAGTACCGAGGTGGGAACTCTGCCTTGCAGACCCCACAGGGACAGGCCCACTTGTGAGGGCTGGGCAGGGGCTGGGACAGGGCGTGGAGTGGCAGAAGGAATCCCACAGCAATGCCCCCAGCTAGGAAGGGCAGCATCAGGGGCCTGTGTATGACACAGAGAGCAGAAAGCAAAATTTCTCCCCCAGAGTCACTTTAACACCTCGGTGCCACCACTGCTGGGAAATGTGAATGAGGACACAGAGAAGATGATGCCACTCCAAGATACAACAGTGCAAAATCATCTCTGCTGTCCCTGGTCCAGTGCAGTGTGATGGGAATCCCTGGAACACCCTTGCAGGTGCCCCAAAGAACTTCCAGACACTGTGAAGGAACACTAGGAAGTTTGGTGTGGGAGAGAGGTGGGTCCAAGAGGACCCTGCCCAGCAGCAGCTGCCAAAGCAGTGGGCTGGAGGTGGATGTCCCTGCTAGGGGACACACTGTGGGATTGCTCAAAGGGGCTTCACAAACCAGAGCACAGCAAAGACCCCCTGGTCCTACCTCTGCACACGTCTGGCTCTGCCATAAACCCTTAACCCCCACACCCAGCCAGGGATCAGCTCTGGTGTTGGAAGGGGCCTTAAAGATCATGTGGTTCTTCAATTGTGGGGGCTGGAACCACGTGATCTTTAAGGCCCCTTCCAACACAAACCATTCTAGGATTCTGTGATTCTAAGGAGTTTATCTGTGACTGGCACAGAGCAGGAGAGAGCAGTGCCTGAGGGAGCTGGGGAAAATGATCCCTCACTCAGCTGCAGCTGTGGGCTTGTGCAGGAGGGGACAGCAATCCCTCAGGCTCCCTCTCCATCATGGACACCAGACAGGTAAAAACTCTCCTCCGTGTGAGCAACGTCCCCAGACAGGGAGCAGAGACCCTGAGAGGAATCTCCATCCTCTGAGATATTCAAAATTTGACCAAAGCAATGTGATTTAACCTTGAAGTTTGCTCTACTTCGCACAGGCTCTAGGACTGGAGACCCACAAAGGTCCCTTCAAACTTGAATTGGTTCAACTTTTTCATTCTGTGACTATCCAGTTCATGCAGAATATTGCCTGACAAGAGGCAGCCTATGAGAATTTGTCAAGAACAAATCTGCCCAGAGCAGAGAGCCACTGCAATGTGGTGGGCTGCTCCATCCCAGGGGAGAGGTGATTGCCCATGCCCTGGATATTTCTGTTCCCTCAGAGATCTGCTGGCCCAGCTACGCATACATTTGGTCTCGATTCTGTCAGTCACTCAGGCTACTAAAATGCTTCCATTAAAAAGATGTGCATGTGGAAGAGACAACTCTATAGCATGAGGAGCCTGTGTGGCTGCTGCAGGCGGCTGCCAACTTGTGAAAACACATCCAGGAGACACTGAAAAGGGGGAGGTGGGAAGGACATCAGGACCCTCTTTGTCAAAGCAAAGCAATGAACAGCTCTGCTGAAAGGTGAACCAGCCTGAGTTTGTTTGCTGACACCTCCCTGCTTGGCTCCTCAAAGCTTGCAATCCTCTGCCACCCTTTGGCAATGGCACAGTCCTGTCTGCCTTGCATCCCTCTCCTTTATCTTTTTTTTTTTTTTTTTTTGTCACTCAGCTGACAAGAAACTCTTCCAAAACAATGGCACACTTGTGCCTGTCCTCATGGAAAGCAAATGATTTACAAATAAACTCAACAACCCACCAGGTCAGGGTGAGGATCTGTAAATCATCACACTCTGCGTGAAGATTTGTTTTGGTGAAAGTTCTGGTGAAAGATGTATCCTGCTGGCTTCAAATAACTGAACCACTGTCCTTGACTCAAAATCTATCAGCTGCTCTTGCCAAGCTAGTGCTTGGGCTGAAAATACAGGACATTGGAGAAATCACTTTCTTCCAACACTGAGCAAGGAACTAACATGGAAAATGGATCACAGAATCACAGAACATCCTGAGCTGGGAAGGACCCACAAGGATCATCAAACTCAACTCCTGAAAGACCTTCAGAGGTCTTGTTCAGCCCTCTGATTTTTCTTTATGGGTGAAAATAAACCAGTTTGCGTTTATCTCTCTGCATCCTGTCCTGATGACATCTGGAAGAGTCTTCTGGCCACCTCAGGTAGTGGGGGCACCACTGGCCACATCCCCTGGGATGCAATCAGGAGGAAGAGACGTGCTGTAAACAGCAGCAGCCTGCCTGGGGTTTGTGTTTTAATGGGTGCAAGAATCGGTGTTAGCATATGCTAACCACTCTTTGCAGGGTGATCATTATGCAAATGCCTACAGTAAACAGGTAGGAAATTAGATCTAATCAGGACACCCCCCTCCCTCCCCTCTCCTGACACAGGAAAGTTGACTCTGTCGCATTGCTCCGGGTGCAAACCAAAAAAAAAGTCTGAATTCCAGCCGGAACCCTCAGTTTTCCATTTGTCCTTTTGTTCTCATGTGTTTGGTTTCTTTCGTAAGTCACTGGAAAGCGAAGGGCAGCCTTGTGACTGCTTTAATTTTAAAGCTCCCAGAACAGGCTGGTATGGCTGGATCCAGAATTAACCCCGTTGTGGATTTCCGTGATCTGAAGGCAAATAAAAACTGAGCACATCGCGCCCGGTGTCCGTGAGTAATCTGACTCGGTGTAATATCGCTGCCTATTAAGGAGCCTGGCTGTTAATTGTGATGGGGACAGTCACAGATCCCCAGGATAAGCCCAGGAGCATCCCAGGATTCTGTGGCTATCAGGAGACCTTCGGTGCTGCCGGGGGTGTCACACAGCTGATTTCTGTCTCACACTCCCTCTCCCCATGCAGCTCAGCCCTTCTTGCAACACCTCGAATCCCCTGTGCCCAAGTGCCAGACACAGCTGGTGCCCTGCCCATGGCAGGGGGGCTGGGACTGGATGATCTTTAAGGTCCTTTCCACCCCAAACCGTTCCAGGATTCTGTGATTTGCCCCGTGCCCCCTCGAGGGGCTCTGTCTGGCACAGGACCACCAACCTCTCCGCTTGTCCCCATCCCAGCAAGGCCAAGGACACCCTCAACTCCTGGGTTTAGGAAATCTCAGCCTCCCAGAAATCTTACAAAGGGCCAGACACCTTCTTGCAGCAAATATTAAAGGCTGTGGCCAAGTAATAACAACTGTTTGCTGCAGTGTCTGTGCAAAGGTTGAGGTAATTATGGCTCTGCAGACAGAAGAGAAGCATAAAAGCCACAGAGGCACCTCCTGAGCCATGAGGACCCTCCTGAATCGTGTACAGACCAGAGGACAGGGGTGTGAGAAGTGGGTGCTGCAGAGCCACCCTGGCAGAGAGGGAGCTGAATGTCCCTTGGAATCCCAGGGTGCTGCTCAGTGCTGTTCCTGGGTTTGATTCTTGCAGCCTGACCCGATGGTAGGTGGTGAGTGGAGCCTCAACAGGCCCTCACTGGCCAGCAATGCCATCAAAATAAAAAAGGAAATGCCAGAGGCTGGGATTTTCCCTGAGATATTAGACATCTAGGGGCTATTTTAATGTGGTTACATACAAGGTTCTAATTGTGGTTTCAGTTTTACAGGGACCAGTGTAATGCCACAGGGTGACCTCTGCATCTGCAGATTCGTTCCCAAAAATTCCAAATAGCCCCAGCACTGTTACTCATTTTTAATCAATCCACCACCATTCCTTTCAACATCACAGTCTTGCAGCAGACCTGGATGATCCATTCAAGCACTGGCACCCTGGAAATTGCTGGAGGCACGCCCCAAAACACAGGGAAAGAGACTCAGCTGTGACCCTTTTTGCAGTCACCTCTGCCGCTGGTATGGGAGACCGTGAGTCAGGAAGGAGCTCTGGCAGCCTTCAGCAGTGTGGGCTGCCCCTGGCAGGACCTGCCAAAGAAGGCAGAGAGTTTGCACACCTGGAGAGGTTGGCACTGTGTCCTCAGTCCCTGTGGCACGGGGGCAGAGGGAGAGAGGGAAGGAGGGGCAGAGAGAGGGACAGCGGCCAAAGGAAAACAGGAGGAGCAGAGGTGCAGCACAGAGCTGACCCCCACTGCTCCAGGGAATTCTTGCAAGGTATTTCCCCATGCTGGGTTACCTGAGGGATCCCAGCACTGTGGTGGGAGTGGGAGAGGGTCATTGTCCCACTGCAGATGGGAAAGGTCGGACACCAGCATTTTTCCTGGATGAGGCATTAGCCTGGAGGTCCTCCCAGAACACGGATCCCAGCAGCACAGGCCACCTGTAGCACTGGTGCCCTGATCCCTGGTGCCCAGCTCTCAGCCCTCTTCTACACCAGCTCCATTTGATCTTCCATGGCCAGCCATGATCCAGATGCAAATTTCCCCAGGAACCATCTGGTGAACACTCCATCCTCTAAAAAGTCCTGCACAAAGCCCTGAAGCAGCAGAGTAACCTGGATGGTTACCATAAATGATGTGACATGTTGTATTTTAAGTAATTATGGACAAGGGCAAGGACCTCCTGCATGGCTTTTAGAAAGGCACAGGGGTGTTTGATTGTTACACTTAAAAATGCAGAGCTTCCCTCTCCTAAGGGAATTTGTTTCAGCTCCTAATTTTTATTTTTCTCAGATGGCCAGTTTGGATTCATCTTATTTTAACTTGCCAATCTGGATACTCCTACCAAATGGGTAAGGACATGCTTTTGTCTTCCGGGTAATATCCTGCCCTCTCCAAATATACTCACACCATCTCACCCTTCCCTTGGATAACTCATACATGGACAGAAAACCCCAAGTACTTCACCAGGCAGGTTCCTGCCTCCTGGAGCTGCTTTCCTGGCTCTTCCTGAACCCTTCCTAACCCTCCCCTTTCAGTCCCAAAGCCAGGTCCTGAGACTGGACAACACCATTTCAGTAGAGGTCTCCTCTCTCCCACACAATTTGGGGTGGATTCCAGAGTTTCAGAGGCAACACCCCCCAGCCCTTATTTCACTCTGATCCAGGGCTGTTTGGGTTCCCACCAGACTCCATCACCCTTCTCAGCATTCCATCACCCCAGGTCCTGCAACCTCACAGCTGACAGGGGGGCTCAGGGCTCGTGCCTCCTCTGCACAACGACGAAGGAACCTCCTCACAACTCAACAAACAACCTCACAACTCAACTAACAACCTCACAACTCAAAAAACACCTTCACAACCCAACAGAAACCCTCACAACCCAACAGACACCCTGATAATCCAATGAACACCCTCACAACACCACGAACACCCTCACAACCCAATGAACACCCTCACAACACCACGAACACCCTCACAACCCAATGAACACCCTCACAACCCAACGAGCACCCTCACAACCCCATGAACACCCTCACAACCCAACAAACACCCTGATAATCCAATGAACACCCTCACAACCCAACAAACACCCTCACAACCCAATGAACAACCTCACAACCCCATGAGCACCCTCACAACCCCATGAGCACCCTCACAACTCAATGAACACCCTCACAACTCACCACACTCCTTGTTTTCAGCTCTTCAGCCCCTGGGCAAACACCCTCAGCTGAATCAGCCTGCAGTAACTCCCCACACAGGCCTCCCTGCAGGGTGGGTCTGCATATTTTCCTAGTGGAGAGGAGCCTGATAATCCCAAGGGATAAAAGCTGCAGCCTCACATCCTACAGAGGAGCCAGAATGGCCTATGGGTTCTCCAAAAATCAGTGAGACAGAGGGCACAGTTACCTGTCCTTCCTCAACGGTGGCATGGAGGGACCAAGTTGAAGGGACTGAGGGACACTTGGCTTTTCACAGCAACATCAGGAGATAAATCAGCTCCACCTCTGCTTGAATCTGCCTGAAAGCAAAAGTGATTTGTCTCTTGTGACGGGAGTGAGGATGCAGGAGGACCCAGCTTTGCTCTCCTCTCTGGCAGGAGAATGTTGAGAAACGCAGCCCAGTGTGGGCACCTCCCCTGCATCCCAAGGGTGGTGCTGGGAGACTCAAGGCACGTGCCAAGCCTTACCAAAAAGTCACAAGTGAACCATAGCAGGCCAGCAGGAAAGTTGGCATTGACATCCCGACCTCACAACCTCCTTTAGGAAAGCAAAAAATGCTCCAAGTCTTGAAGACTTTACTTCAGCCAAGTGGACGTTCATTCACACCCCAGCAGGCTGTGAACTGGTGTCAATGGTGAGGGGCACACACAAAACAAGGTCCCTGTTGGGAAGGTTACAGTCCAGAGGGGACTTTTTAAATCTATTTCTTGATGTAAGCTGCCCTGCTTGCTCCCTCCTGCCCTCTCCTCCCTGTCCAGCCTGATCCCAGACCCTCCCAGTGCCCAGGGCTCCCAGGCTGGGTTAGATGATGCATTTTCTAAGCATCAGCAGGTCTTGGTACCAGCATCCACACTGGAATAAATAGCAGGGTCCCTACCTGTGAGCATGTGAGGAGCAGCAGAGAGAGAGAACCAGCTCCTCCTTGAAAACAGAAAACAGCAGATCTACACTCCAGTTTTCCCAGCAAGTGGCTCTGTGGGGAGCTCTGGTTTCTGGTCTCATGAAAGAACCTCCTCTCCTCTCTCTCTCTTTATAATGATGCTGCCTCAGCCCTCCAAATGTAATTACCAGGTAATTATACATCACATCCAGTGGTTTGGTCCTGGCAAGGGCTGAGTGTCACCAGTGTTGAGACCAAGGAAGGTGTTCCTCTGTGCACTGAGAGCCCAAAACCCCTCTGGTACCTCCAGCTCTGCATCTCCCACAGGAAAACCCAGAAACCAGGGACAAGCCCCATGACAGAGTGGGGACAGCATTGCCACAGGGCATCCTGTGGTCCCCAGACCATGGGATGCCGTTCCCAAACCTCTCTGAAGGAAGAATGGGGAAGGGAGCACGTCAAGGAAGACACTTTCTTTTCGACACATCCCTCACTAAGAGGTATTTGCCGATAAGCTGATAATCAGGTGGCCTGGCCACCCCCAGAACGTTAGACCTTGGTGCTTAGAGAATATTTGATCATACAGTATCTCCATTAGGAGTTTGTAATCCGCTATCGCAGCATTTGAGAGCCATCTGAGTATAAGGAGATTTTTATTAATGGTTCATGAGCCTAAAAGTCAAAATTGACTCTCAGAGCAGATTTTAACAGTTTGTGTGGGATTTATATATTTATCTATCCCTTCACCACCTCCTCTCCCCCCCCACCATCATCTCCCTCTGCTCTGCCCCACCACTGAGGTGGTAACAGTAACAGCAGCAGGGAGAGACCAGGCAGCCCCAGCAGCTGGAAATGGCATTTCTCCTTCCCTTCTGTCTTTGTCTTCCCTTCCCTTCCCTTCCCTTCCCTTCCCTTCCCTTCCCTTCCCT
>VZSE01003278.1:0-11155 GCA_013398275.1 Promerops cafer | reverse complement strand
CCTACCTCTGACCCAGGATCCAGTGGTGTGTTACGGCACATCGTGTCCCTCAGTCAATCCAGGCATTCAGATGGTGACTCAGAGGGACCTTGTTTGATTGCGTATAATGCAGACCAATTTATGGTTTTGGGAATGGCCCTTTCCATTCCTTTTGTGATCCATCCATGGTATGCCTGCAATTTTTCTGTATGTGCAGACCTGTTCACATCCCATTTTGGGTCTTGGAGGGGGAGGTATTCTTTNATCCCATTTTGGGTCTTGGAGGGGGAGGTATTCTTTAATGTGTTCCCTTGTGGTTTTATAATAATTCCCAGCCAAATCCCCTGCAGTTTTTAGAATTAATTGTTTTTCTGTTTCAGTCATATATTCTAACAATAGCTGTATGTCATTCCAATCAGAATTGTGTTGTTTTACTATAGACTGGAAATGTTTGGATATGCTTACCTGGTCGTTCCAGTAATCTTTAGCAACTCTCTTCCATGCCTCTAAATGAGTGGTAGAAAAAGGTACCTTAAACAGCATCGTTCCTCCCTCAGGTCCTACTGCTTCCCATAGAGGTGCCTGCACGACCACTGGAGCCGAATTTTTTCTGGTGTGGGAAGACACAGGACTATCTAGGGGACTGAGGGTTCCGTCTGAGTCTGCATCTTGTTCCTGTGATCGAGGGGGAGTCTTAAACAAATCAGTTAGATCCTGTTCTGGTGCCTGGTGAATATTTTCTGTTCTAGTATCCCATTGGCCGATACTGCATGCTGAGCAACACCGCTTTAATTTACTTTTAAGGTTTTAGTTATTTTCCTTCTTGAGGGAAAGTACAAGAGGGTCTTGTGATGGCACAATTCCACAGTCCCTCTGCCACAGTCCCTCTGGGTGGTTTCGGAGGGTGAAAAACATATCCGCATATGATGCTTCATCCCATTTTCCCTCCTTCCTTAAGAACAACATTAACTGCAAAATAATGTTATAATCCGTTGTTCCATTAAGTGGTCATTTTGCCTCATTTTCTAATCTGTACAACAGCCACCATTGGTTGCAATATTTAATGAGAGTGCTTTTATTTTCTGTGCCTCCTGAGCCAACTATATCTTTCCAGTGCATTAATATGCAGCCTAAAGGGCTTTTTTGTGGGACCTCTTTATTCTGGTTTTTCCCCATCCTTTTTGTTCCCAAGCATCCTGTCACATACACAGATACACATTCACTAGCTTCAAAGCTAGCTTAATATATTGTTGTTTATAGCTTGGATCACAGTTTCCTGATGTTATAGGTATACAAACTGTTTGAGGTACCGGACGCACCATAAAAAACGATTCAAGTGTTCTCGCTTCGCAGTGATGCTGCATCTCAAACACACACATGCGCACACACACACACACACAGCAAACATGAAACTTTTTAGTACTTAACATAAAATACCTGGGCATTTGCAAATTAGGCATCCAATTATTATTCCAGTTAGTACCCCTCCAACAGCTGCAAATATTATCCAAGTAATCATTTTTAAAGGGTCTGCTTACCCTTCTCCTGCTTCTTATACAATCATCAGCAGGTTTGTCCTGGCTCCCAATGCTGGGATGCAGCGGTGACTGCGGATTGGCTTGATTTACTGTCAAGATTGCTAGCGGCTGCTCTATCAGTCAGCAAATCCCAACCAAAATTCAGGGTACCCTCCTCCTAAACAGGGACTATGCCGTACACTGGATGTCTCTGAGCGGTTTACCAGCGGTGCCTGGCCAAGTGTGGGCATCCCCTACAACTTACTGTCCCCCCTTTTGTCAAACATACCATTTTGTCCACAGCCACAGGAGGCCCTTTTGTGCTCCTGCAGTGAGCGGCTGGGGAAGGAGTTCCTCTGAGAAAAGGGCTCAGGGCACACCTAGGACGTCTGCTTCCGCAGCTGATCCTGCAGCCGAGCAGAGACCTCTCCCCCCTGGCTTGCCAAACTGACACACGGAAATAGAGACTCCACAATCAGCGGGTTTGTGGAGTAAGTATATTTGTTTATTCAGCACTGAACACACTGAGGGGGTCACTCCACCAAACACATGTGCACCCAGCAGAGCAGATGCACTGTTTTATATACACTTAAGCTCATACATATTTAGGAAAGTCTCAACATCACCTATACATATTCAAAACCTATCCCTGCCTACTCTGGCTTCGTATGTTAATCAGCTTTTTATTGTTCTGTGCTTGTGTAGTCTTGGCACTGCCTTCTGGTGGTCTTGGGCAGGGGTCATGGGATGAAGTAAATAGTCATCTTCACAATGTCCTCTGGATGAACCTGGTATTTGCGCAGGTTCTCTTGGCATCTAGCCGTTCTCCAAGGCTTTTGGCCATAGTCCGAAGCAGATTCAGTTTTTACCAAGTTTGTCCTGGGGTGACTTTATGATGCTTGTGTTTCCTTTGGGCCATAGTGTGAGGCACAGAGTAGGTTTCCAACCATCCTATGGTGGCTTCTACCATTGTGAGCACATAGCGCTTGCCTTGGTGTGTCTGGGGCAGTGTGATGTAATCAATCTGCCAGGCCTCCCCATACTTATATTTGGACCACCGCCCACCATACCATAGGGGCTTCACCCGCTTGGCTTGCTTAATGGCAGCACACATCTCACAGTCATGGATAACCTGAGAAATACTGTCCGTGGTAAAATCCACCTCTCTGTCTCACGCCCACTTGTAGGTGGCATCTCTACCCTGATGACCTGAGGCATCATGAGCCCATCGAGCTAGGAACAACTCTCCCTTGTGTTGCCAATCTAAGTCTATTTTTTGAGACCTCTATCTTTGCAGCCTGATCTACCTGCTGAATGTTACTGCTATTGTCTGTATAGAGCTGTATACATGTGTATGTATATGTAATGTATGTGTTTGTAGAGTTAGAATATATATTAGTTTTGGTAGTAAGCTGATGATATGGGGATAAGGGGTGGGATGTCCGGGGGTGACTTAATGATGCTTGTATCCCCATTCGTCTGTTTAGCCCAGAAATAAGTTTTGCATCTTTAAGACTGGTTCTGAGAGTGAAAGTGGGGGTAGAGAAGAAGTGCACAGTTTGTTTTCAAAAACTGCACTCACTCCTCCATATTCCTGCTCTGGGACTGTGCTGTCTGTGGATGGACAGATGGCAGGACACAGCTCTCCTTTGCTTTTAGTTAGTTTTTAGCTAGCTGAGGCAGAGAAGTTCCCTGGACTGTGATTTTTTCTTTTTCTGGGAACTGTTTAAACCTGCTCTGGACTGAACACCCAGAAGAGCACCGGCAGCTCACACCTGTGGCCCACCGGGCCGGGCCTGGGCCGCGGCATATCCAATGCTGGAGGGACTGATAAGAGACTGAGTGAGCCAAGCTACAGCCCACAAAGGGGATTTTCTGAGTTTGTCATCTCTTCAGATTGGCAAGAGGTTTTATTGTTTAATGTTGTTCATTTTTTGTGCTGGTGAATGCTTTGCCCGTTAAATAAACAGTGTTTTCCCACTTTTCTCCAAGGAAATCTTTTCCCAAACCAGTTGGGGGAGGGGCCACTTGAATCTGCTTTCTAGAGGAGCCCCTTTGGAGGTTGTCTCTCAAATTTGCCCTAAACTAGGACACAGTTTTTAGCAGTTTTTCGAGCACTAGTTCCTGCTTATCAGTCTTAAACAATAGGTGAAATTCTATTATCCTATTTTCTATAGTATAGAAGAGGACCATCTGCTCTTGATTACACAGCAATATAGAAAAGGACCATCTGCTCTTGATTACACAGCAAACTATAGTCTGTTTAACCCTGTATCAATTTAATCGTGGTGCCAACAGCAACAAAACAGCTCAAGCTGATGGCTCTAGGGAGGGACCCCAAAAACAGGGATTTCTGGGCTTTTGTATCCCTGTGGTGTGTGGACATGTTCCTCACACACACTTCATGCCCCTTACATGTGCCTCTTGGTCGTGATAATTGATCTGGAGTCCCCTCTTTGTTTATTTGGGTTCTACAGAGTCCCTTAGTGACCACCACAGACACCACACACCCCTCTCTGTCTGGTGCCAGAGGTCTCCATGCCATTTGTTAGGCAAACAGCCAGTGCCAGGTCAGGGCCCCAGTGCCAGGGGCCATTTCACCCCACCCAGGATACAACCCACAGCTTGCACTGCAGCTGCTCATTGAGCTGCCTGCACTGGGAGTATTCCTCAGCTCTGCAGCTGCCATATTTTGTTTTACTCTCCTGTCTTCCTGGATAAGCTTTGCCTTCAAACAAGTACTGAAGTGCTTATGATGCAAGGTTATGCTTTGGGGACTGCTCCCCACTCAGCAGTTGCCCACCACGCAGCATGCCTCACCATTAGCCATTTGGTCAAGTGTTTGCATGATTCTTGCTGTTGAGGGACACCTGTCCAGCTTCCCCTCACCTTTGGTGCCTGCCCTAGTCCTTGTGGGGTCTTTGCCTAAATGGCAAGCATGACTTCTAGAATGCAAACGTAAATGCTAGCAAACCTCCAAGGCAAGCATGACTTCTAGAATGCAAACGTAAATGCTAGCAAACCTCCAAGGCCAGAGCCAACAGTCCCCAGACGATCTCAGAAACACACATTGTCACACGCAGATCCCAGAGTGACTCAGATATTGTATTCATCCAAACTATCCAAAACTGCACTGCAGAAGACCATGTGGACATCCAACAAATATATTTGCATACAGTCAAACAAGAATGTCACATTGTGGTACATTATCAGAGCTATAATCTAGCACATTGATCTATCTGGTATAATTAATTATCTCCATACTTCAAAATATGTTCTATGAGATGTGCATTTGCTACTGGCAATGCTTACTGATTGTAAAAGTCAGATGATTCCTTCATTCTTATCTAATACAGATACAGAAACTGAGCCAGCAAAGCAATTAAGTTTGCTTATTATTTATGATTCTCTCTCCATAAAGCACTGAATCAGAAGCTTCACAGCATTACCAGTCCATGTATGTGTCTTAACATGAAATAGGTGGTAGAATAGTTGTTATTTTAATTGAACAACCAGCTGCTGAAGTCATGTACTTATGAAGAACTTCACTGGTTTAATTTTTACCCACGTAAGTGTATTTTCAGATTTCATTATCCTAATGTTCAAAAAGCAATTGCATTTTTTTCAAAGCATGAATGTCATCTTTAAAAAATCTCACAATAATTATTCCAAATTTTTTTTTTCTGTTTTTGAACATTAAGATACACAGCTATGCATGTCATATTTCATCATAATAAACATCCAGACTTTGATAGAATCTCCTATCTTAATAAAGACCTCACTTTTCAGTGCCTATAACAATTAGATTTGGAAAGAATATGTATCAGCAGATGCTATTTTTCCTAAATAGTTTCCTGAAATACACAATTTCATGATGTGTCCAGCATTTATAAATTATTATCAAAACTCAAATACTGAGGCTTTTCACTGAAAATTGGAAAGCTATAACCTTTCTTATGAACAAGAAAGAAAAGCCACTAACTTGATTCCAGGTCTTGAAGCCTTAAAAAGCCACAACGAACAAATGATGGCCAGCTCTTCAGAGAAGTCCAAGAGGCTCAGCAGTACCGATGGCTTCACTGTGAAGAAACTCGAGTTTTCAGCAGTGAGACAGCATCTGTATAATCTACCTGTGGCAAACAGGGTTTAGCTCATTTTAATACTACAAAGACTTTACAAGATAGACTGGATGTTTCACTCGCACTTAGGGTTTGGGAGGATTGGCATGGGAGGAAGGGTTGAGTCTTTTTTGTTGGTGAGTTAGACTATAAAAAATATAACAACTTACTGGATAGGGAGCACAATAACTGTTGTATTCAAACGACACTAACTCCTGAAATATACTACAACTCAGTAACCAGCTACATGCTATATTTTAGAGCCATCAACAGGTGGAAGTGAAGTTCATCTTGGATCATTGATCATAGTGAAACTCAAATGAGAATTGAAAGATCTTTTATATTGTTCTAATAAAGTAAAGGGGGAAAATGCTTCACATCATGACGGGAAATACTCTGAATGAAAAAATTTTACTTCAACAAAAATGTGTGCAAAAATGGACTGTGAGGTCATGAAAACACTTCAACTTCCAGGAACAATTGTTATGAGGAACAATAAGACAATATTTAATCCTGCTAAGGTGAAATTTGATCATGTTCCAGTTTCTTATTTGCCTATTTCATGCACATACAGGAATATAATACACTACCTCAGTTGGAAGGGACCCACACTGATCATCCAGTCCAACTGCCTGACCACTTCAGGGCTGACCAAAGGTTAAAGCATTTTATCAAGGGCAGTGTCCAAATGACTGTTAAATGCTGAAAGACAAGGTCAAGCATGACCAGCTCTCCAGGGAGACTGTTCCACAGGGCTTGGTCTTCATAAAGAAATGTTTCCTTATGTCAAGTCCGAACCTTACTGACTGACACAGCTTTCAGCCATTCCCAGTCTTGGCACTGTGTAGCAGGGAGAAGAGATCAGCCCCTGAGTCTCTGTCACAGTCGAGATGAACACATGACACGACACTCGAGGTTCATGTGACAACAGCCAACTTTTATTGAGTGCAGTTCCCTTTATACAGTCTTAGAAAGTCCGTGCGGTTGGTCCTGATTGGCTGAATTTTGTTACCACCTGGCTTACTGGCCAATAGCTGTCTGTGTCCCTAATGGCCTAAACTGGTTCCCTAATGGCTTAGACTGGTCAAGTTATGTAATTAAGGTTATCTATAACTGTGAGGCCTCCAGGCCACCTGTTAGTCAACACAGTTCCCCCTTTTTGTTTTTAAATACAAAGGCAGTGTCTGTCACCCTCTGCAGGGCCCTTGTAGACAGGATGACAAACGTGGCATAATGTACAGAATAATGATGATGACACAGATAATACGCTAGTTCGAATGAGGCTCTTTACCCAACTTGAGAAGTCTAGCCTTACCAGCCACTGGTTTACCCCACATACCTTCAAGAGATTTTACAAGCATGTCCATCAAGGACAGCTTCGCAGGGTGGTATGCCACAGGCTATTTACATCTATGGCCTAATTACACAAACTTAAGAAAGTTACAAACAAGTCAACTCAAACACTGTCAGAGATAACATTCAAAAAACTGTCAGGGGTCATGCTGTCTTGTTTCCACTATAAAATACGTATCCTTCTACTCAGTCCTGTCTTTAAAATGTCTGATTCTTGACGTTAAAGGAAGTTATAGGCAAATTGTCATATCAAGGGTATATATCCTTCTGCTTAGTCTTGTCCTTGTTTGATCTTCAAGTTTAAGTGAAGCAATGGGCAAACTATCCCACAATTGCTGACAACATCCTACATCCCACAACTGTCGGTTTGTTAGGTCATGACTGAGAATTTTAAGAACATCAAAGGCTTTTGGTGGGAGGGGTATATACCGTCCTTGCACTCCCCCTTCTTTGTTTTTTAAACATGCATTTTAAAGTGCCCTGGGCACACTTGACAATGTCGTCCTTTTAGCTACTACTGTAATTACATTTTCTTATATTCTTTCCAGCAGCTCATACAAGAAAGCAGTAGATGTTCCCATGCTATTCCATTTTTATATAAACAATTCCATAACTGCTGGTTTAGTAAAGTCTGGTTTCTTTTAAACATGCATTGATACTGTTCAGCTGTCTCTAGCACTCATTTGTGGTACATAAATCGAGCTGGACTGAATTAAGTTCAGGTAAAAGACTGGATCTATAGTGGTAAGGCAGCAAATTTCACTGTTTAATTCTTGGATGCCCTGGTTTTCCCGATGTTGTGGTGGGCCAAAAATTGAACAGAAGAACCAAGCAACATTACTGTGATTGAGGTTGCCAGGTCCAGTCTGGCACTGCCTGCAGTTGCTGGGCGAAGACTTAGGGTGATTCTCCGCTGGCTGCACTTGCGGAGTTGGCATCTGCAGGTGGCAGCTGTGGTGGCAGCTGAGGTATTTGTGTTGGAGTGTGGTGCCGGCCCGTGCTTTGGTTCCAGTTTCCCTGGATCAGGTAACCTTCAGAATCATACTTAAAGTGACACTGGTTAGCAAAATGACAACCCTTTTGACACCATGGAGATACATCAGGGGCTTTTGACCTAGCTCCTTTCTGAGCAAAGCATTGTTTTTTAAGGTGGCCAGTTTTGCCACCGCCAAAATAAACTCCCAGAGTTCCAGAGCGACCTTTGATGGCTGCAGAAGCTACAGCTGTGGCTTCATATTGATGTTCTATTGTCCCAATACGGTTGCACGCTTCAACCATTTCAATAAGAGGTGGTTCTTGGTTAGCTGAACCCCCTTTTTTGAGGTAGGCTTGGAGGCCTTGCCCAGGAGGGGCTTTCCAAGTCCTTGCTAGGAAAAGGGGCTCCCCAGCTATGGCAGACCCTGGGTGATGGTAAGCATTTAGACAGTTGTAGGTATTTTTTGTTCAGTGGTGCTTATTATTTTGTTGAATGTATTGTTTTACTGTTCATAATGGGATAGGTATGTGTAGTCCTGAACACCCTTCTGAATTTAATAGGTTGAATTATGTTGATATTATAATTATTAAGGCTGAGAACAGAAGTGGGTACTAACCTGAACACATCTAAGTGGCACTATATACAAATATGTATTATAATTGACTAGTGCTCACTAGGTCAAGGCCTGCACAAACATTGAAACCTTTTAAATGACTCTAAAAAACTATTGTACTCCAGCCTGACAGCCAGCATTCATCTTGGGTGTAAGTTTAAGGCTTCTTAAAGGATTATCCAAAGATACCATAATCCACTGAATTTTTTATCAGTGAGGCTGACTAACAAAATTTTACCCGAAAGTCACATGTATTAATCTCAGCAGCCCAAACTATTTTCAAAATTGTAGGCTGCTGTCACTCACCTGGACCAGACTATGCAGCTGAACTTGCATGAAAAAGCTGCCTTGACACTTACTTCTGAGGAGAATCTCCTTACCTGTAACACTAAAGCTGAACTGAATTTTTAAAGTAATTGACTTAGTAATTTTCAAAGAACTAAAACATCAGTGGAGTTCTGATATGTGAACTATTTTCTCCTTGATTGCAATGGACAGCATTAACTATTTCTTATCTTTGGTAGATGGACTGCCCATCCACAATCCATGCAGTCAGCAGTGAGTCTCTCAGCCTCGGCAAGTTCAGACCAGTAAGATGCAAATATCAGATAAATTGATTGGCAAAGTTTACAGTGGGCAGCTCCTCAAACTCAGTTAGAGGAGGTTCACTGAAAATCGTTACATTATGATAATTTTGGTTATATTTGAACATATACTAATGGTCTGCATGTATCTGATGTGCAGTCAAAGAGCATCTATTAAATGCATCTGCAAAAGGTAATTGAGGTATATATATATAAACTTTAAGCCTGCTTTGTCATCTTCCTAACCCTTCTCTCACAACAGAAAATGAGTAAATAATTCTAGTAGGTGCCTGACAATGTAGCCAGTGCTAGACCCACTACATAATTAGTGCAATATACAGGAAACCTCAAATTGGCAAACCCAAACCGCTACACCCAATACATTTGTAGTTCTCACAAAAATAAGGGAGTTATATGTTAAAAACGTTAGGGCAGATACTAAAATGAATTTAAACTCAGTGACAATTTTGTTACTTTCTCTTGCTCCTTATCTGTGCATTTTTTACTCTCTTTACTGCTCTGAGTATTCAAGCAAGGCCTTGATCAAACTCTGTATCCATTTCTATCTCTGGGCCTAGATATACAAAGGTCAGAGAGCATTCTGTTTCCACAAGATATCACTGGGTGGTCCTTCCCCAGGGCATGAAAAACAGGCATACTATTTGCCAGTGGTTTGTTGCGAGGGTCCTCAGTCCCATTCGCCAAAAAATACCTGCTGCCTTATTATATCATTACATGAATGACATTCTTATTGCAGCAGAAAAACAGGAAGTCATGGAGGAAGCCTTAGCCCTTGTTGTTGCTCCTGTAACCCAAGCAGGGCTTTGTGTTGCTTCTGAAAAAAATCCAGCATCAACCCCCTTGGCAATACCTCAGCTGGTGCATTAGGACCCAGAGTATTCCTCCCCAGCCTTTACAAATTCAAACAAACATTCATACTTTGCATGATGCTCAAAAACTTCTGTGTTCAATGAATTGGGATTGTTCCTTGGTAGGAATTTCAAATGCTGACCTGAGCCCTTTGTTTGATTTGTTTAAAAGGGAACCAGATCTCCTGTTGCCTCAGCAGCTCACATCAGAAGCCTGCCAGACACTGCAACTGGTAGCTGATGCTGTTTCGAATTGGCAAGCGGCCCAATGGGCCCCTGAGTTTCCTTAATAATTCTGAATCTGACTAGACAACCTCATGCTTTGATATTTCAGTGGGATCCTAAAGCGCCTGGGCAACCCCATGCTTTGATATTTCAGTGGTATCCTAAAGCGCCTGGCCCCTTGCTCTTCAGAGAGTAGATTTTCCTGCCACACCAAATGTCTAAGACTGTAAGCACACAACATGAGATGTTTGCTTTGCTTATTTTAAAAGCTAGACAGAGACTTACCGCACTTGCAGGTGTGCATTTTTGCTTGATCTGTTTGCCTATTACTACTGTCTATTTACAGTGGCTGTTGCAGCAACTTGAAGTTTTTCAAATGGCCTCAGTGACTTTTCTGGACAGCTTTTTACACATCTCCCAAAGCACAGGCTTGTGGCAACCAGCTTTAATCTCTTAACATGACCCAAGAGAAGCAAGGTTCCATTACAAGCTTTAACTGTTTTTACAGATGAATCTGCCTGCACCCACAAGTCGGTACTGCTTTGGTGGAACATCGATCTCAACCGATGGGATTTAGATGTCACTACTGTTTCAGGTTCCCCCCAGATTGCTGAATTGGCAGCTCTTGTGTGGGCCTTTCAGCGATTTGTTACCCCTTTTAACTTAATAACAGATTCTGCTTATGTTGCAGGACTTGTGGAGAGAGCTGACACTGCTGTACTGGAGGATGTGCCCAACAAGGAATTGTTGCAGTGGCTACAACGACTTGTTTTCCTTTTAGATACTAGGCAGCACCCCTACTTTGTTATGTATGTCAGGTCTCACACAACTTTACCCAGTTTTATTGCGGAGGGGAACCAACAAGCAGATTTACTTTTCCTTACCTGTTCAACTGCTGGACTGCTTTTCCCAGGCAAAACT
>VZSE01003277.1:168932-287460 GCA_013398275.1 Promerops cafer | reverse complement strand
ACACCTGTCCTTTAAACCAGGACTGGTGTCCCCTAAGCCTCCTTTTCCCCAGGCTAAACAGCACCAGCTCCTTCAGCCGCTCCTCACAGGACTTGTGCTCCACACCCTTCCCCTGCTCTGTTGCCCTTCTCTGGACATACTCCAGCCCCTCAATGTCTGGCCTGTAGTGAGTGAGGGAGGGGCCCAGCACTGGACACAGCACTTGAGGTGTGGCCTCACCAGTGCTGAATACAGGGGGACAGTCACTGCCGTGGTCCTGCTGGCCACACTATTGCTGATACAGGCCAGGATGCCACTGGCCTTCTTGGCCAGCTGGGCACAGCAGGCTTGAGTGAAGCCACTGTCAACCAGCACTCCCAGATCCTTTTATGGTTTCTTCTCTGTGTTCAACTAGTATCTGCAGTCATGTCTTCAGATAGGCTGGATCATGCTGATAAATATTTAGAAGTCATTTTAGCATAAATCAACTACAATTCCTTTAAAACATAACATTAACATATGTGTCTGAGATACCTAAATTTGCTTCAAGAAGTTTTTTTCATACAGTTGCTACCCTTCTGTGTCTACGTCTCCAAACAAAAGAAACCAAAACTGGTAATATGCCAATGCTTAATTATTTATAAATAAACATTTAAATCTCACTGGATTTATCTGGGGGCTTTATGAATTGTTTTTAGGGAAAAATGCTTGGCATTAGTATCAATTACCTATTTGATGTAAAAGTACTTGAGACAATTCAGAATCAGTTTTCTGAATGCCTGCTTTTTCTGTGACCCAAAAAAGAAGTGAGTGTTAAGATTATTAAGTAACTTTATCCTCGTTCTAAAGATGTAACACAATTGAACTTTGTATTTTATAGAGAGCTGATAACCTTTACTGGTTAATTTAAACAGTCATCTGCCAAGCAAGACTACTAGAATTGGCCATACCAAGTCATTTTAGTTGCCTATTGAACCCTATATCCTGTTTTCATAGGAGGCTTTACATATGGTTCCCCTTTTTGTTTCCAGTAGGAACATTAGGGCATGGCCAGAACAGCACACCTTAAATGCTGTGTTCATTGTGTTCTAGGTGCTTAAAAACAATACTATAATTTTCCACTTTCAAACTTAAGTAACAAACAGCAATTTTGTGACGTAACATTCTTCACAGCAACTGAATATCAGGTGAGACTTTTTCAAAGCTGTAGCAATCATATTTTAGAGATATTACAACTTTTTCATTATTTATCCAACTGAAGTGACATTTTCAAACTACTATAGTAATTCTGCTGCACTCCTCAAGAATTTAACAAATGTCTACAAATTAATTCATACTTTCACTACTTGCATGGGGCTTTAGAGGATGCTTAGTGCAAGGATATGCTTGTTGATTAACTTAACATTTCAACCTACTACATAACTTTGCAATTTAGGAGCCACTTCATAAAGTGGAGACTTTGGAGAAGATACACAGAATGGTGTCTCCAAATATTTAATTTCATTACCCAAAGGTCAAAACTAGAGGGTACAATTCTTTAAAAGAAACATACTACTTCCATATGATGAAGAAGTGATACACTCAGACCAATGGATATATAATTAATACTGATCTCAGCCACCCACCTACTACAAACTGGATGCATGAATAATAAAAATAGAACAATGTCATCTTCTGTCACTACTCAACAGTTCTGACAGCCAGTGCTTCATCCCTATCACACTGTCTAATTAAAGATCTTAGTTTTTCATGCAATTTTAAAAAAATATACCATCAAATACCAATAAATTTAAACTTGGGAAGAAACTCCTGATGTCTAACACTTGCAGATAATAAGGCCTTTAACTGAGTCATACTTATCACAGAGTAACTATAGCAGTTCTAGAGAACATGCAGGCAAATAATTCCACTGGTTTTAAAGAGAAGTGTCCATAAAATGATTACTCACATTCAGAATTATAGGATTGCTCTTAATGTAGTTTTGCATTAAATTAACATCAATTAGCAGACTCCCAGCTATAAAAGGAAAATTTTATAAGAAAATATCTACAATGTGCTTAGAAAGTTATCAAAAAAGCACTGTGTAACTAGAGATAGGGGGAGAAAGAGGGAGAGAAGAGGAAGGAAGAGAACTGAAAGGGAAAAGGAGAAAGGGAAGGAGGAAAGGAGCTTCACAGTGATACAAACTGAATGATTGGAGCTGTTTGTGTACGCACAGAGTAACCAAGTGTAACTGAAGCTGTCAGGTAAACAAAAAGTAGGTTTACATCACTGCACTACTGGTAGCTATAGCACGAATAAGTACTCTGCTCAAATGTGAAATACAACTTTTTATACTACTGTTTCTGTTCTTAGAAATAATGACAGAATAGGCTGTCTTGGAAATGCTTCTGCAATCATTGGAAGGTCAAAAAAGAATGGAAGTTGGCATGAGACAAAAAACCAGATGCAGGTATCACCAAACAGGCTCCTGAATTAGAAGAGTAGTATTTAAAAGCTGGTGATTTCTATGACAGGTTCTTAGAAAAAAGATGCACCTGTGGAGCTTTTTGTGCAGCTTTAAAAGTGATCATCACTGTATGGGGAGGCATTTGCAACCTACCCTCTGCCAGAGACATACAACTGTGCTTACTAAGGTGCACAAGAATCTCATGGCGTTAGATATTACTACTTTATTATGGAAACACGAAAATACGCACATAATTTAAATATTTTTTATATTGAAAGACATGCATGCAAAAGGGCAACAGTGAGAAATTTCCAGTTTAGAATCTGCCTTTCTTGAATGTTTGGTTTTGTGGCGCTGTTCCTGTAATTATATACTGCATCTAGAACTGAAAATCTACAATAAATTAAAAAAGGTTACTACAGAGAAGTAGACACATTTTGCAATATTTGCATTTCCTAACATCCTTGCACTTTACTTGACTACCTTTACTCTCTCTGATTCAGATAGAAGAGCACAATGAAAGAAGTATGTACTCACTCTGCCTTTTTTTCTCTCATTGGGAAAACAAAATACTTTTAAACAAAATGCTTTTAACAATAATATTCTGCACAACTATAA
The DNA here is from genome assembly GCA_013398275.1 of Promerops cafer. NCBI lineage: Eukaryota > Metazoa > Chordata > Aves > Passeriformes > Nectariniidae > Promerops > Promerops cafer. Next base: position 284,414 of record VZSE01003277.1, on the reverse strand, counting down.
AGACTAAGGTATAGTTTGTATAGAAGAAGACATAACAAACTTAGAAACAATAAGGAGGCATTGCACAGAATCTATCTTCACAGCTCAAGACACATACATTTTCAGTTAATCTCTCTTCTTTTCCCCAGTTTCCTCCTAATAAAATTAGTATTTGGAAACATATAAGTATTTAAACCTACGTAAACAAAATAGCTCCTATACTAAAGTATTCCAAATAGCAGTTTCTTCTAAAGTATGAGTGCTAAAGATCACTGTTAATTCTAAAACTGAAATACGAAAAAAATCTGATGCTGACCAAGTAGCAGCATAAAAACCTTGTCTTTTTTCCCCCCCATTTTTAATTTTTATTTGTCTTGCTTAAATTAAGCAGAGGAAAGGAGGGTGGGATAGAGTGATATTAATTTTCAAATATAGAATTTGTGTTTTTCCATAGTCATATCCCTGTTAGTTATTTAACATTATAACTGCAAAATTAAAAGTTCACAACATCTCTGAAATACCACATCCAACAGTATATATGAAAATTATTTCTCTCTCAACTGTTGACTACAATAGTTTTGAAGCATTTTCTTCTCCACACATTCAGAGCAGTCTAGCTTCTTGTTCTCAGTTGCAAAAAATGAAAACAAGAAACAGGATTATTTTAGACTCTAACCTGAAATGCTGCAGCCTCTGGCCTGCCCTTCAGCCCTTCCTCTGAAAAGGTCTCCAGGTGCAGTTTGGGTAGCTCCAGGGTGAAGTCATTCGTGGCTGCTACAGTACACGGCAGCAAGGCCTGATCTCTGACCTAAAGGGAAAAAAACAGCATCAATGGTAATTCCCCTTCAGACACATTAACTGGGATGAACTGGGTCCCCTTGAGCCCACTGAGTGGACTTGCATTGATCGCTGGACCTGAAATCCATGAATAAATTTAGGACTAATTGATTTTTCGTTGCAAATAAATCTCTAATTCAGAGTGCTGGGAGAGAATGTTAAGAAGAAAAAGCATCTTCCCCTGGTCTGAAATGAGAAGAAAAGACACTAAGGGCTCTGTAGGCCAGCTGGCATATACATTTCACAGATCTGTCGCCTGTAAAAATCTCCTACGAAAAGAAACAGTAATTGTACTTCTAACTGAAACAAACATGAGCTGTGAAATTAAAAAGTTCATGTGATCACATCAGTGAGAAACTGGCATGTCAGTTCTTTCTACTCTGGTATCAGTCCTCCAAAATAAGGCTCATTTAGAAACAACTCAGTTGAAAGTCAGAATAAAATGAATAATCCACAAATAACGCAAAATTAACTAACCTGTAGCTTTCCAATTAATAAGGCGGGTAAGAATGGGTGGAAGAAAGAAGTGTTTGCTTTTTTGCGGACTCGGTGTAAGACACAAGGCACTAAGCGGTATTAGTCGGCTTTAGCGCAGGCTCTGAGGAGCGGGCAGGCCCGATTTGCACAAAGCGCAGACAGCGATGTCCGGGCGGTGTCGGGCAGCCCGACGCGCTCAGCCCGAGCCGCCCGGCGACCGCGCGCCGTTGGTGTCGCAGTGCCACCTGCCGGCCGCGCGCGGCAGCGCCGGCTGCGCTTTTGTCCTCGGGCACGGCGCGGCTCAGCGGGAAGGCCGGATCGCTCCTGGAAGCGCGGCGCTGCCCTGCGTATCGCAACGTGTCGTCCGGCTGTCTGCCTGCCTGCCTGTCTGTCTGTCTGTCTGTCTGTCTGCCAGCGCGGACAGGCCGTTGCACGGATTTAACGCGCACCTTCCACAGCCACACCACTTATGTTCACACACCATATGATGCCACACACCCATTTTTCATTCTGTTTAATACAAGATTTACAATGTCCGCCTCCAGGAGATCCCAGTAGTCAGATTATATTCTAATACAGAGGGATAGACACACATACAAATATATGTTAGTACAAGCGAATAAATTAAATCCACTCATTTGGCATACACTGTATCTGCTGAGTAGCAATAGTGAGTACTGCAAAAATAATTTACTGTTTTAATGACCTAACACACAGTCTAATACTAAAACATATACTGAATATATACTAGAATACTTACTGTAATATTCTAAATACATATAAATCAATAAATACACCATTTGCTAAGTACTATTTCAATGAATTTCAGTTTTTGTTAGAGGCTGCCTTGCCCACAAGAATGCACCGAACATGAACTAAAACATAAATCTATTCATTTTAAATCCCAGATTACTTTTCTGTAACCACATACAAAATTAGATTCTTGTAAAACGTTGATTATGAGTGAACAGATTTCAAATAATAGCAGAACCTTTGAAATCTGCTCCGATTGAAAGAAGCATGTGCAAATCTACTGATACAAAGAAGAAGAGATTTTATTTTATTCGTTCCTCTGTTCTGTGGGAATAGGGAGCCGTACATTTCCCAAGTTGACCTAAAGAATTCCTGTCAATACCTGTGGCTGCCAAACATATGCACTATGATGCAATTTTTATAACAGGAAAGGTCCTCTACACATTTTTTGCACACATAGTGCACTAGGTTCAGGATATACAGTCCTATGGAACAAACATACTCTCTGGAGTGTTCTGTCAGCATGTGTAATTCTGGTCAGATGTTAACCTTGCTGAATATAACAAAATACATTGCTTTAAATACACACACATGCATGCACGCACACACACATGCACACACTTGATTTACATTTTTATAGCTTATATATACACCAACTTTTCAGTGTCTTTGCTGCCAGTATGCACACAGATAAAAGAAAACATTAATGTGGATTAAGGTACTAAGAATTTATCAACATCAAACCACCAGTGTTTTGCCTTCTACCCTTCTGAACCGTAGTCAATAGATCTAAATATTTTACTGCACCCTGGCCAATTCATTGTTTGATGTTTAAAAACTCAAACAGAATCAAAGAAAATTTATTAAATTTCAGCCCCCAAATGAGATACTATTAGCTTTGAAAGTCAAGTTTAACTGCGATATTGATGATTCTCTTTTTTCTGTGACAAAATTCACAAGGGAAATCCCTATGTCAAAGTACAAAAGCAGATTGCTAATACTAGGGGGAAAAAAACAATGTATAAGCAATGTAGGTATAATATATACACGATACAGACAGTAGAAGTCCTTTTAACCCTATTAGTTTCAAACTCTCTATTTCAGTATTGGGGTCTGATACTCACTGAACAATAAAATATAAACCCCGTTTTTTTAAATGGCTGCATTGTGGTAAACAAATGCCACTAATACCACCACATCAGAAAAGTATGTATTAGCTTCTTAAAGAGTATGATTTTTGAGATGAGGATTCACAATTAAAAAAACAAACGAAACATTTTTTTGTGTTTGTAAATACTTAGATTGTAGAGAGTACATCTCATTATCAGTATGCATACTGAGAAACTGAGAATTAAGACAGACTTTTCCTTTGAAAAATACTCATGAGGGTTCAGGAAAAATTGTAAGAACAAAAGACTGGGTGTATTCTGTACAAGCATCATTATATTGTTTCACTAGAAGTGAAAACATTCCAAGCTGCCTACCTATTCAAGGACTGGAAAGCTATAATGGTCATGTCTGCATGGAATCATGTTGGAGAGACCAGATCTGTATGAAATCTTAGTAAAGAATTAATTTAATAACTTCTGTCTACTGGCTTTTTGAGATCCAGAAACAAAACAACAGGAGTTGGGAAACTGTATTTATTTCCTCATTCTCTAATGCAGTAAAAACTATTTGCACATACAAACTTACAAACCATGAGGCAAAGATAAAATGGGTAATTTTTTTTATTTTTTAAAAGAGGATTCTTTGGAAGCTCAACAGGCAGAACAACCATCCTATGCAGTTAAAATGCATATTTTCAGAGCTTTTTTGTCTTTAATGACATTTTTTTCCCTCCATATGAAATCTAAAGCAAGACCATTTTGTCTGAAAGGTCTCCTGAGGCTAGAGAGCTTTATATTAAAATCTAAAACACCTAATCAGCTAATCAGGCTTATTGCAATGATTAAAAATGTCTAAAACCAGTTTCACTTCCCTATACTCTAAACTTAATAGAGAAAAAAATTATATAAATTTACATTTATCCATTGTTGGTGAAGGTTTTGGCCGTTTCTGATTTTGGTAAACATAATATTAGCTGAGACTGTGAAAAGTTTCAAGAGTGATTTTATACAGAGTATAGTGATGTATCATGACAGCATCCTTGTAAATATGATCATTTTTCAATTTAAAGATATATAAATACTATCTGAAAACAGGCAAAATCACAAATACACACTCTGCTACAATAGTCATAGCATTTTAAAATAAAGAAGAAGGGTGACTTATGACAGTGTTTAACTTTTTAATTAATTAGGAGAGCAACAAAGAAGACAACACTATAGCCACTCAATTTAAAATCAATAAAGTACTCATTAATTCAGATCAAAGCTGAAACTGAATAATAAACTGGAGTTACATTATTGACTGAACCAAGGTGTAGAATTTGATGGGCTAATTCTACATGTCCAAAAATGAACTTTAAAATTTTCTGTTGCTCAAGAAAATAATAGTTTTGTCTACAGTCCACTCCGGTGCTCACTTTGGTTTTTCTACGCACAGTTTGATGTGGTATATCCAGTTATGCCCATAGAGACATGGTACTAAATGCTAGCAAGTTGTAAATGGTATTAGAATGTGCTCAGCCCTTCCTGATGTCTTTTCCCTGAATCTGAATGGTACAACAAACCTGAGATTTCAGTTTTTATTTTGTTCCTAATTCAATGCTTTCTTATGGTGAAAAGAAAATAAAATCATTTATGGATATAAACTTCACAATGTAAGCTATGTATGAGAACATTTTATAAGTTCAAAGTTCACCAACTCTACATTAAAAAAAATACTTATTTTTGGGCTTATTTTTCTTCAATTTCCTACTACTTTTTAAATAGCATATCATCTGCAATTTAAAGAGCAGACAAGATCTACAGTGATCTGGTGATAAGCGAATGGAAAACAGTGATTTAATCTGTTTGTCTTTGAGATGACCATATTGCTGACACAACAGAAGCTGCAAATACAGAAACCATTCTAAAAGAGTACAAGCAAAATGGTTTCTACCACACCGCTATGTGTTCTGCATGTGACGTACAGCAGACAAAAATGAGTTTTTTAAAGTAGAAGAAAGCAGTTTGCAAATCTTAGTCTTAACCACAGTCTGAAAGTAAGGAAATTACTACAAAGTGTATATTCATCTTACTGAATGAGGGCCTATATAATTTCAGATACAATATTTTCCATCAGGATGTTTCAGCAATCAAGGATCACTCCAGAAGTAAAAAGACTGACTGTGACAAGATTGTGTATCTTAAACTGAAGGCACTTTAAATCAAGCACTTAAAAACTGGAAAATTATTGACACAATTAGAGAGAAAATGAGGTGAGGAATGGTATTTGGAACCAAATTAGTCAATTGAACTGCAAAAACATCACATCAAACCTTTCTCTTTTTCCCCCCGAGAGGGATAAAAAACAAACTACACCAAATCACAACGTATTTTGCCTAGACAAGAGTGTCTTATAGGAGGGAAAGGGAAACAGTTGAATGGATACTTGTTACATGGCCATCACAGTTAGGTTTAAGTAGTCATTAAAAGCCATCAAATCATTGCACATTCATTCATCAAAAGAAGAAATACATCCTCAAATCCAGAAGTCTGACTTGTGTTGATAGTGGAGATTTAAATAGCATTTTGACATACCTTAGTGTAGGTGGCCATACATTATTGCAATTAGTTATACAGAACATTTACCTCAACAGAATAACTACTGAAAATTTCTGTATTAGCATACTGATTCAGTGACTATCCTTTCTGATTACTGCCATACAAATCTGTATTTAATTACAAAACAAGCCATTTCACAGGTGGTTTCTAAGAGAGCATTAATTACTGCATAACAGTGTTTGTGTAAGGAGACATCTCATAAAACTGATGTTTTGGGTGTGCTTGGCTCTTTTTTTTTTTTTCTTTTTTTCCCCCCCTTCAAGGCTAGTCAAGATTATGGAAATTAATTTTCAGAGCAGAGTATCATTCCTGACTTACCTATAAGATTAATTCAAGCTTTCTCATATTACTACATACACACACTACATGGTCTATTGAATAAGATATAAATTTGATCCAGAGTTGGTTTTTTGCAAATGTTGACCACGGCATGTAAGCTTCTCTGTAGCTGCAGAATGTGCACTATAATACATCCCCTATGAAAATATTTCAGTGACCTTGGGCTGAAAATGAACCTGTGTCTGGAGAAAAAAACAGTTAATGTATTCAGTAATTCCACAACTCTCCAAACAAGGATTTCTCTTTACTGAAGGCAAACAACACATAAGTATTCAGCCTTTAAAAAAAACCAAAAAACCCCAACAAAAACCCCACCTCAACCGACCAAATAAAAACAAAAAAACCCTAAAACCAACAGAGAAAACCAAAAGATACAGACAAGTGCATCCTGAAATTAGTTATTTAGGTATGTCCAAACTGAAAACAGTTAAGCACATGGATATGACATTCAGCAATGTCTTATCTTTACTTTGTGAAGGTTTTTAAATCCCTCTTGAGCTGGAGTACCATTTTTAGCTTGGCTAGGTCAGAATGACACTGAACAATATGAGTGATGACACACTAGACAGCTATATGGACAGAGTTGTCATCAGCAAGCCAGCTGTGCTAACACCTGTATGTCCTGCACAACTGATCTTTAGGAACATGGATCAAGAAAGTCAGATTGCTAGGAGGGGAAACAAAAGTCATTCATCAAACACTGAAATTAAGAAGCACTCATTTGAGATTGAGGAGGAGAAAAAGTCGTATTTTTGCTGCATTTTTTTCTTACTACAGAGAAATAATAGCTGGTTTCCTATTGTAAACTTCTTACAGGAGTTATTTAGAATTTTAAGAATCTACTTGGTTTTCTTTGTGATTTTTTTTGTATGTACACATACTCAGTGTTTCAATAGGCTTTTGATAGGGCCAGTTGAGAACAAACCAGGACCACAGTGATGGACAGACTTTGAGCACATACACAAGCAGGCTTCACTCTTAATGTGTCCAACACACAGAAAAACCATCTTGGGAGTTTCATTAGGTTAGGCAAAAAAAATATTGAGATCACTAAGACGAGGGCTTTTAAATCATTATTGAGATAACTAAATAATATGATAGACTATAGATCCCAGTTAACTGAGAGAAATGTGGCTGATCAGTATGCCTGAATGTGTCAGGTCATAGCTACTGGAGTCTGACTGAGACAGCTAGCTGAAGTCTCATAACTGTTCTCTTCTTCCAGGGCCTGATCAATGTGTGGTCTCCTTGCTGCAACTAACAATTACTGCCACTTACACTGATGTAGTCCACGGTATATGGACTTCAACCTATTGTAAATTAATTCCTTGCACACCATAAAACTGTCATCATAAGGAAATGCATTTGATTGCTATGGACCACATCAGAAATAACAACCTACTGCTACAACCTTACTAATTCTCAAGTATTCAATGGCCCCACCCCATCTCCAACTGTATTATAAAATTGTATTATATGTGCTGTATTACAGAAACTCAAACCATTAAATTAGATAAAGAAACATAGTTCTGTCTGTATATTTTTTACAAATGTATAATGGATGAATGATACAGTGTACATATTTTTTTTCAACTGATAGAATTATGGGACCCAGATCTCATGAACAGTTTAGGGACATTTCAAAGGAGACAACAGGGGTGGCAGTGAGGCAATGAAACACAATGGTGGAAGGATTTCAAGGCATGACTGCTGACAGGCCTGCATGGAAGTTTTTCTGCTAACTAGCATGTGAACCTTTCAATCAGCAGAAATGAAGCGCACTACAGAATTGGACAAAGAGAATCCTTCTGACCAAGTACCAGAAGGAAAGGAGCACACTGGATAGCTGCTTTGATCCCTGGCATATCCCAAAGTGTCAGAATGAGTAGGTTGCTAACTGGTACTGGGAAAAAACAGTGAGTACGTTGTATTTTATTAACCTGCTAAAACAGCCAAATCCTAAGCAGCCAGGACAGGCTGAAAACTATGATAGACTAAGCTTGTCAAGATTTTGATAGTTGAGAGTACAAGGAGAAACAAACAATTTTCTGTCACTGTGAAGGCTGGCTCACTAGAATGACTTCCCATGTGTAGCACAGGCTAAATGTAGAGAACAGGGATTTAGGCAGGCTGAAAAGGAGGCAGCTATAGCAGTGTACCAGATGCAGCCTCTGTGAGGACAGATAAGTGCAGGACAAAGTTGGTTCCAGACACCTCTGGTTCCAGACCCACCACAGGTCACAGCTAAGCCCCACAGCCCTGCTGGCAGCCCCTTTGTGAAAATGAATTTAAGAATGAGAAAAACTCACCACATAGGGAGAGGAGGGAAGAAAAAGACTGAATATCAAAGTCAGAGAAAAATTGGGGCAGAAACACTTAAGGCACTGGATTAGGTATTTCCCCATAGCACAGAGAGAAGAGGACTATGCTGGAGAATATATCCACACCATATTCCATGAAGGATCCCATGCCAGAGCAGGTCCAGGAAATCCTTCAGGATAGTTCCTGAAGGAATTTAAGTCCATGGAGAGTCCACACTGAAGCAGATATTCCTGAAAGGTGGCAGCCCACATGGAGAGCCCACGGTGATGCAGGGAAACAGCATGAGGCGGTAGGAGCAGCAGAGAGGAGTGGACTGACTGTCCTTCTTTCCCCCTATGCCTCACAGCATGAGCAGAGCAGTCATAAGTGAAGCTGAGATTAAAAGGCAGGATAATGCTAATTTTTTAATTGTTTCTTTCTCTCCAAATCTACTTCAAAAAAGAAATTAAAATAATTTCCCCAAGTCAGCTGCTTTACCTGTGATGATAACTACTATGCAATGTCTCTATCTAGATGTCAACACATGAGCTTTCTCATCCTGTTTTGTCCTCTTGAGAAGGACTGAAAGAGCATCTGGGTGGGCATCTGGCTGCTGGCCAAGCCTAACCCAAAAAAAGCACTCAAACTGAGGAGCAATAGAAGGGTAAGGCCAAAGATTTTAGCAGAGATAGCGTAAAATTATTTCTTCCTCTGATGGGATTACAGGATCACAGAATCACAGAATATTCTGAGCTGGAAGGGACCCACGAAGATCATGAAGTCTGCTCCTAAATGACTGACCCATACAGGGACTGAACCCACAACCTTGGCATTATTACCATAACTAATAGATGATTGACTACACATGTTAAAGAATCTAGTAATAGAAATTAGTAGATGCAATGTCTCTTACACTGTTTATACAACCAGAATATTAAGAAATAAAGAAGAAATTAATAACGGAATACAGTTTATCAGCAAGCATAACAAGGGTTTATTTATAACTAAAATAACCTCAACTTTTTGAGGGGAAAGTGCTTCAAGAAATAACTTACTTTTCATACATAAAAAAAGGACTGCCCATGGGTTTTAAAATAAGACATGTTCTTAAATTATTTTTATTTTTATTAAAAGACTTCTTAAGACAGAAAACTCTTTATGTTTGAACTTGAAGTAGATGGAATTTCCTTTCATCACTCCTTCAATAAAATTTTATTTATTTCTGTTATCATTTTGCTATTACCTTTTGGTCATCTTCAGTATTTTGAGAATAAAATCATAATCCTCTTGAGGTCTCTGTTTGTCCTTGGTAATATTCTGTTTTGATTTTTTAAAATTATTAAAACATCCACTTTGCATTTAGGTATTTGTCAAAAATATTGAGATGGTATAAGATGAAAAAAGAGCTTTTATTTTATCAGGAACTTTTGTGGAAATAATTCAGATCCCAGAGTAAGATAAAGATAGCTAATGTGACAAGACCCAGGGTAAGACAAAAAATAACCTTCTAAAGAACATCTTGTAATTTATGAAGGACATGAAACTAGTTGCTAAAAATATTTTATCTCTTAGCATATCCAGTGCTCAAGTTCTTCAACAGTTGTGCTTCATAAATATTCATGAAGATTAAAAAGGTAGCTCTGCAATGGTCTTGAAAGAATCATTCTGGGCACAAGCATGCCCAAGCACTTCTTGGCAAAGTCAAAGTATGATACTAGATGTTCCATCCAGTCACGCTGCGGGGCAGAAAGTGGTGTAAATGATCCTTGGTCTAATGGTATATTAGAAGCATGCACAGAGATGGTTTCCCTTGGCTCTAAATTCTCTTACTTTTGTTTGCTGAATGTTACACCCTGGTATACCCAAAGGCAGATGATCTAGTACCTACATTGCTGACTCCTGGAATTCTTGTAGGGATAGAATATGGAGAGCAATGAGACCACTTTAATGGATCAGAGTATACTGTCTTATGCTAAGTCTAACTAAGATTACTAAGGATGTCTGTAAAATCCCTCTGAGATCTATAGGTAAAAATTTAGCATTATGCATTAATAATACAGATCCTGAAGTGATGCAGTGGAATTTTGTGGATATTTGCTCATGCATACATCAACACAGAAATATCAAAATCTTCAATTTCAAACTCCTGTAAGTAAAGCTGCAACTGTCCAACTGCAGTTGATTCTGAACTTTACTCATTTTCTTTTGATTTCTTTTCTTAAAACAAAAGTAATTCCCAGAATTTCTAGTGGAGAAAGAAAGGCTTATGGTTCCTTTACTTGTACATAATCCATTTCTTCATGTTCTGAATTTTTACTGTGTGAGAAACCCTTTAAGAACAACAGCTTAAACTTTATAGTTTACACATAAGCCATGTTCACTAATGCTAGGTAATTAGTTACAATTATGATGTAGGGTTTACATTTCAGATAATTCCCAAACAAAATCAATAATTTCCCTTTGTTCTTCTCGGAGAAATAGTATGTCAAATTTTGAATGATTTACAATCAATTTTTTAATTCCTGCTGAAAGGAGCATCCTGACATTTCTAATTCTTATGTTTTCCTCATTCTTTAGGTTGACAAACCAGAAAGGATAAATTATTCTGCTACTCATTAATGTGCTATGTGGGCCTAACAACTATGTACAACAAGAATTAAGCAGCAATATTGTAACTAAAATTTTCAAAAAAAGGATGGCTGTTTCTCAGCCTGCATCAGGTTAATCAGTACTAAGCATGTGACCTTCTCTATACCCTTTCCCCAAACACTTCAATCCTCGTGCATGTAACAGCATTGCTTTCAAAACCAAAATGTAACCTTGCAATCCAGAACAATAAGTTCTGAATGCCAAGGACATTACATGTATCTCTTACTGCAAAAACACAACACTTTCTGCATGACATGAATTTTTAAGCTTGAAAGAAGCCAATATAAAAAAGATGGGAGCAAAAAGCAAGACAGTCTCTACCAGCACAGTTTGCTGCAGCTAAAACACAGTTTTAGGTTCTGTCACTTTGGTCAACATTAAAGTAAAGAAAGACTTGAAAAAAGTATCTGAAAATTAGATTAGTTTTGGTGAACACAGAAACTAAAATGAAGAATAGGTTCCCATGTTGCTGTGAATTCAAGATGTGATAAGGGAAATTAACACTCCAAGGTAATAAAAACACTTACTTTACTCTGTGTTGCTCTAAACTAAAAACAGTTATAAAATAGTCAACAACTAGAGCTACAGTTAAAAACAGTCCTTTTGCCTAAATAATTAATATACAAGCTTTGTTGGACTTTCAAATAATGCTATACCAGGGCAAAATTGTGCAAGTCAGAGACTACTAAAGATTATTACTCAATAATAATCATATTACATTTATTACTCATAAAAAATGTCCTAAAAATATCATGGAAGTTTCTGACTACAGGTTACAACTTACTGTCTTTTCCTTATGTTTTATCATGTATCAAAGACTACAGTAGCATGCACAAAGCCATATGTTTTATGGCCAACATGTGTATGACATCACTAAATTACCTCTGACTTACACGGCACAGACTTAACTCCATAGACATTGTCAGCTGTCTGAATGTTCAACAGTCTTCACTTGGTACCCAGAAATAGTGCTCTCTGTGATTAAGGGAAGGATTTTGTAGTAAGTTTTGTGCTAAGAAATAAGTTCATGTACTACAAAATTGTATTTTATTTCACTAAACATGAACAGTTTTTTAGGATAAAACAAGTTGAAGGAGGAAATAAAGTCTAAGAAAAAGAAGCCACCTTACAACTTCTACTCTTCTCCTTCCCTGAGCAAAAGCAGTGGTAAAACTTTGATATGTTTAGAAATACAAATCAGAGGAATAATTTTAAATTCTTACCTTATGAAGAGTGTCTTCCACAGCATTCATATAACTAATGATCAAGTCTCTGTCTCTATTACAAGAAAAAAAAAAGTGGTAGATCATAGAACTGAAACTCACCCAATTTAGAAATTAATATTCTACTACTTTTTAACTATCATGTCTTTTCAAATAAATGTTGATAACTCAAAGTATTATGTTTTGTCTTTATATCCCCAATGCAAACCTTAAACAATAGTTCAGGTACCACTATTTGCCATATTTTCATATGAAATTTGCTTGTGTAGTGGACTATCAATTAAACTAGCTGTAATTATGGGCATATTAATGAACAACTATAATTTTCTTGGAGAGTTTTAGATGCAAAAGGTACGCTCAATGGAGTCTCCTAGCAGGAAGAGAATACATTCTCATACATTTCCAAAAGAAGTTCAGCCAAGGATCCTATCCTTACAATAGGGAGGTTTGGAGAATGAAACAATTCTCTAATGTCCTTCTGTAGATTAGGGCTTCAGTAAGAAAGACAGCTGTCATCAGCTATGCTGTCATGAAAAACCTTGGCCTCAACTCATGACTGACAGAAATAGAATTGATGTTGCATAATACCATATGACTAAGGAGGAAGGACAGCATGACTAACAAAATACCATAGGAAGTCAAATGGAATCCATGCCAGAAAAGCTAATACAGCTCAATATTCCAATATATTCAATATTCCAATATTCCTCAATATATGTCTCTTACTTTGCCAGCCATGTGTATATTTTGTTTGAGCTTTTACAATACCTAAACCAGAATCCATAGAATCAGTGTGATTTAGGTTGGAAAAGACCCTTAAGATCACCGAGTCCAACCATTTTCTCAGCACTGCCCAGCCCATCACTAAACCGTGTCTCTAAGGGCCACATCTTTTAAATACCTCCAGACCCTACAACTTCCCTGGGCAGCCTGTTCCAATGCTTGACAACCCTTTCAGGAGAGAATCTTTTCCAAATATCCAATATAAACCTCTCTTGGCACAACCTGAGCCCATTTCCTCCTGTCCTATCACTTGTCACTTGGGAGAACAGACCAAGCCCTACTTCACTACAACTTCCTTTCAGATTGCTATAGAGAGCAATAAGGTCTTCCATCAGCCTCTTTTTCTCCAGTCAAAATCATGGCATTCTTCCCCATGGAATGATGGCTTTCTCATTTCTTGATTCATACTATCGTAACAGAAAATACAGGAAGGTGGCCAGAAGAGTAGAATTGGCTTTTACATTCCTAATAAAGCCACATAGACTTTTCTTTTTTCAGGATTCCGCCTTTCTTTGGACTAGATTGACAGGGTACTTGGTTGCTGGCTGGGGTTAAACCACAACATACAGAATTATCAAAAGACTACTGTATTTTTGTCAGGTTCACTTTTGAAAACTGTGTTTCAGACACTTTTATTAATATTGCTTCTTACTCAGGAGGAAAGTGGAAAGGAGTGCTAGCCACCACTAAAAGAAAATCGAGACAGCCATTCTCAGAACAAGCTAGACATCTTGCTGTCTTTACAGCACTACAAAAATTTAGGAAAGAAATGGAAAGACACCCATGTGTTGCCTATAATCACTTAAGTCATTGAAATGGTATTAAAATAAGAGTTTCCAGATAAGACCAAAATCTATTTACCTACTTTGCTTACATGTTCCAAAGGAAGAAAAAGACACTTGCACTTGTTATGAAGAGTTGGTAGAACAATGACTGGTTTAGGAGTTTTCACATTAAAAAACCTTTTCTGAATGTAAGAAATGGCCATAGGGAATGATCCTTACTGGAGTGCATAAAATAGATTGGGGCAGGGTGAAAAGGACAAGGCTTTTAAGAACAAATCCTTCTTTGGGTCATCAATCTGCTTTGATACACATACCAAATAATATTTGTCATTTTAATTAGCTTGTTAAACATATCACTGATGATTATATTAATTACATTGTTTTGCTGGTGCATAAGCCCCTTAAAACTTCTAAGCTATTGTTCTTCAGAGGTCGAATCTACCCCAGGTATAATGAGAAATTTTAATTTTAAATTCAACTTTTTTTTAATCTTGGCCAGGGACCAATAATATTCAAAGTGCATACTACTGTAACAGTAATAGATAACAAAGTCTGAAAGGATTTATAATTTTATCTGACTATATAACTCTAAGAGGTTATTAATAATCTCATTCAAGTCAATGGAACAGCTTTTGACTACCAATACTTTCAAAAACGGTCCCTGAAGATTTCCTTCTACTCTTTAAGTTATAGTATAAAAAGGCATGGGGCTTACATCTAAATCCAAAACTCTCTGAAATCAGAAGAAATATCAATACTATTCCACAGATAAGCCTAGGTCCAAAATAGGTTTCAGCCCCTTTAGAACAAACAATCATTTCTTAAACAAAGAGAATGTGAAGGATCTACCAAAGAGACATTGTCAAATCAGTAAGGTAATTGGCAGACAAAATGCTTATGCATTTTGGATCAAGAATTTGTAGCACTATTATGGGATAACTACAGAAAACGTAACATGTAGTATCCTGAACTAACAGTTTTCTTTTTCGAAGCCTATCACTGAATTTCAAAGAGAGGCAGATGTACTTTTGTTTTCTAGCATTACATTAGCCAAGGCTAAAACCCTGCGCATGAAAGTAGGAATTGATCTTTTGTCCGTTTTAAGTGATCTCCCCAAGGTCCCAGCGCTCACTTCGCTGCCGTGCAGAGGGCACTCTCTGCATCACGGATGCTCTCGCTCAGCCGACGCTTGTCCTGCTCCAGCTGGGTAAGAAGTCTATTTTGCTGACGCAGAAATCGATCTCTTCTTCTCAGCTCCATCGTTGCCTCGGAGAGACTCTGCAAGCAGACAGAAAACAGAGTTACTTGTCAGCCCAAATAATTAACTTCAGTTTATGCCATAGGCTATTAAACAAAGTGGAAAACAGACTGACTGTGTAGTAGATTTGGACCATTGCATACTAAGGTTTTATGAATTCTCTAGCAAAAACATTACCGACTCAGAACCCCCCAGTTTTTAGTATATTGACTCTGTACAAATATATTTATAAAATAAAATGATTTTTTGGTCAAGCAGGGACATACACTATGCTCCAAGTACTATATTTACAAATACCAGATCTAAACACGAAGGAAATAATCAAGAGTACAGCTTTAAGGAACGCAGAATATTCTCTAAACTTAATTTAAAATAAACATTAAAGAAAGGGAATAAACACAGAAGCATCTATTTAAATATTCTGCACTGTTCAGAACTTTCAGTAGAATAAATAATCTATGTCATACTCTCAGTGCATCAAGTATAATCTATTCTATGGTGCTTTCACTATTTTAACATTAGTTTCCCAATATGCAAAATAGTATGTGTATTTTTTAAACATTTCTCTCTGGCTTAGAATTAACACAACATGCTTTAATCAATTCAGATTAATCCAATAGATGAAAAACAGCACAAAGGACTAATTAATACAGAACCTGGCTGGTTGCTACTCCTTTCTGCTGGGATAAATCAATACATTTATAGACTGGAGTATTAATAATTTGATTTCATAATTTGTTACATAATTTGTTATATTTTACTTACAGCTGTTAACTGCCTTTTTAGAAATAAATTATAATAGATGGTTATAAACATTCTTTTACACATAACGTATTTCCTGACAGACTCTAAAATATAGAAGAGAAGGCTGCATAGTTGCAAGACTGAGCTCTTGCACACCTTTTTTTTCAAAATTTATGGTATATTTTCTGCTTAAATTCTAAGAATGCTCTGCATAATTTGTACTCAGTAGTTGTCCTGGACTGTGGAACTTGGAGATGTACTATGCTGTGGATAACTATGAAGAACAAAATGCTGATAAAAATTTGGAGGGCACTGAAAACTCAACGAACCTGAAGAAGTTTCAGACCTCTTTAAGGGTCAGAGGCACTTCAAAAAGCATTACGAAAGAGAAAATTTCTATAAAATAGCAATCTACAGCAAAGGACTGCATGGCCCTGCAAAATTAACTGTAATCTGTGGACTTGCATAAATCTTCTTCTAACATTCCTAAGGAGAAAAAGCAACCAGTTACTTCAATGGTGATGTATTTTGAAGGTATAGCACCATTGCTTGAACTCTTGTTCAGGAGCTTACAAAATCTAAGCTGAAATTAATCACAGTTGTAAGAAAATAAAAAAAGAAGTTTATTTAAGAAACTCTAAACCCAGAAATGTTAATATTATTCTTGTTCAAATGACTGCAGGTTGAATAATTCTATTTTGACTCTCATGTCCTTATTTTCAATAAACAATTGATATATTTCCCCTAAGGAAAAATAAACACACAGATAGCATTCATCCACTGCACAAGGATATTCAAAACCAGAAGTCTTGCTTTCAAAAATTCTACCCTAAAGCCACTGGCAGCTATCAAAGCCCTGTCTAAACAGATGACTTCGTGAATTATCAGATTTTCAGAAGTTTTATTTCCAAGAACAGAAATGTGGATTAGCACGGGTAGAAGGATCCATCTCTAATTCAAAACCAAAGAGCATTATCTTCTTCCAATTACTGTGTTTACTGTTTGCTTTCAACATTGAGGAAAACGTTCTGAAAACCAAGTCAAGTAACCCCCCTGCCCATATTCCCACCTTTGGCAAATAGACTACATTTGAACACAGAACAAGGTCTCTGCTACCAATGTCTGGTCCAACCCAGTATCCCAGTAAGCCCAGTTTCTGTCAGTATTTTGATGCAAGAAATTTTTGATGTAGATGCTGTTGAATGGATTTTGGCCCCAAGATCCTAGCAGTCTAAAACAGTAGAGAAAGACAGGATAATAGAAACATTATGCATATTTATTTTATTTTTATTATAGCTCTCCATCTGCAGGGGTTGAAGAGTTGTCAGCTCCCTCATAAATCTTTCATTACTCACCACAAACAGTGAAAAGACCTACTAGTCAAAACCTTCTGTGAGCTGCTAACTAATCTAGGTTACTCATTGAAAGCACATGCCTATTAATGAGGCAATAGCAGGGCCTAACTTTTTTAAGGGGCATGGTCAGCAATCCATGCTAGCTGGTGATGAAGCAATACAGAAATGGTTAAATCAAGTATCTCACTGAAGAGCTGCTCTATTATATTCAAAGAGAACCCCATTATTTACAGAAACCTCTAAAGGATTCAGACTTTGTCTACTAGTAATATTGCAATATCTAAGCAAAATGGAAACTGATTTTAGCACTCCAAAAGCAGTTTCAGCAATTACTTGAAGCTTCTTGTTATTGTGGGTTAAAGTCAAGCCTTGGAAATGTTCAAATACAGTGTGGTGTATTATAAAATAATGGCTGGTAAGCCTCTTTTTTTGCTTCTTCAGATTGATCTAATTAAAACCCTTGATAAACTTTATGGACTCTAATATTTCCAGCTGAGTGACTGAAACCAAGAGGGTGTGCCTCAAGGCAGCAAGGCAACAATGATAAGCAGCAGGTTAGCCACTAATTTCTCAGCTAGGGTAGATTGTGAAAGTGTGATGTTCTGATATCCAAGAAAGTGTTCAGGAGAGAATAGGATAAATCAAGTTTAATAACTCTGCTCCTAATTGTTCCCTCAATGCTCCACTCTAATTACTTGGAGAACTCTCCTGACTGTCACCTGATATTAAGTTGTTGGAGGCTGAGTGTGGAGCAGTGAGATAATCAATAAACATTTAGTGGGGAGAAGAATGAAGATCCTGTTAAGCAGTGGGAACCTGCAGCACCCAAAGCCCTTCTGCTCATGAGAAAACCTATGGGAGAGCCATAGTGATTGCAAAGCAATAATCCAAAGCACTGGTTTTAGACTTTGAGGCCTTTAGGCAACAGTACATTTGAGAAAAAAAGGTTAACACGGTCATCCTAATTACAGCCCATTTTCACATTCTTCATATATAAGCAAAGACAAGCCAATTAGGTAGAAAGGAAGATAAGGGAAGTTTTATTTGTATACTAATTAAACCCCTGATGAAATTAAAGGAAAAACATACAGCTCTGTAATTGTGTCTGAGAAAGGTCACTTCAGGTTCAGTTATCAGAAAAGCACAGCCTTGAGATATTTCACTTAATCCACAATATAGCCCTTATTTTGCCCCCCAGGTCTTAGTATTTACAAAAATAAGAAAATTTCAAAACCTGATAATGCATTTATCTTGAAATGTTTTCTGTGGACAATTACAACTGTTAGAAAGTTGAGGCTAACTATGATAAGAAGAATGAAGGTTTTAAAAACCTAGTATGTTTGCACATAGTTCTGTGAAGATGCTGAGCTTTCACTTTCAAGTACAAGTGATTCTGAACCAACTTAGAAGCTAAACTCCAATTTATTAACATTCTGTAAAATGCCAGTTATCTGTCTTTCTCATGTTTTTAGGCATTTGGGTGCTAATTCAGACATCACTGTGCTCGTTCCTCTCCAGTCTGCCAAGATCTCATAGATCAGTTGAGTTTTCATCAGAATCTTTAGAAGGAGTTTCCTTTAGAGACATTTAGATTTAGACCTTTTTTCCCTCACAAATTAAGCATGAAAAAACATTTGTTGGAGAGAACAGCAAGGAACTAATAGCACTGAAGAAAAATCTCATGGGCTGTCTGTTGGTTTGGTCCTTCCACAAGCTTCCTTATACAAGTTTAGGTTTTGCAGTGAGGAATCTTTTTTTTTCAAAGCCCATTACAAAAAGAAATCAAAGTTTAATATTGTCATTCTTTACACATAAAAAGGACTCTATTCAAAAGACAACAGATGGACAATCACTCTAGATGAACAGTGACAGTCATACAGTTTACATTCATGCAAAGCATGTGTGACACATTTATACTGAGACTGCATTTTCCAAGATGAACTAAAGCTAGATCAAACTGCTTAACAAATTAGATTTAAATTACATAGACACAACACAGCAGTACAAAATATGCAAATACATTGCAGTATGTGTATAATGAACTCATTTGTGAAATTGAAGATTTTCTCTTTCAAATGAAGTTTTATATGTATATTCTCTATTTAGATGCAAAATATTACTTTTTAAAAATACATTCTGAAAGCTGTCCTACACCAACAACTAATAAAATTTCGCAATGAAAAGAAGTATAGAAAGTTTAGCCAGCATCCATTCCTTCACCAGCTTAAACACATTTCCCATTATCCTTGCTGGCAAACATAACGATCTCTGAGTGCCCCTCAGAAGTCTACAAGTAACCTAGAGAAGTCTGGAGTTTCAAATGGTTCAAATCCAACAGGTATGACAAACTACATTAATATTTAATATTTACCATATTTTTAGTGCGCACCACTGCAATGAAAACCAAATACATCAGCTCAAACTATACAGCTGAAATTCCACATTATGTTTTTTGAAAAGAATCTTTATTTATCAAGGAGAAATAAAAATGATGCTTCTTCTATCAAAAGAGTGGATTAAAAATCTTAGGGGAAAAAAGTTCTGTGACAAAAAAAAAAAATTAGTAACTGAGACTTCTCATCAGCACTTAAAAAAAATCAAACACATCTAAGAAGTACATTGAGACCTATGTCAATAAATAAGATGGATTTACACTTCTCAAATAGAAACTATCAAGACACTATATCTGGATTCACTGTGTTGCACAGTCTCTGCAGTAGTGTCTTAAAACAATTTGAAATGAACTCCACGTGGCTGATCTGCTCTTGCAAAGCAGAACTGAGCCTGACCACCCATGACATCCCTTCAAAAACAAATGCTTTCCTATGCCCTTTAAATTTTGCTAGGAAAAGAAATATGAGTGCTCAAAAGGACACTTGAATGAGCTGTATCTGCATTGCAGAAAAAACCTGATTTTTTCAACCTCTTTGCGACTGGACCTTCATCCTGACAACAACAATCTTTTCATATGCTAATGTTGAGAGAAAGAACATATCTTATGACTCATCTTTGAAGTATATGATACAGCATGGAAGCAGTTAAAAATAGTTTACAGATCTCAGTGCATCTAACAAGATGCAAAATGCTCTTCATGTCTTTGTTAGAGCCTTGTGTAATGAGGTCACAGAGCATGAGTGGGTCTACTAAGCAAAAAAAAAACCAACCAGCAAAATCATTTTAATAAATAACCAACAAAATACTGGTGAATGACAAGATACTTGCAGGCATATTTTCACATTTGTAACACAATGGCAGATAAAACTGCTTGTGATTGTTTTATATGGAAAACCCTCAAAATAATGGAGTACAAACTATGCTTTATCCAAATTAGTACCACAAATGTCAAGCAAACATCTAAAGATGATTATGAGTTAAATGACAGTACACGTAGCTCTGAAAACAGTTGTGATATACGGCTACTGTACAAGACCTAGACCCCCAGTATTAAAAAACATTTAAATGAAATTTTGAGAGTCATTCAATAGATGGGGCAGGGAAAATGCATACATTTACATTTTGGAAGAGATTTTTTTTACAGAAGTCACTTGAAATTTCAGGCACTCATGTCATTAATGCAAATGGCATTCATCACCTATGTACGAGTAGACAACAGTTCATTTATTGACAGAAATATAGCCCTTAGACATCCAAGCAAGTTTAGGTACCTCAAACATCTCACCTGCAGTGATTCAGGCTGGATTACAGTGCCTCAAAGATTTGCAGCTACATTCTTTACGTCTTTGCTATAGTGCAAACACTTCTCATTAGAAAATCTATTCTGATCAACAAGAAAGGAGTCTATTTTTCAACTGCATTAGCTCAAGAAGTTTAGCAAAGTATGACTGAAAATGCTTTGTGAAGTCATTGAGTTGTGTATGTTTTAAAGTTATTGTGAATTAAAAGAGTTTAGTAATTTAAACACAGTAGCTTTTTCTGAATAATTTCACACAATAAAATCTCTTTCAGAGGACACATCACATGCTCATTCAGCTTTAAAGTAAAAGTAAACAAAACTTTTAAAGTGAAGTAATTACAAAATATAAACTGCCCACACGTAGTCTAGATCCTCATGGACTGTTGAGGGAGACCCTTTTGAATAAGAAGATGCACTGGGTCTTTCAGACGTACACTAATCCAAACAGAGAATAATTGAGACCTACTTTTAAACTATGTTTTGGAAAATTATGATGAAGTACATGATAAAATTTATGCACATTATAATTTAGAAATTTTAATCCTCTTCTAAGCTAAGTGAATTATGTTAGTATTACTGGAAAGCTGCAGAGAGGGGTTATACCACTTAATAGAACAAATACAATTTTATAAAAACTCAGGCTTTATCACTGAGTTTTAGGAATAATCCTTGAAGTTAAGTGAGAATAAATTTTTGGAATCACATGCATGGTGGCATGAGTACATGACCATTCACTCATTCAATTTCTGACACACTACCTCAGGACTGATGTTTCTTTCTTCTCCTTAGAAATGTGAATTTCTTTCCCACCACAACATTTCGCCCTTTGCAGTCACAGACTAGAAAAGACCCAGCCCTGCATATGTAGCAGATTTTCTGTGCTTTGGCAGTGTCATGCCTTTAAATCAGATACTTAAGTACCACCAAAAAGGAATAATCTTGGGGTTTTTCACCGTTACACTTTACTGTGGTAGACTCTCAGCCTTATAGCTGGTACAGTTCCAATGTTTCAAAAAGATGGTTTACACCTGGATTACACTGCAAAAGATGACTTTTCATAACTGCCATGTGCCTGTAAATGAGGCACTAATACTACAAGCAAACTCTGACGCTGCTCTGTTGCACTGCTCTCTGCAATACTGTTAATTTTGCTACACATGATCTACTTGTCCATATTAGCACACACTATGAAAGAGAAAAACACAACCAGCACTTAGATTTCATCTTCACTTTAAAAGTGATAATCTATCACATACATAAAAATATTTAGTTGTGTATCTATGAGGACACAACATATTGCACCAATTTCTTGCATTTCATTTGTAGCCTCTCTCATCTGTCACAGCCTCAAATCATCTGTCTCTCATCATGTCCTACTGGTCTCAATGATCTTGCATTACCAGTGACATTTCTAAGCCCTGGAAGAGACTATTTTAAGTTCTTGAGAAATACTCTTCCAATAGATTTGTATCAGAAATTTGCTTAGAATATTTCTGAATGGTAACAGTCAGTTAAAAACAATTCAGGAAGAAACAACAGCAATAAAATAGTAACAATGACAACAATTTATTTACATAGTAAATACCCACAATTTAATTTCCATTGTTTATTTAAAAAGGAATACAATCTGAAGTTAGGGGGCAACTTGACACAGATAAAAAGTCATCTGAGTCAGGTTAAATGACACAGAATTCTGCTTCAGAACTAAATTCGAGAAACAAGTAATTAT
Organism: Promerops cafer; assembly: GCA_013398275.1. Classification (NCBI taxonomy): domain Eukaryota; kingdom Metazoa; phylum Chordata; class Aves; order Passeriformes; family Nectariniidae; genus Promerops; species Promerops cafer. The sequence continues at coordinate 261,798 of VZSE01003277.1, read as the reverse complement.
GGTACTCTGTCTTCTCTTCAGACACTGGTTCAAAAAATGGGAATACTAGGAGTCTTCAGAACAGTTTCAAGTAATTTCTAAATAGAATTTAAGGTTCAGTTCTGAGTACACAAATATACTGTCCATAACCTCAATATACTGGTGGCCCCAGCTAAGTTTTTTTATTGCTGCAGTTTATTCTGCAGCCCTTTCTTGGAAGAGGCTGCTGTACAATTCCACCAGACACAAGTGCATTAATGTGAGCCATCACATTGAGGAGTTAGAGGCAATGCCAAGAATGTCAATTAGTGCCACACAAAGGTTTTATCTTGCTTCATAAAGAGTTTTTGATTTTCTTTAATTAATTAATTAGACAAATCTCTTTTTTTTTAGCACGGCACTAACATTAATGTGGGCTTCACAAGATTTATCACTTTATATAGTTTACATTCAAATGCTGCATTCCTCTTCAGAAGAGTTCTGACCATACCATATGTGCAAGGTATGTGTGTTTCCACAGAGCCCCAAATCTTATTTAGTGCAAGAATGTTTTGTTTGAGTATCAGGCCAGCCACAACCTGCACGACGTACCTGTAGGTTTCAAGAAAACACGCATACTTGATTATCCCTTTTACTTTTTAAACCTCAATAAAATAAGAAAGAATTGATAAATATGTAATTTTATATTAAAAGGGCTATTCTTCAATACAGGTCACCCCTATCCTTCCACTCATTAAAAACTGGAGTAGTCACCTTAGCAGAAAAAAACAGATACAGTAAAACAAAAATTAACTTACATAAAAGGCAACTTTTAAATCATTCTATTGAAAAAGCATCAAAGATATATTACATCCCAACATTCAGTAAGGAGATCAAAATGCTATAAAGACATATTGATTACATGTCTCACTTCCTTCTAGATATGCTTTGAGTCATACCAAGTGCCAAATGAGAGCACAAAGCTTAAACAAGGACTAAGTTTCCCTGAGCATGGCAAATACAGATCCTGAAACAGGGAAGTTAAACAGTGACAGGGATAAATCACTGCAACTGTAAAACTAAATTATTTTTTACATTTTTCTCTTTTGGTATATTTCTTAACTACAAGACAAAATGGCACTATGATGGTTCAAAACTTGGAAAGTTACCTACTTCATTCACCTATGGAAATGACAGTAAAAAATATGCCTATCACTAGGTGATACCACACAATCAATTATTTTGGTAAATTATTATTAACTTTTTCTAAGAACACTTATTTCTTCATTCTCATACCTGAGAAATTTTCCTGTATAACAATGAAGTAGTATTTATAAATGAAATATTGTGACTTAGAATTGAGAATCTTAATGTTGTAGTTCTAAAATCACTCAATTTCTTATTGAAAAGTCCACAGACAAACAAAGAAAAACAAAACAAAATACTAACAAACAAAACCCCCAAAATACAACACTTAAGGTGGTTTTACTTTAACTAGAAAGAATTGGAAACATTTTAAAGTCTTTTTAACTGAGAAGTAAAAAGATAGCAACAAGAACCTCACTGGATTTTTTATCAATATATATCGTAAACACAAAAAATTAGGCAGCATAAAAAATAATTTCTGTTTTGAGTTTGTTGTCCTGCTACAATCTTGAAGAGCTTCCATGCTCTAACAGAGGACAGCATAGGTACAGATTTTGGAAGCTGAAATTGGTGTAAATTTTGAAAAACCTTCCCCTTGAAAATCACTGGATACCTAATGGAGTGTCAAATCAAATTACACGATCAAATTATATGAAGGATAGGCCCGGCTGCTGTCATAGCATGCAGCCAAGGGAATACAGGTGCAAAGGAATGCATCTCTTGTTTCAGTCTTATGCCAGTCAGATACATACTTAATTATATTCCAACAATTGAATTATATTTCAATAGCTATTTGAAAGATCTTACTTATGGTTTGACAAGAAGATATAAAGATATTTGCAGAATTAGTTGCACACACAGAGAAAGGGAGAACATGGGAAAACATGACTAAGGTGAAAAATGATGAGGCCCTGGAGATATCCTAGATAAACAGCAGCAAAAAGCAAATCTACGTATAAAGGACTTCTATCTTAAGAAGATATAGAAAGTGTATAATAGAAAGTCCTACACACTGATATCTATACTACTAGGAAAAATAGGGTATAGAACACCTTCTTTAAAAAATATCATGCTGTTTTAAAGATCTATTGATCCCCTCTGCACATCTCAAGGTAACACAGTTACTTTGTAGTTGATCCAGTAATATAACAAAGATCTCCCAGGCACTGGATTTACCAAGAAGCCTTTCAGTATTTTTGAGTGAAAACTGAAAGATAGTTGAAGGTCTTGAAATAACAGGAATAAATGGTATGTAAGTACATATGCTTAATAACCACAAGCTGTAATTACACAATAATCCCATTTTTCTTCCAAATTACTTGTCAATAAATCTTTCTCACTGCACTATAAATTCCAGGGTCATGGACAGAGGTATTTATTAGTATAATTACAGTGCAGAAATAAAACCATTAAGCTTTTAGATCCTGATAGTGTTCCATTTATTCTCTCCTTTCCCCAAGGGGGAGGCGAATAGTTCCTACAAATGGAATACCCAGATAATATTGGAAGCTACTTTTAAAAGACTAAAAATGTGTTGGTTCATGCAATTACTTTGTTTAAAGTTATCTTTTCTCTTTATCTAAACTTTGAGAGCGTGTCAGATTTTTTTTTTTTTTTTTTAATACTATAGTGCAGCAAACAGACCCAGGATCAAAAGTATTCTCTGAAATAGGCAATGTTACTACACTATTAACACTAAAGCAGTCTGGATTTCACTGTGCACCGGTCACTCATATATTCGACCAAAAATCCCAAGGTCTCAGCCATCTGTCGAGAAGTAACTTGCAGTACAAATTTGTAGACTCTTGTTTCACTATTTCATTATTCCTAGGCACCAATCTATCTGTCTTGGTTATTTGCCCTCTTCCACAAACCACCAGAAGGGCAGCAAAGTGCACAATTCATAAACTGACTGTCAAAATAAGAGTACTCAATCAGACTAGCATGAACAAACTTATTCCGTAATTTTCTGGAGAATGGTAAACCTATTCTTACCTGGAACTTAACTCCTGGTTGTAATTAACTTTCAAAGATTACCCAAAGTGATGTTACATAATCATGACTTATTCCAGTGCTCTATCTCAGTGTCTAAGTTACATACAAATTGATTTAATGGTGAGAGCATTTTCTCAGAGTTATCTTAAACTCTTCAGCAAGTTAAAAATAAAATATGAATTATCTTACTTAGGGATGCTTTTTCATATTTATTAGATAAATCATGTTTACATCTGATTAGATTGAACATAAATGTTCAATGAAAGCATAAATTGCTTTCATTCTTCTTCCAATGTAAAGCAGCAGCAATTTTGATACAATTTAATCATTTTCTTGCTACATAAAGGTAATAAATAATATACCTGAATAATATTCTTAATACCAACCAATAAAATATTGTATAGTGGCATAATTTAGGAAAAAAAACTGTTCACCTGGTGTAAATACATATTCAAATTCCAATGTAAAACCTTAACATTGCTCAAAAATTAACTGACATTCAACTTGTAAAACTGGACAAAAGAAGAAATGCAGAGAAATGAAACAGAAACACAACACTAATGATGATACCTTTTCAAAATAAGAGTTTCCAATTAAATTATGGGGGTGTGACTTATACTACAATATTTTGCATTGTTGCATTGATCTTCATGTTAATGCAAACATACAATGAGTTCAAAATCACAAATTTTAACTTTATTCTTCCTCCCATTCTGGTCATTACTTACATATTCTCCAGAAAGCTTGACTCAGAATAAGTTAAGGCGGACGTTCAACAACTTGGTTAATAGTAGTGTGGCTGCTTCATTGATGACTACAGCACAAAAACAAATCTAAAAGCCATGTACTGACTTCAGTCCCGTCAGATTAATGCTAATACTGATGAATTCTAGGCACAGAACAAAGGAAATAAAAAGATTTAAAAACCTGTCTAAGAACAAGTTCTTCACTCAGAGTGTTGCTGGGCACCAGAACAGCTCCCCAGGGCAGTGGTCACAGAACCAGCCTGACAGAGTTCAGGAACAGTGCTCTCAGGCACATGGTGTGACTTTTGGGAGTAGTCCTGTGCAGGGACAGGAGTTGGACTTTGATGATCATTGTGGGTCTCTTCCAACTCAGGATTTCCTATGATTCAATTAATCTAACTCCCTGGACAAACTACAGAAGCGTGAAATTTAAAGTGAAGTTTAAGTTCAGAGATCTGAAATACAGATTCATTAATAATAATAGAATGCAGACTTTATCTAGGCTGTGTTCTCTTTCCTTTTGTGAAAAAGAGCTCTCAGGTCTAGCCCACAATTGTGTGCTATCTACCTGTCTTCCTATTATGTAAAGACAGCAGCTGCTAGAAGGAAGACTATCCCTTCCCATAAACCTAAATTCCACATGCAATGCATTGCAAACTACAAACAAAAAGGCACAAGGGGCCAGCTCTATGACAAGTTAATTTAAGTTAACTTCTAGTTAACCTAAATCTAGAAAGACTAAGAAGTTAGCAGAAGTGGAAGTCATGTAACAGAGCAGAATGAACAGTTCTACTTATTTTACAAACAGTGTTAACACAAATTGAAATACCTGACTCTTTAACCTGCAATTTATTGTACTAAGAAAACACATTACCTCTTTTGACTAAGAACAGAGCAGATGACAATACTAATCCATTCTTACCTACTTTATAAGTTATTTAGGTGTTCAGAACATAGACGGTATGGAAACTAAAAAAAAAACCCCAACAATCCCCCACATTTAATTAATGAATTATGAATTTTAGTGTCTAACCTATTCAGAAGGCAGCTTGCTCCTCCTTAAAAAGCTAAACTTCACTAATACAAATCCTCTGTTAAGTTAGATGCTAGCACTAATCAGCTATACTGCTTTCTTTAAGGAATAACCTTACATTTAATCAGGTAATGCACAGAAATGCAGTTTCTTGACAAAGAGACAAACAAGTTTTTAGAATCAACCATATCCCTCGGTGCATCGAAATTCTAGCAATCTTTTCAACATAAGATGTCAGAGGAAAAAGAATGTCAAATCCTATTTCTGTTCTTACTGTTACTGCAATCTTTCAGAGAAGCATGAAAATCACTTGGTCTTCCTCATGTACGTGAAGTCTTTTAACCTTTCTCCAAGTTAGAATACTGCAGCACTTTTAGAAATAACTATAAAACTCACTCACAAAGTATGTGCAGTGGTATTAGTAAAAGAAATAGTGTAAATATTTGAAATGGTCCTTCAGAGAAAATATGTGGCTATAGATATATGAAGAGGAAAAGCAATGAAAAGCAGAAAATTGTGTATCACCTTCACCTCAAATTCACCCAAGAATTGAGATCCTGCTGAAGGAAAACATCCACTTTAACAAACAGAGGAATCCCAATCTTCATCTGAATCTAACAAATTCAGATATGCCTGAATGTTTAGTGAAGGATACTCTGGACAGAGAATATGTATGTATGATTTGAATGACACAGGTATTGAAAATAAACACTCCAAATCTTCCCACCAGAAAACATCTTTTTGTGAGTGTTATCAAAGCGTTTGGATGAAATTTTTTTTCCTCACTTATTTTATCATAAATTAATCGCAGCTTCACTAAACTCAGCAGATTAAACAAACCCAAAATTTAGGGCACCTTCTTCTAAAACAAGTATTGAAGTTTATGTTGAGGTATATCAGTACCTATTGCACTGGAGCTATTAATTAACAATTTATACAACTTGTTCCATAAATATAACCTTTAAAATATACAGGTACTAACATACCTAAAAGGAAATAAATATATAGACTGTGCATATCAATAGGAAACAAAAATACTTTACTTGATTAAGACCAGCTGGTATCAGGAATTAAAAATATGTCTGTTATTGATACCTGTTTAGTATTTGTGTTAAAGTTTCTCTTCAAAGAATAAGGAACCAGAGCAAATGGTTACCTCATCTAATAAAAAGAAGTGGTGTTAAAGAGTTGCTTAGTTCCAGCTGACCTTGAACGTAATTGGCTACTTTGGATGTCTCTATGGTATATGCCACTAAGAAGATAAAAATATACAGGATTAAAATCTGAACTGATAAAGCTAAGAAATTAAGTATTACTCCTTTAATAAGCCTACTTTATGAAAGTACATGAATACCAAAATATCTCCTTACTGATTGCTGTTGAACTGTGAATAAGTTTAAAAATAAGCTATCAAAAATGAAGTAGTTAATATTTTAATTTTCTTCTTCTTACCTGTCTAAAAATTATGAATAAAGAATTCAAAACATGACTATTCTTTTCACTCCAGGTCACTCTATTCTACCTGACCTTACTTGTATGTCACCACACACACCAAATTTTTATATACACTTAAGTCTATACAAGTAATATTATTTTGTATCTTAAGATGAAGATGGAGGCATATTTTTTCTATTTTAGTTTTTACAGTGAAACAGTAAAAATTCTTTTCTCTTTTTTTCTGTATTATTTAAGCACTTAAAACCCTATACAATGCAAGAACACTGTTTTACGAGGGCAAGGTTGATTATTACAAAGATGAGATTGTTTCAGTGAACTGCAAAATGAGAGCTACAAAAAGCCCTACAAAAACCCCAAACATTTTAAGTCACAAAACCCAATTAAGCTAAAGAAAAGCATCTGTCAGTTAAAATGCTAGGGCAAAGGCAGAAGCCATTTCTTCCTGTTGTGAATAAAGGCATGAAAAAGGTTGGGTTGTGGTTAACTGTGGGAAAGAAAAGAGACTTTTTCTTAAATTTCAAAAACCAAAATATATAAGGCTCAAAATTTAAGAAGCATTTTTATTCCTTGGTATCAAAGTATTATGTTAAACTGCCACATGCCTTTCAAAAGTACTTATTCAACACAGGTTTGGAATTGTAAAAAAAATGATAAAAAGTAAAGGTGAAATGATGGTTTAGGATGCATACATTATAAAACTGAATCTGCATGACTAGATCATTAACATGTTTTGACATGTTACCACAACTGTTCTGGTCTCCTTTTTTGATACAGTCACAGATACTTGCTCTTACAACCAAAATGCGATTTTGTGCTACCTTTTGTAGTAAATATCATGAAGAAATTAGGAGATATCAATTAATCTTCTAAGTTGAGGGACAATACACAGCAACAAGTCTACAACTTAAATTTGGTTTAAAATTTCTCAGTGGAAGGATTGAGACTTACAAAGTAATAAACCAAATCAGTGTACCTGTATGTAGTAAACTTCAGCCCTAAGGTTTATTTTGTCAATGTTCTTTGCCTCCATACTATCATCTATATTATTACATTGCATTGTATCTTTAAAGATTTCAGCAATAACCAAGCATTTTACACTAAATGAAGTTGTTCCAGTAGCAAACAACTCTTAAAGAACTGCAGAATTAGGATGCATTTTAGGATCATGACTGTCTCAAAAAAAATTGTATGTAGCCTTCAATTACTAAAAACCAGAATCTGTGAAATATAATTCAGTATCCAATAATCTAGGTAACATATTTGTTTAAAAGTTCTTCCTATATTTTAATTGCCTACAGCTGACCTTTTTCTTCATATTCTCTAAATACATGAAAAGGTATGTTTTAGACAAAGTAAAACATGGTGAAAAAACATGTATTAATGTACAAAAAGTAGACAGAAATGAAGATTTCAAATAGGATTTGTCTTCTAGTCCTTCCCTTCTTTATATTCCTAATTTAAAAACCTTGAATCAAGCATTTCTCGAAGAAATAAAACACAAGGCAAACAGCTTATATATATACTGCAGTTACATCACAAAAAAAAGCAATAGTATTAACAAGCAACCTGACTGAAAACACTAGCAAGTTAAGTCTTCCACTTAAACGAATTGGAATTCCATTTAAACAATGTGGAATTGTGAGGGAGAAAAAAAAAAACAAACACAAAAAACAACAGGTAAATCAGAAATGTCACTGTCTTTTACCCTTAGGGAGGTAAGGCATTTTTAGTAAATAATACCACTAGCGAAAACCCTCCTTAATAAATTTAACAACATCCTTCAGCATCCTCCACTATACATCACTTAAAATCTCTACTCTGCTGCAACTCATCCTCCTTGACATCTACTTTCATTGTAATATTTTCAATATTTCTGACATTTCTACTAGTTTTGTAGCTCGAATCATTTTGGTTGTCCTCCTGCTTGACACTTCTCTCAGAATTACAAGTGCTTCTGTTTCTCAAAATACTGGTGAAGCAGTCTCTTTTGCTCAGTTGTCAATTCACAGAAGAATACTGGGAGATGGAAAGACAGTAGTAGGGCTGAAGAGCAGACATAAGCAGCAAAGCTTGCTTTATACAGAAAATAAATAAAAGCTGTAGAGCTCAGGTCACCACCCATTACTGGCTTGCCATCATAAAGTTTTCTCTCTTCCCATGTTAGATATCCACCTGGTTTCAAACCTCTAATATTCTCTCTGTTCCTTTGTTTGTTATCAGAGATTCTGACAACATCATCTTTTCCCTCATTACTCATTATGTCTACAGAAAATTCTAAATTCTGATGAAAAAGGATTTCTCTCTATCGTTACCTCGCATATTACAAACTGACAAATGTATTCTCCATCCTAAGATTATATTCAGGAAACACACAATCCAGGTTTTAAAATATTATTGTGACCTCTATCAAAAATCAAAATATCCCTGTACTTTTTGATTTATTTTTTCTATAAATTGCGAACACCTTGTGATAGCTAGATCTGCTGTCACTTATGTCCTCTATAAATTTCAGACACTTCACATATATTAGTGTACACCACCCAGTTCCAAGAGCAGAAAAGTGATGTTACACCTTGAAGAATTTTGAAGGTGTTTCTGAGTACCCTAAAATTTCAATGGGCTACGTAGTATGTGTACATTTATGTTTTATTTGCACAAGAACTATGACATTTGGCTTATTCACCAAAAAATAAATTTCAGGTACCTAATTAAGAGGAATAATCATCTTACCTTTACAGATTCACTTAAGACTTGGGTTTTATCTGCTTCTTCACTGGATTGCAATTCTAGTTTATTATTTAAGTCCTGCAGCTGTTGTGCTTGTTCATTCAAAAGCAATTGTGCCTGATGCTCCCGATGTAATGCATTATTTAATTCTTCACATACACTTTCAAACTGCTCATGGTTGATTAATTTCTGATAAGAGAAATAAATTGTGTTTGATTATGGAACTATATTTATCTGTTTACATACTTGACTTCCCAAGTTCCATTTGCAAACATATTAAATTCTAAAACAAAAGCATGCTAAAGGTTACTATTTATTTAGTTTTTTTAACTCAAATGAAAGACCACCAAACAATAAAATGGCCAGACAACTTTATTCTCTGTATTTTTTCAAAACAGCACTCAGGCTACCGTAAACAGTATGCATTTGCTATTCTATTCAAATTAACACCCTAGATTGCTAAGAACCAATATTTAGAGGGAAATATGCAGATCAGTGTTCCACATTTTAGTGCATATCTTGTTAATCCCTGTAAACGTCTTCCTGAACTCTTTCTCCCTTTCCAAAAGTGTTCCAGAAAGACAAAATAGTTCTTCAAGGAAAATCATTGTCTACAGACTACATTTGACTGGCAATCTAAACTGTGATAATTTCTTCCAATTTTCCTAGAACTGTAAGCAATAAAACCCAGTATGAGCAAAATTGAAGATAAACAGATATAATTTTGTTTGAGTAAAAAAACCCAGTATTTTACCAGCTAGGAGTAGGAAAAAGAATGGATTTGACACCATCTGTTAAATAGTCTCTGCTTGGAAATGTCTTGGTTGGGACACACAAGTCTACCAACCAGGCTTCAGTATCAGGTCACAGCTACAGAAAACACTGCTTTTTCTGGGCCACAACTCTTTTAGTTGTACGTTGTACCTGTTGAGTATGTATAAGAATTCATAACCATTCACTATCTCAAACAGTTCAAACATATGCTCAATTCGGAATGGAACTTACAAGAAATAAGCATAGTAGGAAAGTGAATGTTTCGTGAATTTCCAGCATGCTAAACAAGACAAGTTTCTTCCCCTCCAAGGACTGAAAGCACAGTTCTGTACATATGACAGGGGTCTAACTGAGAAGCCACCAAATGACATCAACCCCTCAATCACCATGTCCATTAGTCATACTGTGATTTCAAGCAGTTAAGGAATCTTTTTGTTGTGTCTTCTTGTTCCTGTCAGACAATGCTATTTACAGGTTAGTGAATGCATAGTGTTTAAGTAAATCAGTGACAGTTAGGAGTCAGGGGAATTTGGTGCATATATGCTAGCAGGAATGTAGAAGAGGTCCTTTTTTTCCCCCTTCCATAAACTTAGTCCTTCAGGGGAACAGCCACACTAAAATTTGCATTGACTAGCTCAGGGCATAACTCAGCATCAAAGATACAGTAAAATGTCTATCATAATATTCAGCAATAGTCACATAAAGTTTATACTTCTTGAAGTTCTCAGGAACATACTTATTCCATACCCTGCTGACTTTACTCTGCTGAACTGAGATCTATAAATGCTTTCTGGGTATATAAATCACATCAACATTTTCAAAATACAGAAGAAAACCTGGTTGCTGAAGACCAAACATAGAATTTGCAAGAGCACCTCATTCTACAAATCAAAAAGAAACTCTACGTGAAGGGAAGCCTTTCTAAACACATCTGACTTCTAGTTTAGTGACATTTGCAATGCAAATGTTCTGGAAAATTCCTTTAATATTAGAATGATTTTATACTTATTTTTCAAAAGAACACAAAAATGTATCTTATAAGCAGTCACCTCTAAATCAAATATACTTACTTGCTTAAGTATATTTAATTGCTCTTGCAGGCTCTGGGCTTTGTCTGCTTCTTTTTTCATCTCACTGAAATTCGATTTGAATTCTGCAAGTTGTAGGCGCAGTGAGCGGCGTTCCACTTCTGCTGTATGAAGTCTTTGTGTAAATTCAAATATTTGCTTCTGCAGGGATTCTACGTTTTTCTGTTAATAATCAGAAACAAATTTATGTGCTTTATCATTAACTATTTTAGCAATAAAAGAGTCAGATATAATACCCAAGCAAATTGGACAAAGCCCTCATTTTGTCCATCATCTTTAAGATGCAGGAGTGCAAAAAAGTGAACTTGTTTCACCTGCTCTTGAGGGTAACAGAAAATTCTGTTTTCAAAGAAGTACCATTTTAATGTAAGGCCCACAATAAAAGACCAATTATTTCAGAAGGTTTCTCCTTTCCCTTTGATTATAGGGAAGAAGGCTATCTTTACTGAAAGATAGAACACAAAGCACAAGAAAACAAAAAACCCCCTCACCCCCCGCCAGAAACACAGAAAAACAAAAATGCCACAAAAAACCAACTCCATAACATTTAGTTGAAGCCAAAAGCAAGTTAGTTCTTACAAAGCAAATACACCTTTGAAAGAACCTTAAAAAAACCCTTTTCTTGAATACATCAAATCTCTTCTTAAAATTCTGTGACATAAAAGAAAAAATTATTCCCGTTCTAAGGCTTCTGGGTGTTGGGAATCAACTTCTGAAGTCTATATAGTTGACTTCAACTTAACAGTCTTATAAACTGAAACAAAATTAATGGTACTATCAAGAGAGCTTCATCCTAACACTTAGGCCATGAACCTACTGCTTACATGAAGTAGGACTACAATTATGCATACCATACTGGATACTCTGTCACACAATCCAGCTTCCAGGGCCTGGGTATTTATTTTATGAAGTCCATGAGCCAGACTCTGTACCAAGGAGTCTTTCTCCAGATAAGTAATGTACTTGCTGTGGTCTAATGGAACTCTCTCCATTATAATATTCAGCTTGTCCATAAGTTTTGAAAATGAATTCCTGGCTGCAGTTAACAGTAGCTTTCCAGAAAGCCAGGACTTTGTACCTTTAAAAAAAAAAAACAAACACAAACCAAAGACAAACAAAACACCCAAACAAACAATCAAACAAAAAAACCCCTACAGCAACAACAACAAAACCCAAACCAAAACACCAAAAAAAAACATCAAGTAGGTTATTAGTTTCAGTTTCTTTCAGTGAAAAAAACCACAACAAACAACACCTTTAAGATACTCAATAGAAATTTTCCATTAAGGACTAGAAGATTCAGTTCAAAGGAATATCTCAGAGAGAAACGTTAAGACAAATTATGTATTTAGCAATGAAAATTCTACTCCCATCAGTTTATGAGTGGGAGGGTAGGATAAGGTTCTAAAGAATAGGATTTGTTTGTCAAGTACTACTTGTCCAGTTGTTATCATGTTCTCCAATACCATACTTTCTAAAGACTTTTTTTAGTGTTCTAATTTTGTAATTCAGAAAACATGCAAGATGGATGCAAGCAAATGGAAGTCAGGTCAAGTAAGTCAGAAGTGATAGCACATGGTAAATCACTTTATTGTAATATTTACAATGCAAATTTCTGAGGGTTTCATGATTTATCTTCCCTCCCCTCTACAGATGTCTAAATCATTTGCTGTTCAAAATTAGTGAGGCTTGGTACCTTAATGCCACACTATTTATATTCTGAGACAAGAGAATATAATTTACCTTATTCCAAGGCAATTAAAATTTTACAGCTACAATTACGTATTTCCCCACAGGATTTTGGTAATCATCCTTCTCATATAATGGACTTAAGGCCCCAGCACACCCAACATGTCCTGCTTACTGCTAGATTCGTCAGGTCTGTAATTAATAATTGTGTTTAATGTTGATAAATAAAATTGTCAGTGCTCCTTCCACTAATTGGTATTCCAGATAACAGTTAATAGGTTTATTTATGCCTTAATAAAAGTCTTGTAATTTAGTTTTCCCTCTGCTAGGCAGGTCTTAATCTGTCATTACTTGTCTTATGATACTATCAGTGTAAGATGACAAGCATGGAAGAGCTTATTTACATTCAGTAGTAGAGCAGATCTCCTGTTGCTGCAGTGAACTAAAATATTTACTTAAGAGTACAAACAGAAAAAAATAACCCTGGCTTAAGTTAAAAAAATTCTGTTTATAGACTGTGAAGGAAAAAGCCAGAGGTACAAGGCAAACAGAACATAATTATTGATAATTACAATTCTCATTGTTAGGAAGATCATTAACATGTAAGTTTGAGATTTATCTGTAAGCAATAACAAAAAACGCACATGATAAAAATAAGTATTTATTTTCCAAACCATTTTCCTGCTTGGTTTTGAAATAGCACCCCTCCAATTATTCCAGTGTTTAACTGGAGTATCATTTTTGAGTACATGCTCTCCATAACCTCAGCGACTAGTATATCTGCCTTTTCTTCATGACTAAGATAGCATCTTTTAAGTTAAAAATCTTGCGAGGCATTTTTATCTTGCACTTCAACTAACTAAACATCCTTTGCAAGAAAAAACCACAAATACAGGTATACAACAAACAAAGGGTAGTTAAGTCTTATATTAAGCAAATGAAAAAAAAGGCGTCAAATACTACTTCACTGCAAGACGAATTAACAATTCTTGTTTATTCTCTTTTGGTGAAATTGAACACCAAGTCAGCAGGATTAACTTCATATGATGCAAGACTAAAATGTTCATGTCAAACTTTTAAAGCTTTGTATATTTAATAGTTGGTGATATTTGTATTGAAAACATTGGCTGTTACCGTCTCTGGTTTATCACAGCACAGATTTTGTTCAAACAAACCTAAAATCTAACCTTACAGAAAAACCCAAAGCAAACAAGAAAACTCCAGCACTGCAATGAACTTACATTGAAACTGAAGCACAGAGATCATTCCAAGACATGCTGGAACGAGACCCAAACTAACTAACACTATGAAGGGAAATGATCATCAATGTCAAAACAAAACCACTTATTCAAAAGATCAGGAAAGGTGCCTCAAATCAGAGTGTACAAACCCAAACGTTCCAGTGTCATCTGAGTGATCTGGATTTGGTTTTTTTCAGCTGCCTCAAATGGTTCCCCAGAACCTAGCCATCTTTAAATGCAATTTCTAAGACACTGAATCATTCCATCTTGATGACCTGTATAGCACCTTCTTGCAGTACTGTCTCCTGTGACGTATGGTCTAATCCAGAACTGCCATTATTTAAAGATATGAAAAGATTGCCTATTTACAATTTTTTAAGAAATTCAACATCATTGAGGTCAGTTTGAAGATTGAAGTCCTACTTAAAATATTACTTATAGAACATAATGTAATTTTCTAAGTGTGGAAGCTTTCAAATATATTCCTTCAGAGCCTAATTACTTCAATACTTCTGGAAATTTCATGTCAAACTTTAAATTATTTATTACTATTTTTTGAACCAAAGATTCTTAGGAGACTTGATCTCATGAGCAACAGAATTCCAAGTAACACATGAGCAGTTAGACCTTGACGTTCTGTGGAAATTACTTAAAACAGAGACATGAAAGAATCACCAAACTGACTATGGCCATAACATTCCCAGCATGGTTATTCCTAATTCTCAAAATCAAGCCTGTGTTAAGTGCAGAGATATCTAGTAAACAGAGACCACCAGAATTCTCATATACTTCAAACTGCCAAAATATCATGACGTTCAGGGTATTTAACCAGTCACTTCAGCACATCCATGCTGCTAATGCATGTCTCTCAATTCTTCTTCAATTTGCTGTTCCTACACAATACTCTGTACACAGGAACACTTCCAGCATAAACCCTGTAAATACTCCGAAATACAGTTCAAATTTTGCTTCGTAAGGATGTAAATTTAAGTTACTGAAAACAGGGTGACCAAAGAAGAGACCTTCTGAAACAGAATCAAAACACTTTTGTTTCAATGTCTTCTGGTATCGGTTTGTTATTTAAGCTTCTGGGAAATTAATAATCTTAACCCTGTCCTGCTACTTCCATTTACTCATATAAATTATCCCTCCTTAAACAGCCTTTATTCTGTGACAGAAGTGTTGGTATTTTAAAACTAAAAGTTACTAAAGAACTAAGGGTGGCAGCAGTGCAGATGAACCAAGCAAAATCTTACATCAGTTCTCACTGCAAATAAGGAAAATAGTTAACAGTTGGGAATCATGACATGACATTTCCAGAGACTGACACTATTTTTCATAGGCATAGTAGAATTCTGTACAAGCAGAGACTGAGAAAATTAGGAAAGCTAGACAAAAATCTAATTAAACATAAACTTAGAGGGGGAACACTGTAGAGATACAAAATAAGGACTGCTATACATTATGTAAACTGAGAGCATTTTATTTCTCTCTCAGAAACTGTAAGATAGCAAGTAAAACACATGAAAATATTATCCTTGAAATTCACTGCTTTCCAGATTTGGAACTACTAAATTCATATCATATAAAACACAGTAGGAAATTACTTCCTTTCAGTCAGCAGCTGCAATGTCCCAAGTCGAAGATGTGCCAGTTTTAGAGCCTGCACTTAAGAAGTACGCAAATCAAATAAAAACAAAATTACATAGATTTTCTCTATGGAAAAATATTAGGTTGAACTCCAGGAAAACACTTCTTGAATATTAGACCAGTGGAATAAGATAACTAGGAACCTTGTAAGAGTTATTTCATTAGAAGCTTTTAAAAACAGATTAGCCAAATATCTATTTGTGTGGTGTCGATTATTTTTAATACCTCACAATCAAACAGGCAAAACTGTATATATGCTTTCTAAAAGCACTCTCCAGCATTCAGTTCCCATGACTCTATATACCAAAAGGACAAAGTATCATATTACCAATTAAAGAAAATTCAATCTGTTCCATCAATATAGCTCTCAGGAGATTTGATCCAGAATACTTTAAATAAATCCTAAAAATGGAGATGATGTAACCACCCTGACTATTTTTTTAATCTTCAACTACAAGAATATACTATTAAAATTACCTGGTTTGTTAACAACATCCTGCAATTCAGTGACAGAACTGATTATTGCAGCAAGGAGGTTGGAACTAGCAAACCAGCTGAGTGCTTCCACACAATAAAGCTCTTCCTCTTCACAACCTGTGGAAAAGAATTGTAGCTACCAATGTAACTGAATAACTTAGATGAGGCACACTACTTTCTATTTCAGAAATTGAGTAAAGCTAGAAGTACGTAAGCTAGAGACTATTTTCAGGACAATTTAGACTGTATTAAATATGCTTCCACTAGCACTGAACCAGAAAAATAGATGAATCTTCTAGTTTGGAAAGCATTTTTGATACCATTTTTCCTTGTAGGGGGATGCATGAGCTGGTTTGGTAACAGAAAGGGACAAGAAGACTACATAACCTCTAAAGGAAATCCAGAAATCTTACACTAATATTTTACCTGCATCAGTAAGAAACTTTTCTGCATTTTTCAGTAGGAAATAAATACAAGTTATTAATAAAAGAATATACTTTTTCAAAAAATATGTTGGTGGCAAATAATATAGGAACCTTTCATGAAATTTATCTCATAGAGCAGATGCAGTAGCAGCTAGTTCTGAAATCTACAATGCAGATATTGAGGATATCAAACAATGGGAGCTCATGTGCGTAGTTGGAACTTTACTTGCATTACTAAACAGACTAAGCATTTCCTTTTAGAGGAAATTACATTTATCACGTTACCTAAAAATTACAAATTCAGAAATTACATTTGTTAAAATGTCATTAAATTTGTATTTACTCTCTATTGTAAATAATATTACTGTACGTTATTCACTAACCATGTCATTTGGCACAACATTTATCAAAGAAGAAAAAAATTAGCTTACTTGACAGATTCCGCTTGCCTTTGGATTCTCCTACACAAACTGGAATTCCAATGCCTTCTTTTAAGCCATTTGTCCAGGTGAAGAGGGAACTAGAAGACTGTGCTAAAACTTTAAGTCTGTTGGCTGCCAAAACTGCAATCACAGCTCTTCGGAACACATAAATCAGGCCTTGGGATTTTCTTTTCTTTAGTTTTGCTTCATCTTGATTGTTTTCCTTATCATCAGAGAGGGCATGAACTAGGGTCCTAATCTTCTGGTTCACTAATTCATGAATGTTCGCCTGACCCTGGAGAAAGTCTCTTTGGGAAGACATAGCACACAACCGGCCATACAGAGGATACAGGGCACCTGCCAATAGTGCACAGGCTGCCAGGAGCGAGGAACGCTCCTTCTGAAACTGTGTTAACATCTTTTTCACAGAAATACTTTCAAGAACCAATTTCTCTTGACTTTTTTCAAGGACATAAATTTTTTCCTCATTTTTCTCTGCTGCTTCTTGGTATTCCTGGGATAGGAGGAAAAAAAACCCAAATAAACAAAACCAGAAGAAATACTAACAACAAGTTTTTTTACTTAACAAAATAATTTTTACCTAGACAAAAGAGAAAAGAAAATACTTTCTTTTCCTTAACATTCAAGTAACATACTAAAGAACAAATATTATTAGTAATGATGATTAAAGTATCTCTCCTAATAAAAAGTTAAACAACTGATATGAAAACAAACAGTATTACTAAAGTTTGCACAGTCTTCAGTTACAAATTGATTCCTGGTTCCTGATGATAATCCTTAGTACTCCAATAGCCTGCACCTGGTTGTCCACAATGCACTCTTATGAGCTGACTTAACAGTAAACAATTACATGTTCCAAGTTCAGAAAGAACATAGTTCTAAAAAGCAGAAATAAAGCTAGTATATGGGAGAGGAAAAAAATAAGGAAGGCTCTGGAACATAAACGTAGACAGATTGGCAGCAGCTGGAAAAGGGGAAGTAAAGGTGATCTCTTAATTACTTTGTAATCAACCCCCCACTTATATATTCACAGATTAATTAGGTCTCATACAGAACGGAGTTTTCAAAAGAACAGTGTAATACAGATGTTTTTATTTTGCCTAGTGCCATTACAGATTTTTTTAAGTTGCAGGACATTTTTTTTCCTCTAAATGCCTTGAAATAGGGAAAGAGGGAGATTTAAAATAGCAAACTGATATGGAGAAATGAAGGTGGTAACAAGTCAGGAAATGCCAGGACTACAGTTAGAGGATGCAGACTGCAGTACTGGAATCAAGACACTACGCTGAGAACTCTAAGTGACCTCAGAGACTTAAACTGGGTTCTTGATGCATGAGAACCAGCTGTGATTGAAACAGTGACTACATTTAAACAGGCTCCAACAGTACAGGGAGATAATAAATTTTAGGCATTGTTCACAAAGAATGTATAAGCTCAAGTTAAATACGAATGCTTCAGCTACAACAGATGGTCACAAAAAGGCAAACATGGATGGAATTACAAGCCCATACGATGAAGAAAACTGAGGATTGTGCTAAGTTTCAGATACTTCTCTTAGAGCTATAGACAATTTTGTTGAACATGGAGTGACATTATTCCTGTTAGCAGTGGTCTAAAAAGAAGCAAAATGGTATCATCCAGCCACATATTCCCATGTTCTATTTGGTACAGGTTCCAAACAAGTGGTGAGCAGGGCACCCTAGTTTCTTTTCCCTCCATTCTTTCCCCTCCATTCTGCAAGTGCAAAAGGAAAAAGAAAATATACACAGCTATCCCTAGAACGAAAATAGAAGATTCCATGCTTCTATAGAGATGTACCTTAGTCAGTTCAAGATGTCTTTGACCAAATAAATATTTTAGAATTTTTTGGGAGGGAAAGAATTTGTAATGCTATTAAAATACTTCAAGGGATACAAAAATAGAGTAGGCCACTAAAGATTTAATTTCAAAATGCAATTTACAGGCCACATATGTCACTTTACTATGCTGAAATAAAGTATGAACATGGACAATACTTTCAGTGCTACTGCATTATTTACAGTGTTTGATTTTTATAGATAAAAACCCTGATAGCATGACTGGAAGGAACCAAAAAGGTAAGCCAAATTTAGAAAACAACCTATGGTTTCTGGCCATCACAGGTGAAAGGCCAATATCTAAGTAAACAAACTGTGATCTCTACAGGGCTGTTGGACAGCAACACCAACATTCAGTGCTCTTGCTAATTAAAGCACTTTTTTAATGCTTTTTGTGATATGGTAATATGCAAAAGTAAATAAGACAACCTCTGACTTCAGAAACTAAGTTTTACAAGAAAATAGACCTTCTTTCTTTTAGTGGCTAATAATTTATTTTGCTATGCCAGACACTATTTCTAGAGTTTTCTTTAAAGCTTAAAAGCACAGTTCTTGAAAGAGACATGGACTTTTCTTCCTAAACATTGGCAAGCTGGTTTCCTTTGGTATTTGAGCTTTGAGGGGCACCTCACTAGGTTGCAGAGCTTCATCAGTTCCACGAAACCTTAACAAAAAATCAGGTGCGACTAGCAAAACTATTTTATCCTACTTACTACACCCTTACCCTTTATTCTGGCATGGAAACAGAACTGAAAACTAGAAATACAATGACACAGAGACTTCAAAAGGTTTTTCTTTTGGAGCTCTGAGCATAGATTGCAGTAGAAGGGAGAGGGCCCACCCCCACATGTAGTAAAGCTGCCCCCAGGGAGGGCAAGCAAGCAGGAACACAATGAACAGAGAGGGCAAACAGGGCATGGAACCTAAGACATGAGACATGAGGCATGAGCCAGGGCACCATGACACTGTTTGCACAGGCAGGGCAAGCAGGAAGGGCACTGAGGCACTGCCAACTCGAACACTTAGCTCAGTTGGTGATCTTCACTCTCAGTGACAGAGCTCAGATGAGGTGTTTTTTGGACAAAAATTACTTCCTCTGTGCACACCAGAAAGGATAGGGCAACCTAGATGATAGGGTTGGATAGGAGGATAGGGAAGCCCATGAAACCATGCAAGAGTCCGGGTCTCAGGCTGCGGGGAATGACAGAGCCTGGCACTGCTCTCAGGGCAGCGGAGACAACAGCTGTATGAGTTGTGATCAGGCAGATGACTTGCAAAGCCTAATGTTGGAGCTGAGAGACAGAGTAGAAAGAATAAGAAGTATTAGGGAGTCTGAGGAAGAGACTGAATGGAGTTACACTCTACTACACCTTAGACATGCACCCACTCACTGCCCACTTCACATGAAGCAATGGATCCCGCACCCTCTCACCACCAGGCAGGAAGGGACCTTAGAGACAGAGGTGAGTGGAAACAGGTTTCTCCTTGGAGGGGGCAGGTAAATCCCCTCCCAAACTACTTCACCTTCCCAGGTGCCCTTGTACAACAGGAATGGGGCCACGGAATCTCAGAATCAGGGAAATGAGAATGTGGATGAAAGTCCATCTAGGCTGGACCGATTGCCTAGGACAGGGCAGCCTACCCCGTACGTCATGACCTCCTCAATTAAGAAAAAAATAACGGTAGTAGTAACTGGGGACTCCCTTTTTAGAGAAATGGAGAGCCCAATATGCTGATCAGAACTAACATATACAGAAGTATGTTGCCTCCATTCAGCCCAGATAAGAGTCATCACCAAGAATCTTCCCAGTGATACAGCCAACTGATCACTACCCACTACCAGTTTACCAGGTGGGTGGCAACGAAGTCCCAATAAAAAGGCTGTGAATGATCAAGAGGGACCTCGGGACCTTGGGAAAACTGGTCAAGGGATCTGGAGCACAAGCTGTGTTCTCCTCTGTCCTTCCAGTTGCAGGGAATGATGGGGCAAAACCCAGGAAAATCCCAGAAAGGAACACATGGCTTCGAGAGTGGTGTTACCATCAGAATTTCTGGAGTTTTGATCATGGGGAAGTTTATATGATGCTGAGTCTGCTGACAACAAATGAGATCCTCCTGTCTCAAAGAAGAAAAAGGATCTTAGCAGGGTTCACTGAAAGAGCTTTAAACTAGATTTAAAGGGAGACAAAGACTCAGGCTCAACAGAGAAAAGGTGTGGGAAGGGGAGAATTACAGTGATCACCCAAGCAGCAAAAGAAGGCTTAAGAGGGGATGCCTCCAGCGCATACAAGCATCCAAAGACATAACCAGAAGACAGACTATGCACTCTCACTGGTTTATAGACACAATCAAATACTTCCATAAAGTGCCTGTACACCAATGCACACAGAATGGGGAACAAACAGGAGGAACTAGAGATCTGTGTGCTGTCAAAGGACCATGACCTTTGCAATTAGAGATGTGGTGGGAGAGCTCACATGACTGGAATGCTGTAATAAAGGAAATGCTATTTAGGAAAGGCAGACCAAGAAGGTGAGGGGGTGGAGTTACCCCCTCTTGAGGCAACACCTGGAATGCACAGATCTCTCTCTTGGGGTGGATGATGAGTGAGTCAAGAGATTATGGGTCAGGATAAAAAGCCAGATCAGTAGGGGTGCCATTTGTGAGTTTGCTACAGGCCACCTGAGCAGCAGGAGAACGTGGATGACATCTTCTACAGGCAGCACAAAACAGCCTTAGAGTCACAGACACTGGTTCTTGTGGAGGACTTTAATGACCCTGACATCTGCTGCAGAACCAGCATCATGAAACACAAACAGCCCAGCAGGTTCTTGAGAAGCAGTGATGACAACTTCCTGTCACTTCCAGGCAGTGGAAGATCCCACAAGGAATATTGTGCTGCTTGACCTCACACTAACAAGGAAGGCCTTGTTGGGGATGTGAAGGTTGGGAGCTTCAGCATCAGGGGAGGAGGAAGCGGAGCAGCAAGTAAAATGGTAACCATGGCCTTCAGGAGAGCTAACTTTAGCCTCTTTGGGGATCTTCTTGGAAGAATCCCACAGGAAGAGCTCCTGCAGGGAAGAGAGGTGCAAGAGAGTCAGTTGATGTTCAAGGATAAGTTCCTCCAGGCTCAAGAATGACACATCCTAATGTGCAAGAAGTCAGGTAAAGGGGTTAACAGACTTGCATGATCAAACAAAGAACTGTCATTACCCAGGCAGGAAATACATAGGAGATAGAAAAAGGGTGAGGCCGCTTGGACTGAAGATAGAGAGGTTGTCAAAGTAAGTAGAAATGAGACAAGGAAGGTCAAGGTGCATCTGGAATTAAATGTGGCCAAGCATGTCAAGGACAAGAAGGGAGTTGTTGATCCTGCCCCTCTACTCAGCCTTAGTGAGGCTACCTCTGGAGTGCTTTCTTCAGTTCTGGGCTCCTCATTACAAGAGAGACATTGGGGTCCTGGCGCAGGTCCAACAGAGGGTGACAAAGGGACTGGAGCATCTTTCTTACGATGGAATGTGGGAGCTGGGCCTGTTCAGCCCCAAGAAGAAATCACTGAGAGAGGACCTCATATATATTGACTCTCACAACATTCTTGCAGGTAAGCTCAGGAAATGTGGGTTAGATGAATGGACCCTGGGGTGAATCAAGAAGTGAGAATTGCAGAGCTTAGTGGATCGTGATCAGTGGACCAGAATCTAGCTGGAGGCCTGCAGTCAGTGATGTTCCCAAGGGTCCAATATCATTGAATTTGTTTATCAGTGACGTGGAGGAAGGGACCAAATGCACCTCAGCAAGTTTGCTGGTGACATTAAACTGGGGCCAGTGGCTGATCCACCTGAAAGCTCTGCTGCCACTCCCTGGGACCTCGATCAGCTGGAGGGTTGGGCAGAGAGAAACCTGATGAGGCTCAACAAGGGCAAGTGCCGGGTCCTGCACCTGGGGAGGAACAGCCCCAAGAGCCAGCACAGGCTGGGGCTGACCTCCTACACAGCAGCTCTGAAAAAGGACCTGGGACTCCTGGTGGATCACAAGTTGTCCCTGAGCCATCAGTGCCCCCGTGGTCAGGAGGGCCAGTGGCATCCTGGGCTGCACTGGGAAGAGTGTGGCCAGCAGGTCGAGGGAGGTGATCCTCCCCCCATTCTCAGCCCTAGTGAGGCCACACCTGGAGTGCTGTGTCCAGTTCTTGCCCCTCATTACAAGAGAGACAAGGAGCTACTGGAGAGGGTAGAGAGCCACAAGGATGATCAGGGGTCTGGAGCTTCTGTCTTATGAGGAGAGACTCTGGGAGCTGCGTCTGTTTGGTCTGGAGAAGACCAAGATGGGATCTCACCAATACACAGAAATATCTCAAGGGTGTGTGTGTCAGGAGGACCAGACTCCTTTCAGTGGTGCCCAGCACCGATGTTGGATGCAACAGCCAAAAACTAAAGACAAGAAGTTCTATCTCAATGTGAGGAAAAACTTTCTTACACTGAGGGTGGCAGAGCACTGAACAGGTTACCCAAGGAGATCGTGGAGTCTCCCTCTCTGGAGACATTCAAAAACCTCATTCCTGCGTAACCTGCCCTAGGTGACTTTGCCTTGGCAGGGGGCTGGACTAGATGGTCTCTGGAGGTCCCTTCCAAACCTAACAATTCTGTGATTCTGTGATTCTCATTAGTGTCTACAGGTATCTAAAGGAAGGGCATCAGTGGGTGGATCCAGGCTCTGCTCGGTGGTGCCAAGCAATAGGACAAAAATCAATGGGCACAAACTGACAGACAGGAAGTTCCACCTGAACAAGAGGAGAAACTTCTTTTCTGTGCAGTGACCAAGCACTGGCACAGATTGCCCAAAGAGGTTGTAGAATCTCCCTCACTCAGAGTATTTAAGAACAATCTGGACACAATTCTGTGCAATGTGCTCTAGAATGACCCCCTTTAGCAGGGGGGGTTGGACCAGATAACCCCCTGTGGTCCCTTCCACCTCGACCCATTCTGCAATTCTGTGAGTCAGTGATTCCTGTAGTTCAGCTGTTTTATTTTTCCAAATATATATGTATATACAGCTATATCTATAAACAACATCAACTGTCCTGTCCTCCCTTTGCTGTGTTTTAAGTACATGGGCCAGACATGCCTACCAAAGACACCTGGTAGGTCAGGACCAGTACAGTTACACACATTTCTCTTCCTCCCTTTGCACTGATTATAGTGACTTTTCATGTAATTGCAATATAACCCATCCTTTATCTAATTCACCTGCCTTGCTGCAAAAGGTCTCCAACCAAGGAAAAAAAAAAACCAACACTTTTTTTTTTTCTCCCCAGGGGACTTCTTCCTTTTCCTGTTTAGTAAACTTCTTATTTTTCTGTTGAAATTGACATTTTTAAAGTAGCTACTATATTTTTCTCTTACAATATGTTTTTGCATATTGGAACAAAACCCTTCTATTTTAAGCAGCTGCCACAAAAAATGGGGACAGATTAATAAATGTCTATATAGTGAACAAACAACAACTGGTAGTTAAAATTCAGAGGATATTTCCTGTGAGACTATAAATAATAAATAATTTGTGTGAGGCTAAGGAACAGGCATAGTAACATTTTCAAAATGGCACAGTATCAAATCAAGAGGACTAGACTCCTGCAACAAAAGGCAAAGAAAAAGGATATGCATTTTAAGCTCCATTGAGTCTCCAAACAGGAAGACCAGTGACAAAGAGTGGTATCTAGAGTGTGCCTTGTTCATTGCTGATCTGTGATAAGGCTGCTCTGGGAATTTCTGTCCTATAGAAAAACAGTAAAACTGCTTTCTGATTACACTATCCATCTGACCTACAGTACCAGCTGTGAAGTAGTACCTATTAACATTCATAGATCCTATTGTGGAACCAGGGACCCTGAACAGTACTGGCTGGGAACAGAAGCAGTAGCAGGTGTCACTGCCACTAAAACCTCCACATTTTGCAGCATTTTAATTATAAGGAGACCATTCTAAAAGGCCCTAACTCTCTACTGCAGTTCTAACAAACTAAAACAATAATTTTCAAGATACATTGCTTATACTGCTGTGCAGTTAGAGCTCTCTTAACTCTTAGGACTGAACACAGGACCTCTGAGGAGAAAATATCTAGAAGTAGTCATGGAACACTGGTTGAAGACAAAGTTACAAATAAAAGGAAACATCCTATGATGTACCATTCAGTTGGTGCAGGACAGCAAAAATCACCCATCTTCCCTTTTCAGAATGGAACTAAACCCTACAAGGGGATATTTCACTAAAGTGCTTGCAATTAACAGTCAGATCTTTGTATGGAAAATGAAGCAAATTGCTACAGTTTTCTTGTAGTGCTAGAATAAGTGTCCTAGAGTGAGGAGACCCCCAGCTGTACAATGAAATACTGGCAAATTATATTCCACTTGTACTGATTATATGTTTCCTATAAAATTTAATGAATAAAGCTTGCTAAAATAATTAAATTTAAATATTGCATTCTGCATCTTTAATCACTGGCAGTTGGTAAATCTTAAAGATCCTTTGAAGACATTCTGTAATTTGTGGCACATTTTTCCTTGTTTCCTTTGGAAATAAGGCTATGATATTAGTCTGTGTGTACACCTGTGATCAAACAAAGCACTGATCTTGCAGACAAATATGGCTAACTGGCTCAGAATGCAATAGGTAAAATACAGTTAAGCTAGGAAAAATGGGCAATCAGGACTAGGACAGCCCTTACAGTAGACATTTATGGACCCTACGGACACCAGGAAAGGAAAGACTTAATTTGGTATTTGCAAATTGAAAGTCAGTCATAAATTAGAAATCCACAAGAAATCAGACTGTCTTCTTGACAGTTTGACGCTGAATGGTAAGGAAGACAAACTGGAACATGAGATGGAAAAGAGATTGTTGAATCATCTAGGTGTATACAGACATTGCACTACCTAGATTACAAAAATACCAGCTTGCATTCCAACATTACATAACCTGTGTTAGAAAACATGCCCAGATGTTTCCAAGGGAAAATATTTTCCTTTTAGCGATTCAGTAGTCCTGTACAGCAAGCTGACAGATGAAGTTTTTTCCAAAACACATGCCTAATGTGCAGTCCACAAAAAAGAAACACATTTTCAGTACATGCTTTACATGCTGTCTACACAATTCAGCTGCAGAGAGGTTCAGCACCATCCCAAAGAATGGTGCAGTACTGCAGAGCACCTGTTTTTCACAAAACACTAGAGCTTTTAAAGACATGACCGATCATCCATAAGAGGAAGAAATCTAAATTGTGTAACTCCACTTTTTCTTTAGGAAGGAAATGTAATTTTTAAAATTAAAATTAAGCTTCCTTATTCCACCATTCTTTTGTTGGCAAATGAAAGTCATAACCTGAAACTACACGATGTTGAGAAAATTTAATATAAATCTGGATGCCACTTATTCCACTCATAATGATGTTTTCAGCCTTCTCAATATCCAATGTGGAATGTAAATCTGAGTGAAATATAGTATTCTTCAGATGAAGTAAGTCACAGGTGGCAGTCACAAGTAACAAGGCATACCTAATTTCATCAATTTCACAACATTTTTAATTGAAACACGTGTAAATTAATGTGATTGAAAAGATGGTGAATGGTAGTTGTAGAATAATAGTGAAAATTTTAAATTGCACATAACTTGTCTAACAATCAGTACCAACAGTTTTACACTTTTGACCCATTGCTCACTGTATCATCTGTGTAACAGCATCCTCTAATACTGTTGAAATCTACCACTGCTAATTGGTTTTTAGGGTCAGAATGTAC
Source organism: Promerops cafer (assembly GCA_013398275.1). Lineage (NCBI taxonomy): Eukaryota > Metazoa > Chordata > Aves > Passeriformes > Nectariniidae > Promerops > Promerops cafer. The sequence goes on along the minus strand of VZSE01003277.1, from coordinate 235,303 downwards.
ATACCTAAATTTATCCCCAGATGACACCATTTTACTGTAACTCTACACAGTCTTTGCAAAGCATGCCACTGAAAAAAATCACTGCTGCCCTATATAATTCTTAAACCAAGCAAATTCAATCTTACAGCCTTAACATTCTCAAAAAAAAAATATCACTAGCAACTGTAACCCAAATTAGGCAATTCACTTCTAGAATGTTTCAACAAAGACATTTATTTCTTATTATAAATTAAGTCAATACTAGCATGGAGTTTGCATGTTTTTTTTATTTTAAACAACATTAAACTGGTTAGGGGTTCAAACTACTGAAATAATCCATTAAATATTTACAAGAAAAAAAAATCAGAAGTTCATAGCACCATACCTGTGCCCTTGCCTGAACTTCCCCAAGGAGACCTGAGTACTGCTGTTCCAGACACTTTTTTTCATTCTGCCAGCAGCTTGCCTGCACTTTCATTTGTTCAGCCATTTTGTTAAAAGCATCTTCCTGGCTCTTCTGAAGCTCCTTCATGGTATTGGACTTGTTTTTACAAACATAATCCAGGTGAGATATCTGTGTGACAATTTGAAAGAAATTCTTTTACTTCTCTAAACACCTTTTTACTTTATTGTGCATATCAGTTTAACCACAGACGATCCCGGCATAAAATCTAAATTGTAATTTCTTCAATATATTCGTTAAAACTAAGTAAAAGCCTTTCACGACAGATTATTTACTTGAGTTGTGCAATAAAATTAATAAAAAATTGGATTCCGTTTTGCCATCATTGTACCGTATTGCAGATATTTGTTGCTTTCTTTGTTGAAAACCTGAACTGGACACTTCTCCTATTTTGTTTTTTTTTTTTTTTTACACAAGTGCATTAAATCCTGTGCTGCTAAAGTACCAATCTGAATATACCAGTCCCTTAGCAGTTTGCAAGAATTGAAAACAATATGTAAAAAAACAGTCCATAATTTAATTTTTGTTTAAATGGAAATCCAAAACATTCCAGATACTATTAAGCATTAAAAGAATTTCAGGACATTTTAGCATGCAGAAGTTGTTTTCAACAAGTACAAATGGATTCACTTTGTGGGTAACTTCGGAGCTCCCATGCAAACTAAATGGAGGAATGAATCAAGGTAACAAAAATCTTTAAATACACACACCTACACTTTATTACTAGAGAGTATCAGCAAGCTACTTTTCAAATATGTCACACAGAAATGCAAGAGAAAAATTTTGTTCGAAAGAAAGCAGGTACAACACAAGTGACATACTGTTCAAAATCACTGAAAAGCCAGTAAGTACATGAAAAGAGCCCTAGAGACCTCACAGTCAATATCAATAACCATACTGAATTAAAAAGCAAGAAACAAAATGACACAACATCCCCAAACACTGCCAATAATGTTCACTCCCTTCTCTTCCACTCCATTCTCTTCCACTCTCTTTCCTCCTTTACTTCAAAAGTAAAATAGAAAAGTACATCAAATGTTCATAATCCAGACTTTATCCTACCCCTTTAGTAAGGGAGTAGGTCCAACTGACTGCTCGGGTATTTACTAAATGAAGTTAAAACAGTTAAAACAGTTCACTGTAACCAGCCCTGCATCTTACTCAGACCAGAAGAGCAGTCACTCCTGAAGATGAAAAATGTCAAAAGAAGATTTTCCCTTAGTATGTCTTAAAAAATGTCAGTACAGACAAGTTCTGGAGTTGCTGTACTAGTGTTAGGACTGACTTGATCAATGAAGCCAGAAAATGAACTGAAATTCTAAAGACTGTCATATGTTAGTCTGTGGAGTCAGTTTAATTTATTTAAAAGGAGGTCTTTTCTTTCCTAAAAATGCAGGGACTTCTGGAGAGAAGGGCCACATAAGCTTACTTACATCCTGAAAAGTATAGCTCCTCCCTATAGAAAATATTGAAATGTTTTATAAAAACAGGTATTTTCTATTTGTGTTTCTGAATATAATTCTATAATCCATGAGTTACAATTAAATGAAAAAAATACACTGTCATGCTATCAAATAGTACCTCTGAATAATAAACATATAATTTAAAGACGATATTCCTTGAGTAAGTGCATTTTGTTTCAGTTTTATGGTAAAATAAAGACTTGCTTTATTAGTGTAAATGACTAAGATCTTTGAATTGCTTCATCAGTAAGATTAATTTATTTTCTTTTAATTAGGTCCCTGTGGCTAATATTGGCTAGTACTATTAGCATGTCCTGCACTGAAAGTGGAGCTTAGAGACTTCATACAGACTTCAGTCACATTTACATGCCCACAGCAATGGCATCAAACTGAGTTGTAGACAAGCCATAATTAATGGTATTGAATTATTAACGTCCAAATTCTTTTTGAAATAAGATGAATGTCAGTCCTTTTTAATGATACTGCGATGTGGACAAATGTCACTGAATTTAATAGAGGTAGCTGGTGCCTAAGGACACTTACCTTCTCATTAGCCCTGTTGAGGTCTGAGATCAGGGCATCAACATTCTCCTGCAAGACTACACAAAGCTCAGGCCAAGAAAATCTATCTAGGATGCCTTCTGGTTGTTTTATAAGCACACAGCCTGCTATCAAATGCTGGTATAAGCTATGAAGGAAGGTTAGTTTCTCCTGAAACAAAAGGAGAATTACATGTTGTATCTGAACAGTGTTAGAATTGAAAGATGTGCATCACATGGGCAGTAATATGAACTACATGCAAGTGAAAAAAAGCCCACACAGCTCATTCTCAAACCTCTTTCAAAATTCCGCAATTGCTAATATTTGCAGTCATACATATTGAAGCGAATGTAAAAAAACAGTTTTTACAAAATGTGTCTATTCAGACATAACACATAAATAACTTACATAAATACAGAACAGTCCTGCTGTCATCACAACCACTATCTGATACAGATAAAAAATTCCATGCTATTAGTACATGCAATTTATTTATTTATGGTAAAAGTTTCAGTTATATTCAAACTATACCCACTTGCAACAACTGAAGAGCATGCAGAAAATTCTCTGATTGGCTTGGCAGCACAACACACCATTTATACAACTACCACTCTAAAGTCTTTTTAAAGACTGTTTTTGTATGGATTATATATGAGACTATATGGCCAGACAAAATAGGCTTATAGCTTCATCAGATAAATTCCACAAGCCATGCCTCATTCATTTACACTGTTTTTGGTCAGTAATACAGTATATTGATGCAAGTTATACATAAACTTTAGCAACAACAGCATGCCATAGAAATTCCATCCTTAATGCTTTTAGTACATATATGCAACTGAGCAACTTTGATCAAGACAACAATAGCAAGCTGTACCTTAAAAGGCACAAGAACAAAGTCTGTAAACTATTGCAAAGGTTCCCATTGTTTTCCAGGGACCTTAGTTGAGGTTTTACATTAAGAAATTACGGATGGCCGAGATGGGGAACTAGGGTTTTTCTGAGCCCTTTCCATTACACTTAGGTGCATTTTCTCACAATTATTTCATGGTATTTTAGACAATTAAAAATAAATTGTAGTTCAGTTTAGTTTAACTTTGTTTCTAACAGATCTACAAATTCCCAAAGGAAAATCTAGAGTGCCACCATCATTACATTTGATGTTTGAGCTGTGATAAAACTAGGATGATAATTATCCATTTGGCGCGAGAAACAGGATTCCCAGACCCCAAATCAATTCACACATGTTGAATGCAACCACAGGGTTGTAGACATGCTGACTTTACAATATAGCCAGACTTCTAGTTTCCTCCACTTTAATCATTATCTGATGTGTGTAACAATTCCAGCTGCTTCATGTGGACCCTATTTAAATACCAGACTGTAAAAGAGGTGGAAAGAATGTTTCCTTTTTACTTGGTTGGCATCCATGTCCAAATTTGTGGAAGTAATGAGCTCAATATGCACAACAACTACAAGTATATCATTGCCATTGCTAGTACCAAACCGCTTTATTGGGTGGAAAAAGCAACAAAATTAACATCTGTTAATACATATAAGGAGAGAGAGAACAGTTCTGAAATAAGAGATTGTGGACCCATTCCCACTTACAGCACACCACAATTAGCTAATAGATAAAAAGAATTTCTAGTTTTTGTAACATGCATGCAAAACTACCTCAATTCCATATTTGCTATCTATAAACTGCCATGTGGATCAGTAATTAACACATAATAATGACAGTATTACACGTTTCAATTGTAAAGCATTTCTGCTAACTTCTAATTTCAAAGAAAGAAATAATTGTTTGTAAGGCATAGCTTTTAAAATAAACTCTGCTTTTCAAAAATTCAAAATACTCAAATGATGAAGCTATTAGTTCTGATACAGAAGAAAAGAGAACCAATATGTCCTGAAATCCTGTAGATATTAAACACATATTTCAAAATACATATCTTAAAATCATATTTTAGGGATAAATCTGTTAAGACTAAGAGTAACCATCTGATGTATGTAAATGTATAAAGCTGAGATTAAATAAAGACTCTTTGACAGTCATCTTGTCTCTAGTAATACCTCCATATCCTTCTGGTAAGCCCTGGTAAGCTTCTGGATTTCATTTTCGGATTCTGTGGCACGTACTTGCTCTTTCTCCCAGCATTGCTGTACATCCTGTAGTTCCATTTTTAAAGTTTCTATTAAAGTCTCTCTGTCTGCACACTTAGCGTGCAGATAGTTTAACTCTTTATTGGCATCAGCCATGGTATCCTGAGCTTCCTGTAAAACAGAGGAATATAACAGAAAGACTGGTATAAATTTTACTCTATAAAAATGCTACCTTATTCAAGTGCTCATCACCGGAGGAAAGAAACAGTCATATAACCATATGTATTCACAAGACTCCAGCCTAGGGGGACTTTATCCTTTAAGAACAGAATTTCAAAACTGACAATAGGCCTCCTCCACAGCTTGCAACTAGACAGCACTGGAAATCTATCTCTGACAGGTAAAGGTTCCATGATGCTGTGATCTTCACAGTCCCCTCTAACCCCAAAAATGAGATGCAGAACACAGAGATGCAACTTATCCTCTGCAGAGTGCAAAGCTCTCAGACCTATTGAAAAGATATATTATTTTCATAAGTGAATCCCTGATCTGTTAGAGCTGAGTCTGCAAGCAACACAGCTGCTGCTGTCCATTGTATTCTTTACATGCAAGATAAAAAAGTGAGGACTCTCTTTGGAGCCTTGACCATAGGAAGTAAGTAATAATCAGAAATGGTCATAAATACCATTATGTTACCAGCATCACACCAGGTAAACACAGAACTTAATACACTGTCCCTTTTGAGCCAAAATATGGTGCAGTTACACTGGATTTTACACTGCTAAATTTCGCAAAAGGTCAAAATGAAAGCATTGTTTATTTTTCATAAAATCATAGCTTCATAGGCCATAAAATCATACAAAAGATACTACCAAATTCATCAGAAAATGACATGTTATATTCTTCTAAATAAAAACATTAGAATACTAAAATAATTTTAAATTTCTAATACAAATGCTTTCAGACCAGATCTAGATTTTGATCATCTATACAATATTATTACCAAAAATTTAGAGAGATTGAAAACTGGCATATTGTATAAAAACCAGTACCCTGTGTGTAGCAAGCTCCGTTTGTGTGTGAAGAATACAAGTATCTTTTGCAAAGGGTTGCAAAATTTTTAGGTGACTTAAATAGGTGCTGTAACAGAAGCAGAAGTCCTAAATATTGTGAACATAAATTAGTAAAGAAAGTTGATATCAGGTGACAACACATCATGGGCAAGTATCCATCAATGAGTGTTACAGAAAAACACTGCATAAAACATAAAGCAGCATATCCTCACCAAAAGAATCTGAAAAACACTGCATTTACAGACATTCTATTTTGGCAGTAATACAGTACACTGCTAGCTGGGATATTAAGTTAAAACACTACCTCAGGACTTGCTCACTCCCTTGGCTATTGATTTAACCAGACAGGACATAACAAAAGTGGTGTCAGCCAAAAACAGAAAAAAAAAATTTGTCCCACAACTAAAGAAAAGAGCTCTCAAGTGTTTTTATCTCAGGTAACTTTTACTCCAAAAATTTTAGCCCGCACACTTTACAGCTGTTAAAGACAACTTTATGCATTACATGCATTGACCTTTCTGATAAACACAAACAAAAAAAGTAACAAAAGAATGGACATCTTTAATAATACACACCTTCATATTCAGAGAGGTAATTAAATTATCTTTCCCTTTTCTTGAGAAAAATAGTTAAACAAAAAAGATTACTCCTACCAATTTCAACATAAACCAATACTTTTCAAATTTATAAATGTATTTTAATTATTTCAGAAGTACAATCATTGAAATTATGTACTTTATAGTGGTGGCCAGAATAAAGCAGCGTGGTTTCACACAAACTTACAAGGTAAACTAGTTTGCTCAACAGAATATGATAATATAGAGACTTACTTGGATAAGAAAAAAAGATACATTTAATCCAGAAAGATACTTTTTGTAGAACATTCAAATTTTATGCTAAATTCATTAAACCATACCTTAACGTCTTGTCTTAAAGCACACATTTTCTCCTCAGATACCTCAAGATCTTTTGTCATCTTTTTATACAAAGCCTTCGTTTTCTCAAGCTGTGAAAAATATGAAAGTCAAACAGGCTTTTACAGAAAGAATATAAAGGAAGAATTTTGTATATGAAAGTAGAAAACCAAAATTTATTTCAATTCCTTGAAGAGCTTTTGTACTCCATAAAATCTAAATAACATGCCATTACAAAAAACACTAAATAACTATTTTATAATGATTTAAAATAAAGAGTAGTGGCAGAATCCCAAACTGAGTCCACTATTACCTATCCTATTAACTCTCAAAATATCTGACAAAAACACAGATTCTGAAAAGCACTTGAAAGTGTAGTAAATTCAGATAATGATCTGGGGAGTGGTTTGAGAAAACAAGTTTTCAAGTCAGTGGCCATAGTACTCACATACTGTAAAAAGCAGCAATATTGCACAGAGGCACAGTGACTACTGTAGGGTTAAAAGCAAAAGCAATCACAGAGGTGGCTTAATGTGTACTGAGGTACCATCATGTGTACTAGCTTCACTTTCCACTTTTAAAAAGTATAACGACATATCAAAATAATCTGTATCTTTGTTTACATGGTGATACTGCTAACACCTGATATTTAAGGAGCAACTCAGAAACAGAATACCTCACTTACAAAATTTATGAATTACTTTTTAAAACGTTTATTTTGATATTTTGATGTCAGGAAACCTGGCAGAACACTTAAAAATTATTATAGTAAATTAAAGAATGCAACTGGAATATTTCCAGTCTCTTTATTGGTTTACTAGTCTTTTCCCCCTCCCCAGCCATATTCTGGCGTCTGTACTATACAGAAAGTCAGAAGCTAGTTATCTACAAAACCCAAAACACTTTTGCACCTTTCAGTCACACAAACTAACTAGATCTTTTAATTTAATGTTTAACACAGTAAGTTAAAGATGACACATGACAAGTTTACCAGCATCTTTCACATATACATGCAGGTGTACACATACATTAATAAATTCATCAATATGTGGGATTTTGCTGAAAATCTTTCTATGAAGAGAATTTTATAAATTTATAAAATTTGCTTACTGTTGTGTTGCTCACTAAAACCCTTCCTTATTGTCCATTAAAACATCCTAGTTTTACTGCGCAGTGCCCTTCATAGTCCCCTTGTGCATTATTGTATTATTAAAAAGTTTTATTATTAAACATATCTCACACATAAAAAGCCAAAAGCAGCATTCTCCGTGGGGGCGGGGGTAATCAAGAAGGACAGAGCACTGCCCTTTCTGTGCACCACAAAGGTGCTCAGTGATCTCTGGCTCCATATGACAACTTCAGGGTCAGTCACACACAGTCCTACTGGGAAGTCTTGTGGCAGGTCATCTGTTGGTCCTGCTCTGCTTGCGATTTATTTTCCTTGACAGTTCATTCTTCTTTCTGTCAGAACACTCTCTTTGCTTTCTTAGAAGCCACCCCCTTGGTCTCCCCACTGCTGTCTCTGGCACAGTTTCACAACAAAGCACATCACTAAGCCAAAGCCTGCTGAGTCGACTTTTCAACTGTGCTGCCTATCACGTGATGCTCCTCCTCCCAAATAACAATTCGCTGTGGGTAATATGTTCCTAGTTACTCTTCAGCTTCCAGACTTGGGTCTCAGAAGAGTTTCATAATGACTATACACATCAGTTCTCTTACCTCGCTGGGAGAAACTTAACAGTGCTTGCTGTTTAAAAAGTATAATTGTTACCATGGTCACTTATTTTTGTGCCCCTTGAACAAACTCAAAGGTCTTGTGGGAGACCATTTTTTCCCAATAAAAGGGGCAAAGCTGATATAGTTTTCCTTTTTTTTTTTAATTTTTTAATTTTTTTTAACATGTTGAGTGACTAGTTAGACTATGCATTTGTCAAAACAAAAGACAAAACCTAGAAATGAAATAGAGTGCTGGCACCTTTACAATCTTATCACACCTTGCCTTTCTGCATTTGCCAATTTTATTCAAAGACTACTCACAGTTCGTACAAAAAGTTTTAATGGTGCAGTTAACTTCTTTCCACAGCCTTTAAAGCCGCAAATTAATAAAACATTTACACCCAAGAGGAGTAATTTAGTCAGACTAGCAAAACACACAACAAAATAAATGCAAAACTGTAACTTCTCAACCAGTGACATAAAAGGACAGTAGGACTGCATTGAAAACATCTGATTTTTTTCAAGGGTAAGATTCCCAAAATTGAGATATTTCCATTATTTTCTTAGTTAACTTAAAGACAGTATTCTAACAGTCCTATTTTAATTGAAATGATAGTAAAATAGCTCCCAAAGAGAATCCATTGAAACACACTCTCCTCAGAAAATTATACCAGTTTTAGAAGTACAGGGGAGCATGATCATTTACATAACTGATAGCAGTGGCTACTGAGGCTCAACCATTGTCTGTTTAGGAACACTGCAGTATATGCAGCCACCCTCTTAGATCATTATCCTTTAACTAAAATCCTATATACAGATGGCTTGTTATCCTAAATGGTTTTTGAAAGTAACCCCAAAAGATTGAACAAGAAAACCAAATTAAACTAGAAAGATAAAAAACTGTTCTCCCTGTTCCCACAAATGTGAAACTTCACTTTAGGGCAAGCTTAGAGAAATAGTAGTGACAGAGATTTTTTTCTTTGGGCATACTTGAAGCTGTCAACTCAACATTTCCACTCTTCTGCCGTTTTTTTTACAAGCAAAGTGTATGTACTGCTGCAGGCCAAATGCAATACATACAGAGCCAAACATTCCAAGTGTTACCTCATTAGACGTATCTTCCAGCTTGTTCTGGTAAGCTGTCAAGGTACACCTCAAAGTCTCAACGACAGAGCAGCTCAGAGGTTTATCTTTGTCCTCACAAGTGCCTGAAGGAAAACGCAGAATGAAAATTAAGCCTTAAAGCCACAGAGAGAAAACTACTCACCCTGGATGTGAGGTATTACAATTAGTTAGGGCTTCAGTGACAATACAGAACACTGAAGAGCAGCCTTGTATAGCCATGCTTTCACAGCAAATATAGCTAAAAGACACATGTATAAAAGCTTTAATAGAAGATACAGAACTAAATTCTGGATTACATTTATACCTAATGCATTTGGTATGCAGTCACACATATTATTTCTACTGTGGTCAAGCCTGTGTCATTCAGTCAAGACAAGCCAACTTTGAAACCACACAATTATATACTCTAAAAAACATCTTTTCTGAAAGTTAAGAATGTGACACTTTTCCTGACATTATTTTACTGTTGTGACTAGAGCATGCATATAGCAATGCAGTACTTCGTTTTCTTAAAGCCTTACCAAGCCAAAGATCACATGATTATGTTATGCTTGGAGAGGTCTTAAAAACATTTTAAATTATCTTTGATTTTATTCTAAAGGAAATGACCAAACAATATTATCTGTCTGCAGAGTTCTACAAAACGGTTATATATGATATATACATTATATATACACTAAACTTATTTATTAAACCTCTAGGTTCAGCCTTCTGATCTTGTTGCCTTAATTAGAGAGATATGAACAAATCTGACCATTCCAAAGTGCACAGAACAATGTGCCAAGAAAGCAAAACAACACTGTATTGATCAAGAGGTCACAAGATGACAGCTGACATTTGGTTTCCAAGAACAAACTTTTCATTTTCATTCTTCTCAGCATTATTTATATTCCTAAGAAGCATTTATCCCTTACTTTGCAGCAAATTATAATATAAACTGTTCAACAAGTTTTAACATGTTCTATAAGCAAAACTATCTCTACCGACTCTAATAGCAGCCTTATTTTGCAAAAGTGAAAATATCTGTGGCATTTTAAATCCAGGAAGACTAAATCATCATAACTCTCATCACAACTACACAATGATACAGGTGTTTATCACCAGTGTCATTTAGCAATTTACACAGAGTAGTTCATAAAGTCAAATCAGATACTAAAGTCCAAGCCTTTTCTTTGGCTCTCCATAAAACTTTATCAGCTAGAGGAGGTGCACTTAGATACTTGAAGAGCATTTTTTAAGAATTCTATAATTAGTGTCATCTAATAAGCACAACATTCTACTAAGGCATTGTATAAAAATGATGACATTTCTCCTGTAGGCTACACATAATGTATCAACAGAACTCAGTGGAAAACTTAAGTGCACAAGTCGGAAGATATTGCCAATTGCTGTTCAGAAAATTCTTTCAATTAGAAAGAATTCCCTCTTCTCTCCCAACTTTTGATAATACCAGAAAATATAAAGTGCTACTCAGGCTGGACTAGGTGTTACACTCAAAGTCCCACCTAGTCAACACATATTTGCAAGATTGCTTCCAGCAACAGGAGCGATACCTGCTCTACAGCACGCACATGGCAGTGACAGACTGCTGCTGCCCTATCAGCCACTCCACCTGCTTACCACAGTTTCTAAAAGTCTAGAGAGTCAGGGAAAAGCAAGAGTTTCTTAATGACACTTCAGAGCCCTGTGAATCCTAGAAATATCCCAAACAACAGTGTTACACTTAAAACCAATCTAAGAAGAATTCATAAAATCTGACCTCTTCTGAGAAGTTAAGATTTCACATTGAAGAAAGTGACAAGTGTCACCTTACCATAATTTCTGTCACACAACCACAGCTATAGCTATGCACAGAGCTCCAGTCCAGTCTTCTCAATTAAAAGACCAACCTCACACTACTACCCAGTGTAGGAACATTCTGCATTGATCTTGTTACACAAAGAAAAAAACCACTGTTTTTTCATACTTGTAGCTCTAGCAAAGTGGTAACACACAATTCTCATTCAGATTAAAACAATGCCTGTAAAGTCAATCCAAGAGTTATTCTCCACACCATAGTTTTTGTCAAACTGTCTAAATAATGTATTTTCATACTTTAAGTCCCAACCTGCAATAGTGTTATTAATACCATGTTTGCCAAAATTAGAATTTTGCCAGTAAACTTTTCATGCTGTCATTCCTTGCCTCTGCTGTAACCTTACTTCTAGGCAGCTCAATCTGCCAATAGAAATACCAGATTCAGCCTACCTGCATTAGCTGAAGACAAACCTATGGCTTTAATGCTGCCCAAATGTTGTCTGTCTTCATACAGCTGTGCAAGAGACACGCAACATAATTCAAATGCCCTCTGTTGCGGCAGAAGCACCATGTCAGCAACGAGATGGAAAACCCAACCCAGTATGTGAAGTGTACGCCCAGTATTGCTCAAGAGTTTGAGAGAAGAATTTGGGGGAAATGCCAAGTTCCATACAAGTCTTACAGAAGTATACAAGTGAATAAACTCTTAAACCTGCTGTTTCAGACTTTCTGCTAGCTGTACTGGGCCAAGGGTGGGAAAAGAGTTAATTTTCTTCGTAACAGCTAATATAGTGCTATGTTTTAGATTTTTGACCAAAACAGTACTGGTGGTCTGTATTAAATGGTGATGCTAACTCAAAGCAGCTAACACTCTTAGAACTTTGCACTCATTTCACCTTTTTTTCAGATAACTACAACCACAATTATTTTTCTCCTGAATACAAACATCCCTAAGAACATACCCTATTGCTAAATAACTGCAAAGTGCAATAAACTGAAAAGATATATAAGAATAACAATGCTCTGGAAAATTTATAAAGGTCACTGGAAAAGGAGAAGACGTGGATTTATGCTTGTTATTTTGACATGTGTAAAGGGGAAAAAAGCTTTCTAAAACTATTTAGGTTCTAATCTGCATTGTGTTTGCATGGGCTGGTTTGTGGTAGTGGCGGGGGCTTCAGGGGTGGCTTCTGTGAAAAGATGCTAGAAACTTCCACCATGTCCGGCAGAGCCAATCCCTGGTGGCTCCAAAGATGGATGTGCCACTGGCCAAGGCTGGGCCAATTAGAAATGGTGATTCCTAGATAACAGGTTTTAGAATAAATCAAAACAAATGTTGTGGCACAGTTTTAATTGTCACTACAGAGAAGCAGGAGTGAGAACAAGTGAGAGGAACTCTGCAGACTCCAAGTGGAGAAGAAGGGACAGGAGGTGCTCCAGGTACCAGAGCCGAGAGTCCTCTGCAGGCCATGGTGTAGCCCATGGTAAAGCAGCTGTGCCCTGCAGCCCATGCAGGGACACAGGGATGCAGAGATCCACCTGCAGCCCATGGATGAGCCCTGCACTGGAGCAGGCAGATACTTTGGAGGAGGCTGTGATCCTGTGGGAGGCCTGTGGAGAGAGGGCCCCTGATGCCAGGCTGGAGCAGCCTGTCCTTGGAGGACTGCACCCCATGAAGAGTGGCCCACGCCGCAGCAGTTTTGGGAGGACTGTTGCCTGTGGGATGGACTCACATCCCAGCAGTTTGCAGGGAGTTGTTGCTCATGAGATGGAGCCATGCTGGAGAAGTTCTCAGTGAACTGTCTCCCGTGGGAGGGACCCTACAGTGCAGCAGGGGAAGGACTCCTCTCCCTGAGCAGCAGGAGAATCCACGGGTGATGAACTGACTGTAACACCCATTCCCTGCTTGCTTGTGCCACCTGGGTAGAAGGTAGAGGGGTGGTAGAGGGAGGGGTGGAGGGTAGGTGTTTTTTTAAGGGTTTGTTTTATTTCTCTTTATCCTGCTCTGATTTTGTTAGTAGTAAGTTCCCTTCATATCTGTAAGTTGAGCCTGTTTTGCCTGTGATGGTATTTGATAAGTGAACCCTCCCGGTCCTAACCACAACCCTTTTTTCCCTAACTTTTCTCTCTTTTTTCCTTAACTTTCTTCTTAAACCCTAAATTTTCCCTCTTCTGTCCAGCTGCATGAGTTAGCAGCTTTCATGGGTGCCTGGCATCGGCCCAGCATCAACCTATGACATAATCTTAAAAATATAGTATTATCTTCTCTTTACTGTATAGCCTAATAATCAGCACTTGAATTAAGGGGCTGGATCTTTAGTTTTGGATCTTTAATACTGACAGATTTTTAAGTAGATCTCTCAACCCCTTGAGTTCAATGTTAACCACAAGAACAACTTCCCCATCAGCCGTGGCTCATGTAGCCCCTCATCGACTAATTAGACTACAAAGATTTATTTAATATTTTTACTTGTATTGGCACCTAGGCATTCCCATTTCAAATATAATAACAATAAATTCTAAAAAAATTTAAATGAATACTGTTAGATACAAAAATGTGTAAGAACACCAGAGTAATAACATAATAACACAAAAGCATTAAAAATTAAGTTTCAAACTTAAAAGCATAGCAAATATGTAGAACAAATGTCTTAGTCAATGTCTCTTTTAATATTAAAAGACTGTAATTGGCTGTAGAGACTCAGTCAATCCACTGCAAAACTAAATTCTACTATCTGCCTCAAGAGCCTCTTCAGAGATGCTAAAGCTTGAAAAAAAAATCTATTTAAAATAGTTTAAAAGTTTATCTCAAACAAAGCAAATTAGGATTGAAGGTACTGTTACTGAATTTCTAATATTATAGAAACAAGTCAAAGCTGTTCTCAGCGAGGCTTACCATCCAAAAGACAATTGCTGCTCTGGAAACTGCACTTTGGCAGCAGCATCCAGCTCCCCCCAGAGTTACTGAAGTCCTTCTGAGCATGTGGAACTTTGCAAAACTGTGGCAAACGTACAGTCTTAAAGAGCTTTCCAACTGTAAACCTACAGATATTGTCATGGCAATTACATTTATAATTATAGAATAAAACTGATACCTTTTTTGATTTGTTCCAAAACAAAAAAGCGTATAGACTGTACAATGCATCACAGAATCCAAGCTCGCCTTTTAAGGACAAGAGAAATCCCAAGAAGTTGTTTCTTTATTGAAATTTAACAGCACCAGGCCTTAAAAAAATCATTTTGTGAAGATACAAAAAAATCTATCTTCATTTAAAAGTGTTTTTAGCAACCCATTCATGTCTATTGTTGCTAAAAAGTGCAAAAACATATCATGGTATACATAAACCCATTTGCTCTGTAAGCCACATTTTACTTGTTTACTTCTAGTTTACTTTCACTTCAAATTGGAAGCACTTTGTGTCCAATATGTAATTTTTCTAAAAGGAATTACAGTTCTAAATAAAGATTTTAAAAAGTGTTCCATTTTCAGCTTTAAAAAAAGTCACTAGCTTGATGTTAGATTTCAGCTTATTTATGTTAGCCACTATTTCAAATGTCTAACCAGGCAGCAGTTTGTTAAGTCTGATACAATAATTATATATAAAACCAGGTAGCAGAGTGACAACCACTGACCCACAATTAATTTAATGAAAACAGAAGAAATATTTCTTCTGTATCAGATTAAATGAATGCAACATAGTACTGTCCACAATCAACTGTAAAAAGTATTGTGTTGCATCATGTGTCCTACACAACCTTTTTGAATATATGACCTTTAAGTTGCTGAAGGTTGCCTCAGAATTTGGCTCAGTTCAGGCAAAACATCTGTTCCCTTTGCAGGTATACTGTAAGGACTTTTTTCTCAGTTGGATTTAGAGCACAGCAAGTGAGCCCTTTTCTGACCGATCATATACACCCCAGCATTTGTAAATCAAGCTCTGGGCTGACAACAGCAGGTCCACAATCCGTCACCCTTTCTCAGCTAGCAAGGCCATTTGACTGCTGTGAGAACTGCTCTTATCATGTCATCAAATCAAAGCATGTTGAGAAGAGGGAATGCAAGAGGCATCTGCAGAATTCCCACAATGTAGTGACTTTGGAACATTGACAGATGCATCTGTCATTTTATACCTTCAACTAACCTGCTGTCCGCTGGCCTGACATAGCAAAGCTGTCCAAGAGTAACTCCAGCTCTCTCATGTTGTTTTCATACGTCTCTGTTAGAAAGACCTGGTGTTTCTTGGCCTTTATTTGACAGGAGGAACAGACAAGACAAGAGGGGGTGGGGAAAAAACACGTAAAAATAAGTAAACAGAAGAAATACACATCACAATTATATAATTGTTCCTTTTTAAATTTAAATTTCTGCTATATTTCTTTTTATGTCTTTTCTCGAGCCAAGAGACCTAAAATGACATAACAAATAAGAACCCTGTAACACACAACATAAAATGAAAGGATTTCAAAAGCAAAACAAAAGATGGTTGTACAAAAACTTAGTCTTCATTATCTTCTGCTTTAAAAGTATTTTAATGGACATTAAATTCTGTTCATCTATGCAAGCAGTGAAATCTATTGTTACACCCTACAAGGGCATCCAGAAAGACACCCAACTACTGGCAGACAGGCTAGAAATCCATGATTTGGCACTCAGTCAAATCCCACACCTATTCTCATTGCAAACCTGCCTACTTCAATTGTTAATATGTTCCATGCTAGCTAGGGATTTCTTCAATACCAAAAACTCATCCTTATGCATGGAACATAAAGCAACAGAGTTCTTAGCCCATATCACTGAATTTTCTTAATGAAAGCTGTTCACTAAGTGCAGTCTTGTTCAAATCAAGGCACCACATTTTTCGAAGCCAGAAAAGTTCTACAGCAGATTTTTTAAATCATTACAATTGAAAGACTATAGCAAATCATTCCTTCAATTTATATCTGATATTATAACTTTCAGTTTTCAAAGACATGCATCCATAATTCCAGACAAGACCAAAGTCCTTACGGGTATATGTAGTTTTGACTTCTCAAGGAAATGTATGATTTTTAGCTGCTGACTGACAAAAAGGTAATATACCTCAGCAATTTAAAAAACCTAAAAGCAGAAAAAAATAAATGAAAACCAACCACACCTACCCCCCACCCCAACTCAAGAGGAAACTAGATATAAATAACTTCACAATTTTCTTATGACAAAGGCTATGGTCAAAGATGTCTCATGACTTCTAACTGCTCAATTTATTTCCATTCTAAATTGTAACACATATTTGTGTAATTTCAATTTCTACTTGGTAATGGAAAGTTAACCTTTTTTACTGAGGAAAATTCTACTGTTTTCTATCATATCTAGAAACTGTTGCTTTAGTTATGCTTCACTGCACGTCAAAGAACCCAGGCAATTTCTTATATGTGGGAAACATCCTTCCCAGGAAAACTGGTACATACTAGCAGCATATAACTGTCAGGATAAAAAACCCAAGAAATGCATTTAATTCTCTGCAGTCTTCTTCACTATTCAGTTTAAATATTTTATAAATTTGCTTTACTCTTTCAATTTTAATTATATGTACTGTATATCAACTAATATATTATTCATATGTGTATTTCAGTGTTAGGTCCCCTGTAGCATTTACACGCTTTTCCTTGTGTGAAAGTTTGTACTACACTTCATAAAGAATTTCCAAATCACTTCTATATATTGAAAAATAACCAAGGTTTAATTCCTACTCCATAAAATTATCTATATTAATAGAACTTGTAAATGTGATCCAGCAAAAATATTTTATGGGATGCAAGCACATTATAGTAATTTACTCTCATGTACTGACATAATCTCAAAGACCTCACAAATTAAAAATAAGAAAATATAACAATATTAAAACATCACAATAAAATAAATACTCTTTTTACATAAAATACTCCAGCACAGAGAAGGTGAGACTAAATCTTCCCAGAAAAACATTTTCCTATGTAAAAGTAAAATGTGAGAATTTTTTTCAATCTTCTCATACAATTTTTCCATTTTGTTTAGTTAATTTACCATAATTTAGTCAGTGTGTTCCAGTCTATTCAGCCTTCACCACTTCTCTGTGCTTTATCTGCTAACTGCATCTACACTCCTTAAGTCAATTTTAGTCCCTTTTTCAACAGTAATAAAGATCAAAAGGAAATTACTTAGACTAGCCAGTCTCTCTACACTTGAACTGCAAAATATTTAGTATCTTTCCTTTCCAACTTCTATTTTAAATCAGTTTCCCCATTATCAGAAATTTAAGGAAAAAACCGCCGTAAATTACACTGCTAAAAATCCAGGCACAGTCCAAGAGGATCTATTATTGATCTGATTTCTTATGTCTCACTGACAGGTACCTAATAAGAATGTATACAGTTATAAAACCATGAATTTAAGCTGACAGGACCTGTGGAGGTCATCTGGTCCCACTCCCCATTCAGAGCACCGTATGGTCGAAGTTGGGTTAGGCAGCTCTGAACCTTGTTCCTTGTACCTGAGTATCCTCAAAGCTGACATTTCAACAAACCCTCCAGGCAACCTGTTCCACTATCTCACAATCTCCATTGTGAAGTTTTTTGTTTTCCCCTTACAGGTAATTATAACTTTCCTGTTTTCCCTTATACTTCTAATGCACAGATCTAAGGAGAGCATAGCTCCATCTTCTCCACAAGCACCCACTTGATAGTTTACAGCAGTAGCTATTATCTCCTTAGTTTTTTTCAGTCTGGACAAACACAGGGAGTATGCATAATGCTTTACTTTGAAAAGGAAAATGGAGTGTACGAGTATAGAGTCAAACACAATCAGTTGCAGCTGACAGATTCAGCTGCTCCAGGAGATGTGATTACAATCCTTCTCTATAACTCTATTCATCAACATGTTTTGCCATTCCTGTAGAACTACCCGAGAAGTACAGGTGTAATTGTTTCCTAGGTTATTTCAAAAGGGAAATGAGTTGACAAAATTGCTAAAGCCTCTACATAAGGAGAGTTTGCTTCACAGACCACATTAGTGGAAACAGGTGGAAGAATATTTGTAAACCAAGTCTTCTGCTGACTTTGCTTGAATTCCTATACACAAGAATGGACCATTCTAGACAGTGATCCTTGAAAACAACCTTGAAAATCAACGGCAAGGTCTGTATGGATATACCAGAAACTCCTGACTAAATTCAAGTATTAATAGGAAGCATAAAGAAGATTGCTCAGACATAGTAAACTTGGAAAAATACAGATACATTGTTAAAGCCTGGAAGGATATGTTTAGGAATGCCAAAATCCACCTAAGTTGAATCTGGCATGGGATGTGAAGAGCAACAGAAAAAGATTTCTAAAGTACATCACCTGCAAAAGAAGGACGAGGCAAAATGTGGGCCTATTGCTAATGAGGCAGTGATCTGGTGATTAGGAGAGAAAAAAAGCATTCTCATTGCTTTTTTTCACCAAAGTCTTCACTGGAAGAACCTGCCCTTGGGAATTCCAAGTCCTTGAGAACAGTGAAATTTCCATGAACGCTTGAGAACTTAAAATTCTCAAAATATACTAAAAGCATTTCCCATATTCCCCAAAGACAATTCCCTTCTTCACAATATATTCCAAATTGAAGGCTAAAAACCTAATAACATGGGAGAAAAATCATACTTTCTGAATCCAGAACATACACTGAATTTTAGCATATAAAATGCATCCTTGAAACAAACTTCATATTTTTAAAAAAGGCTTCTATTATCATAAAACAACTCTTGAGGACAAAAACTTTTTAGTCGAAAATGTGCTTCTCAACATATTTATTTAATCACCAATTTCAAAACACAATTGAACTTATTAAGAAATTAAAGAGAAGCCAAGCATTTTTCATTAAAAACACTTTAAACTCCAATGAGGAGTAAATCTGTTTTCCAAATACTTTCTGTCCTTATCTGTAAGGATAACTTGAACTATTCTGAAAACCAACTGCTTATAAAATTCTTCCACCCACTGTCAGACTTGTGTTAATCTTCCAGAAAGGTATTTTTATTTATCTGGACAAGTTCCAACTACCTTGGCTGTAGACATTTTCCTTAACTACCAGTATTTGATTTTTGTTTCTGTTCCCATACAGAAAAGATGTCCCATTGTTTGTTCAGCATTTTGCAAAAGCCATAGTTGACTAAAATAAATGTAAACTCTATGTACAGTTCCACAACAGCCCACAGAACCTGATGCTATAAATGTGCATCTCTACCTCAAGTTCAGTAACTTTTCAAAAATAAACATGTGGGCAGGACTTTGAGGTCTTACCTTAACAAAACCACTGCAGTAGCATGCAGGGAGCTGGGGTCCAGCTGTACAGTGAACTGCCTTAATTCCTAAGGAATTTTCTCTGCTTTGTTTAGGGCTCCTGGAGGGCTCTCTTGCACATGGACTAATTAACCCACTCAGTCTGCAGTACAAATTCCAACTGGTGATGGCAGACTAAGAGCCAAATCCACAACTATCCACATAGTCACCAAGGAGCAGCATGTTCAGATACCCCTTGAAAAGTGCTTATGTAAATTCGTTACAAAAGTATCAGAATGTGTACCAGGCATGACCTTGGGGGCAGCAAATCAAAGCATTTACAGAAATACAAAAGACTGCTCCACAGTTCACAAAACACAGGCTTTACTCAAGTGATGCTCTGTAAAGCAGAGAAGTGGCACAAATTTTTCAGCAAACAGGCATAAGTTGTATTATAAAAAAAGAAAAGAAAACAAAACAAAACCATCAGTGACAAACTCTCTCCTTGGGCTTCTATTTATTTTTGGTCAAGTTATCAAACTATTGAATACTTCTTTTATTTTCTTATATTAGCTGGAATATTCAAAAATCTCTAGAAGAGTCTGGCCACAGGTAAATTAAATACAACCTCTCAAGAAATTTAGTAGCTCAGTCTTACAAATTAATCAAAATGCTCAAGTTTTACTGAAACCTTTCTTGTCCCATAAAAAGAGATTTGTAACAACTTTTGCTGGGAGAGAATGTTATGAAGTATCTCTTTGGGTTTTGGGGTTTATTTTTTTTTCCAAGTCAGAGAAAAATTTTTGAGATCTGCAACTTTAAATTTTAGATGCCTTTCTTCCACCAGCAGGACATCACAGCTTGAGTGACCTCTGCACTTCCCAAATAAATTACAAAATTGATTTGTTTGAAGAAGATCATTTAAGAATATGCTTCAGACTAACTAGTCTTCTTACATTAGGACAATAATAGACGTAACATCTGGGAAGAAACACTCCCCCCATCACAATCAAGGTAACAATCAAGGTAAAGCAACACTTAACAATCATTAGCACAAAATTAATGAAGAGTGTGTATCAAGACTGGGATTTTTTTTTTTTTAACTGAAAGAAACTGTCCACATTAAATTGCCTAGACAACATTTACATATTTGCCACTGTGTACCAGTTTCTACTCCACAGAAGTTGTAGAACAGAATCATAATCCTCAGGGTGCTTCATTGTCTGTTCAGTCAATACCTGGGCAACTTCTGTTAGAGAACAATGCTTAATGCATACGTCCTGGAACTAGATTCTCAAACACTTCTGTTCTGACATTCCGTGCACGATAACCTACAAGGCTTTTATGGACAGCTGAGATGAAAACAGAACATGACTTCAGGTTTGGCTGTAAGAGAAAGATTTACATGGGGAAAAAGACAAGCTGTGTGCAATCTATTAAACAACTTACATACAAATTATGCTAGTTCTGATAGAATCTACTAAAAGGGGGGGAATGAATACATACTCCTTCCAAATCAAAGGAATTTATACTAAGATACAATATTTTAATTATTTCACTTTCCTAATATGCATTCTGGTGAACTGGCAAGTTTCCCAAATTTCAATTTGCATTTCTCATAAAATAAAGGCTTAACATCTCCTGCTTGTCCCATACTAAGATCATCCACTACCAGGTACTAGAAATGTAAATATTCTGAGTAACTTAAAACTCCTAAAGATGCCTCTTATTCTTTCCATGGGGCAGGAATACAGCTGAGGCTGTTTCAATTTAAAATGAGTGTCAAATTACAATGGCCATTCTAAATTCCTGTTCTTGAAACAAAAAATTTCGAGAAACCATACCTAGAAATAATGACAAGCTTGAGACCAACTTCCTCAAGTAAACATAATGTAAATATTGAGAGCTTTCTCATGCTCAGCATTCAACAATTTTGTTTGATAGTAACAGATCCTATCACATTTGACCCATGCAAGTTTCTGGCAAACTTCTGCCACATGCTGATATTTAAAATCACATGCAGAATAACTACTCCACTGTACATTCAACTGATCCACTAGGGAGAAAAAAGCACTTTTTCATATAAAGTTTCAAAATAATGTACTTTGTGTATCTTACAAATATTTTACAAACAAAAACATTAACTTGTATGTTAACAGTACTGTGAGAAACCAACTTGATTGTCAGACTGAAGTGGAAAAGATGTATTCAGGATGTCTAAAAGTAGTACAAAATATAAGAAAGTAAGTAACAGATCAAGAAAGCGGGAGGTGGAAATAAAGGGAAGAGAACACAATGACAATATCACACAATTTTAGTATATGTAAAGTGAAGCCTAGTAACACTATATTGAATGTTATTTACACTTAGTTTCTGCTATAGCCTCCTGCTTTTTGATTTCAGGGAGAAAAATAACAAAAACACTGTCTATACTGAGTAAACAAGACCACACACAGGCACTCCTGCTTCCCAATCAAATATGAAAGTCTTTAGGAAAAATACAAAGCCCTCCAAGGTGATAAAAATCTAATCCCACAGGGGACCACTAATACAACTCTTCAGAAAATGAGTATTTTTATTACCTGTTCAAGACAGTCTTGTGGCTTGAAATCATTCCAGTAAAACAATTAAAACAACCTGCTATATGAATAAGACAGGTCTTTCAAGTGGGGCAATCTATTCGCTTTTACTTTCAGTAACACAACGCTCATTTTGAGTACACCATTTAATACTGTCAAAATTACCAAAAAATTTTAAGCATTAATGGAATTTTGTCCTGAATTCTTGTAAGGTATAACACACATTTTACTAAAGAATTTTGCTTTGTATTCTTTTCATGCCTGATAAAATTATTTTTTTCAGGTTGACCAAGGCAGCAAATGTCTTCTAATACTTTAGTGCTTGCATTGAAGAAGCTGTGTCCTTCCAAAGGAAAAACATTTTTTTTTAATTTTACTTTTCTTCAATTTATTAATTACCAATCTACCTGGGACATGGGTAACACTAAGACAATGTATGGAATAACTCCATCATCTGAAGAGTAGACAGCAACAAATCTGAAGACTCTCTGATGCAGATCTCTACCCCTACATACTGAAGGCACAATGCCTGCCAGCAGCAGGGAAGAGATCATGGTAATTTCCTACACTTACATGTCCAAGAGCAAGCAAGAACAGAAATTTACAAGCTAGAAAAAATAATTTGATAAGTTTAGAAATACTGTAAATGCTACTATACAATGAAGAGAGATAAGGTTTTCTAGATCATAGAATCATAGAATAGCTTGGTTTGTTCATTTAGTTCTAATGCTAGACCAGGTTGCTCAGAGCTCCATCCAACCCAGCCTTGAACTCCTCCAAGAACAGGGTATCCACAACTTCCCTGTTATGAGAACAACCTGTTTAAGTGCCTCACAACTCTCACAATAAAGAATTTTTTCCTAATACCTGATTAAAACCTTCTTTCAGTTTGGAGCCATTCCCCTTGTCCTGTTACTACATGCCCTTCTGGAAAGTCTCTATTCATTTTTCCTGTAAGTTCCTTTCAGGTACCAAAAGGTCACAATAAGGCCACCCCAAAGCCTCTCTTCTCCAGGCTGCCTCATAGCAAAGCTGCTCCATCCCTGTGATAACTTGGTGGCCTTCTCTGGACATACTCCAACATGTCCATGTCCTCCTGTGCTGGGGACCCCAGAGCTGGATGCAACATTGCAGGTGGAGTCTCACCAGAGCAGAGTAGAGCAGAGCAGAGGGGCAGAATTCCTCCCCTGCTCTGCTGGCCACACTGCCTTGGATGCAGCCCAGGACATAATTGGTTTTCTTTCTTTCAGCAGGGTCACATCCAATCTCTCACCCACCAGTCTCTCACCCCCAAGCCCTTCTGGGCAGGGCTGCTCTGAATCTGTTCATCCCTCAGCCTGTGTTGACACAGGGGGTTGCTCTGACCCAGATGCAGCACCTGGCACTTGGCCTTGGTAAATAACAAGAGATTCCCATGGGCCCACTTCTCCAGCTTGTCCAGGTCCCCCTGTATGGCATCCTGTCTTTCAGGTGTGTCAACCACACCACTCAGCTTGCTGTCATCAGCAAATCTGCCAAGCCTGCACTCCCATCCCTTAATCTATGTCATTAACAAAGATATCCTGGGCTTTTTGCTTTGACCCTCCTGCTATTAAAGAGGATAGTATATCAATAAAATTGATATTCAAAGTTGGTGTGTGTAGAGACAGTGGGAAGGCACCATCTTGTCATATAAAAGGAAAAATATTTCAGAAAATAATCCTGTAAAATACATCCAATACAACAAATGCATACCAAACAAAAAAACCGCAATCAAATAAAAAGTTTGTCACCTTCAAAGAAGACATTTTCAAACAGTTTTTGCAGTCAAATGCTTGCATTAAAAATATTATGTTAAATAGAAATAAGCAAGTTTACAATGGTAACTAATCAAGCCTGAGAAAAAAAATCTCAGATAGGAAGATAGAACATTCTTCACAAAACATCATATTTGCCTACAAATTGCCTTCTTCACTAGGAATGCAAAGGCTGGTTACTCTTGACTCATAGCCATACTTTTGAAATAATTGTTTTCTACAAATAACTCCTCAATTAAATACTTGGTGTATCACTTAAAACACATTTTGGAATTAGCTTCTCCAGTTAATTATCTATATTTACTCTTGTTTCACAAAACAAAGTAATATAAATAAAAATCAGAGTAATGCAATGTCAGTAAGGCAAAATTTATTCCACAGCTCAGCACAGCAAATGCAGATTATGTCCAGAGTATGTTTAAAAAACCTAAACAAGTGCCATAGGCTTTTTGTCTTACCATTGCAAGTTCGCTCTGTAATTCTCTGCAGCTTTTTTCAGCATTCCCTAGTCTTGCAGAGAGGTCTATAATTACGTTCTTCTTTTCCTCAATCACTTCCTTCATTTGACTGTTTGTGGACAAACACTCTTTTTCTAATCTGGAAAGTTTTAACATAAGAACATTTTAATCAAAAATACTTATGTCAAGTATTCTATATATTTTTAAAAGACAATCTGGGTATCACATCATGTTAGCACATCATATGAAGCTGCTTCCCTTATGTTTTTTTAAATTAAGAAACTTATATATTCCTTCTAAGAAACACTTTTCAGTTATGGTTATGTTTTTTCCCATTACCAAGGCTTGTGTTAGACTTCCAGCCATATATTAATTTGATCATTTGGATATGGACTCCAGATTACATGTAATAAACAGAAGTCATCATATTTTAAATAACACGTTAGTTCTATTCAGAAAGACATCACGTCTTGCATCATCAATACTGATTTCAAGTACAAAGCTTGCTCCTCAAGTTTCCATGTACCTGACTATATTCTTACCCTGGTTCTGGCCAGACCAAGGCTAATCTTTGCAGTAGCCAGGAGTGGGTATGGCTAGGACCTGGAGGTTATTCTATACCACCTCATGTCATTTTCTGGGGACAGGGGAAGGGCTCCCTTGTGGGTAGCATGGCAGAAGGACGGGGTATGGTTGGGGGTTTCCACAGTGTGCAATCACAGGTACATCAATCACGTATTTTTTCTTGTACACGCTGTCATTAGTATTGTTGCTGTTACAGTTAATTGTCTTATTTCATTGTTGAGTCCAGTAAAGTGTCCTTATCTCAGTCCATGATCATTATTTTTTGTTACTCCAATTCTCCTCTCCAGCCCATCACAGAAGGAGGAAGAAGAGGAGGGGGGAATGATGGAGCAGCACATGGTTTGGAGTGTTTCTGTAGGAACACTAAACTGGGGAATACCATTCTTAAACCATGACAATTCTACTCAGAATGTCATGATTTCAATAGCAGACAACTCAAAATTTCAAACAGTTCTTGTACTACATCAGTCCACCTGACTGGTATTCAAGAAAGCAAATATATAGAAACTCCAGCATGGATAAAAAGGTGGGTCATGAGAAAACTACAAGGCCAAACAACAGCAAATAGGTGACACAGCCAGGGACAGGAAGCCAAGGAAAAATTTTGAAGGATTGCCTAAGTGTATAGAGATGGAAAGGAGGT
Organism: Promerops cafer; assembly: GCA_013398275.1. Classification (NCBI taxonomy): domain Eukaryota; kingdom Metazoa; phylum Chordata; class Aves; order Passeriformes; family Nectariniidae; genus Promerops; species Promerops cafer. The sequence continues at coordinate 209,792 of VZSE01003277.1, read as the reverse complement.
GCCTCAGGAAAGGCACCTAGAATTAACATTCACAAAAGATGACAAAGATGAGAAGGGTAATTTTACCACCGTTATGGTAGGAAAGAAAACATGAACAGACTTCTACACAAAACAGCTATTTTACCAACAGCAGAGAAAAAAAGTCACCATCCCTTCCTTTTTGCCCTCCATCTTCCCTGGCAAGGTCTACTCCCAAGCCTCTATGGTAAGTAAATGGACAAAAAAAAGGAGAACAATTGCTAGCAATGAGAGAGGATTGAGTCTGAGATAACCTGTGAGAACTCAACCCATAGAATTTAAGAGGTCAGCTCACCTACACTCAAAGGTTCTGATAACCAAAGTGACATTGCTCATTATCATCATTAAAGGTCACAAAAATTGGGGGAGGTCCCTGGCAAATCAAGAAAGGCAAATGTCACACATTTGGCAAAAGTCAAAAGGAGAAACCAAGGAACTATAAACCACTAAGCTTCATTTCAGCCCTGGAAGGTTACAAAGCAAATCCTTCTAGAACAATTTTCTGGGCTCATTAAAGAGATAAAGGTGACTGGGAATACTCAAGGAGGATTTATCAATGATTAATCATATCTGACCAACTCAGTTATATTCCATGATAAAATGATCAGGGCTGTGGACAAAAGGAGGGCAAGTAGATCAAATATAACTTAATTTTAGCAAGAATTCTAGCACTTTCTCACACAGTATTTTTATAGCTGTTACAACTTAAGTCTACATATGTGAATTATAATATTGATAAAAGTGGTTTGATAGTAAAGCCCAGATGGTAGTAGCTGCAAGGGCTGTAATACTGCAGAGGTCTGTATAAGATCTGTTTAACAGCTCCATCCATCACCTGGAATAAGCCAAGAGTGCAGTCTCACAATACCTGCAGCGAACAGTGAACTGGGTGTGGGTAGATCATGACACAATACAATTGATACACTCAACAGAAGTGCTGCCATTCTCTAGTCATGGAGAAAGAGCAGGCCAGAATGAACCTTCTGACACTGAACAATCACACGTGCAAAGACCTGAATTTAGGAAAAAAGACCACCCTAAAGTGATGTGGCTCATAACTGGCTGGATATGAGCTATGCTCAACAAGAGCAATGCTCAACACATCTAGGATAATGATCACTTTTAACTACACACATCCCTCACAACATAGGAAAAAAGTTGGGGTGGGCTAAGGAAATGGTCACCACCATGGTCAGCAGCAGAAATACATACAAAAACTGAGGAAACTTGGTATGTTCAAGCTGGAGAAGAAACCTCCACAGTGTACAACAGGCCTCCCAGTATCTAAAAGGAGGTTATCAAGGAAACGCAGTCAATCACTTCACAGCAGTGTTTGTCTACAAGACAAGTACTGAATCCAAAAAGGTTCAGACAAGGAGAAATGTTTTCCAACTGTATGGAACAGGTTCCCAGAGAGATTGTGCCATCTCCATTCTCCACGTTTTCAAGACCTAGCTGGATGAAACCCTGAACAGCCTGATCTCATAGCTTATATTGGTCTGAGCAGCAGGTTGGACTATAGATTTCCTGCAATTCCTTTCAACCTGAACTATTCTTTGATGTAGCTCTCAGCAGTAGAAACATCTAGGTGTCGCTCATCTCTTTGTTTCTTCTCCTAGCACTCCTGTCTCCCTAGAAATGAAAGTAGGGCAAAGGGCTCAAAGTTATTCCAATTTTGAAGCTTTGAATCAATATTGTCACTTTCTGACTTTAATTCATTTGTTAAAGATTAATGTATCTTTTTAGTTGAAGGACTACTTCAGCAGTCCACCAAATACCTGTGTGCTTCTGCATCAGCCTGGCTGATTTTTTGCTGTAGCTGCAGATACTTATTTCTTATTCTTCAAAACCTGCCTGTTTCAGTCCCCCAAAGTAGCTTCTACTCTCACAGCTTTCAGAAACACAGCAAGAGCAGTTTCAAATTATTCTATGTCATGTTCTCACTCTTCAAGAAAAGTAAATTCACACAGAGACCCAAATCTCATGTTACTTCCAATTTACATAGTGCTACTGGGTTCAGAGCTAATTAATAAATTATGCAACCCAGAAAAGCCTGTTAGCTTGGTTTTAGTTATTACAACTATTTTTTTTCTCTAAGAAAATAAAAAATTATGCCACCCAGAAAAGCCTGTTTGCTTGGTTTCAGTTATTATAACTACATTTTTTTCTGAGAAAATGAATTCTTACAGCATCATATAGCTTCCAACTTTGGCATTATTTAGCTACATCAAGTACAGCTAAAGAGACATACAAGTGTTCTAGCACAACAAATGAAAGTCTCTAAGACCTTCATTTGACTAAGGCTTAAAGACAAATTCATGCAAGTCCTCCAGAAAAAGAGAAAATGTGTTTGGATGCCAAACTATGTCTTAAAAGAAAAAGCCAAGCTCCTGACATTGTCTGAAGTCCAAGGACCAGACCCTTCAAAGGTAAGTAGATCAAAGGCTGTTGTATTCTCTCAGAAGGTGTCCGGTGAAAGCAATCACTGATTTTCACCAGTGTTACTGACACTTGTATGCTTCAAAGAATAAAAAGGGCACAGAAAACAGATGAGGCAGTACCTGCCCACCCCATGTAATTACCTCGAGGGAACTGAGTAGATTGATGTCCACCTCAAAAAAAGCTTGACCTTTGCTACTTACCTTAATAGAGGTCTGGAAATTTTGGTGTCTGGACTAACAAAATTGTGAGAATAGGCTGTTCATGTTTCTTCAACATCTCTTAACAAAACCATCAACTATTTGAACTGTGTTTTAACTGTCTGAACTTTCATGGAAAGGTTTGCATTCTCTGAAATCACAGAACACAATTTGCTTTCAAAAAGCTCAGCTGGCAGAAGCTGCTAGAAGTAATGGCCTGAATCAACATGTGATTGCAAGCAGTGAAACGTAGTGTTTGGATATTAGACAACATTTATTTTCATATTCAATTAACACACAGAACAGATGCCTCAAGCAGGAATAAATTCTGTTTTATCACAAAAAGCTCTTAGGATAGGGCAAATTGCCTTCCTGAAAAAGAAACACTGAACATAATTGTCCTGTTTAGAGCAAAAAGGGAAAGCTTTTTAAAGTTCATCTTGCATTTTAATAACACAAGTATTTACTTCTCTGTAAGCACTACTATTGAAATTCCTAAGGCAAATGGTACCATATCTGTAAAAACTGTATTTCATAGTCTTAAGTACAAAAAATATACTTATTTAGGTATTTCCTGCAGTAATTCCAAACAAAGAAATATACTCTCTAAAAAACCTCTTATTTTTCTTTTTTGATGATAACATTTTTCCAAGATGTAACTTTTTTGGATCAAAAATATCCTGGACACAAACCCCTTTAACTCTCAAAGAAATATCTTCATATATCTAGATAAAAGATCCTCACAAGGAACAAAACATTATTGAATGCACAATACAATTCAACATCTAACCATTATCATTATGTTGGTCCTAACAATCTGTCTTGGGAGGTTTGGGAGGAAGTGAGTTTTTGGGAAGTGAGTTTTTGGGAAGTTTTAGTTAAACCAATCAGTGGTCAGATTCGAATATTGACACCTGGTGTGACCACTGAAGACGTGAGTCCCCTCTGCAGACACACGGGGTTAAAAGCAGAGATTTCCCAGAGTTCGCTCTCTTTCGCCCGTGGTAGCCCAGGGAGCGGCACCGTCTCTGCCCCGCCCGGCCACATGGCTGGGTGGGGGAGGGGAGCCATGGAGGCCCAGGCTGAGGTAGGCCGGAGCCCCGGAGAGAGAGAGAAGGTGGAAGGGAATGGAACCGGGCCAGCCCCTGCAGGAGGGAGCGGTGGAGAAAACACCGAGGTATCTTTTGTTCCCCCCTCAACCCCAGAAGAGCGAGCGAGCCTGTGCCGGCAGAGGAGGCAGCAGGGGGGTGATGCCCAGCATGTGGGAGTGCCACCGTGAGATCTCAGTGCCCTGAGGGCAGCGGAGCTCGGACTTTTAACCCTTTCCTGGGTGAAGGAAACTTTGTGAAACATTAGTCCTCCTGGCTGGTGGTTGGAGAGAGAAGAGAGACAGTCTGGGACCTGAGATGTTAAGAAGATGTGGAAAAGCTGAAGTGGGAGGAGATGATGGAGTGGCTTTTTTAGCTGGACTTTTCTTGTATAGCCATAGACTGAACCAAGCTACCTGTAATACATGAGACTGCATTTGGGTGGATGCTATAGCCTGAGCCAAGAGACTGACCTGCTGTAATGATATTATATAAAGGAGTGAACAGAGGAAGATGAAGAGGGTGTGGTGGTGCCTTCCATCTTCAGGGAGAAGAGCTCTGTTCTTGAGAAACCCTCGGCCCCAGGGGATGAGAAAATGGGGGGGACTGTTGTCCCAAAAATGAGACACGGTTGTTTTTTGGCACTTGGCAAAGCATCCTTGAAGAACCCTGAGCAGTTTCGGTCCATGGACGGTGGTGAGAGCACTGTACATGGAAGGAGCATGTCACCATGGCAGAGTTTCTCCGGGCGGTGCCATGTGTGACAAGGAAACATGGGGAGTTTCAACCCTGTTTCGTGGGGAGGACTGTGGTACAAGAGAGACTCCTCTCTCCCCTGATGGACTGAGAATTAATTACGTGAGTGAAGGTAACTTGATCAGGACTCCAAGATTTTTTGTCTCACTGTGCCTTGGTGAATTTGGGTGGGAAGAAGAGGAATGGTTTAAAAGGTTCTCATTCTGTTTTCCTGTGTGTTTCTGATTTTAGTTTGTAGTTTAATAAAGTTTTTGGTTTTTTTCTCTCTTTTTCTAAGTTTAAGCCTGCTCTGCTCTGTTCCTAGTCACATCTCACAGCAGTTAGTTAAAGAAAATACATTTTCATGGGGGCACTGGCATTTGGGCCAGCGCCAAAACCCTGACACAATCTAATTCAGAAAAATATCAGAGTTTCTCAGAGACTTAAGTGGAAAGCTACTACTTATAGATGTTCATGGTTTTAACCAAATTTACTAATCTAAAAATTTTAAAATAGATCTTGTGGTAAAACTTGCAAAATTCTAAAGGTTTGGAAAAGACCTAAACAGATGTTTAAGTTACATGAAAAATGCTGCTAATTAGCTAATATTTTATTAACATCTACTGGTTTCCAGAACACATTCATACTAACAGCTCCCTGACTGATTACAGAAAGACATGTTATGGCAGCCATGTTGACAAGACAGGATAGTTTTTTTCTAGACTGAAAACTACAGTGGCTTAACAAGCATTATTCAAAAAAACCCCCTCCAAACTAAAAAGCCCCACATTTCACTGGGGGTGATTAATATTTCTGGTCTAATGTCAATACAAAGATGAACTTCGGAATATTAGGTGTTGGAACAAGTATAGAAATGGTTCAAGAGCAGACACTAGAAGAACACTAGTTCAAAGAAACTTTTGTAAGTTTTTCCATATTCCATGATTTTTTCCATATCTTCTGGACCACCCAAATATGGGAACCTACCAGAGGGAAAAGAAAAAAAACCACTACACGAAATTAAAAACTAAGAAAACCAAACTAAGACTAAAAAAAAAAAAAAAAGAACTATAGCCCATATGCTCTCTAAGAATAAAAAGTTACATACAACAAAAACTCAGACAGTACAAAGTAGCCTGTTATGCAAAACTACCGATCAAACAACCATTCCTCAAAAAAAGGCTCGTTTGCAAACAAAGGAGTTTGTTTAAAACAAAATAATAAAAATGGAATAAAAAGTCAAATCAATGGTCTAAGCCTTCTCCAGTTCAAGAAAAGGCAAAGAACTTAGTAACAGTTTAGTGTCATGTATTTACCGACAGAGAACCCATGCTCACAGCAAAACCAGCCGGGCAGGATGAGATTACAGTTCAATTAACTGATGTTATTTTAGAACTATAGAGAACCTTGAAAAATACTTGCTCAGTTTCGTGGCTGTGAAGACTGCAGTCTTCCTGAAGAATCATTTTAGATTACTATCATAATGTATTTCAGAAATTTTTATGATAAAAGTTATATCTTTTTCTTTCAGAAAAAAGTTTTCACTTTTTAATGTGACTCTGGTTTACCTAAATGCACGTCAGGCCTCTTTTGACCTTTTTTTTAATGAAGAGCTCTAAGGTGTTTATAATACAGCACAAGTTACAACTATATTACTAAAAACATCTTTGTAAGCATGAATATAGGAACACTTAGGCCAAGAAATTCCTTTTTTGTAGGGAAACCAGTTTCTTTTTTTCCCTCTACTGCTTGTATGAGCAAGTCACCACAAATACTTTTATGTATAGACCCCCATAATCCTAGACTGAGAGATGGAAACTCTTTGTTTTCCAACCCATTCTACTGCCTCAAGTCTTTCCCCACAACCCCATTGTGTGGCACACACTTTATGTCTTCTAAACCCATTGTCTCCCTAAATTTCACAAACTACTATCCTTTATTTCAAGTACTCCTCAGTTCTCTGCCTTCCAACACCATTCTTCTTCCTGACATTTTCTCACCCCAATATAAGCTTCATTCAGCCAAGGAAGAAGACTCAGTGTATACTATATAGTACACTGTACAGTGTATACTATATCTGCCCATAGAATATAGCAAAACCTTTCTTCCAAAAAACATCTGTTACCACAGACACAGTAGACAGGAAAGGAATTCCAGATAATTTCATCTGCTCTCATACACTTCAACCTTTCCTCTATTTTCCTTAGCTAGTTAACACTTTCCACAATCACTCAAAAGCTGAAAATGAAGATTCACCACTACAAATAACACACAACTTCTCAACAGAAGTCTTAAAGATTGATCTAGCTCACTGAAGTGAAAAATAATATTTTCATAATAATGTAAGTATTATGTAAGTACAGAAGAAAAAAAATCTGTTCCAACCCTGCCATGTGTGCTTTCCTACACTCTTCCCAAACACACAGGAGACAGGACCCTGCCATAACTATCATTTCCAACATTTTTGCTTTGGCAAATAATCAGTAACAGATCAGTTATTTTCTTTACCCATCCATACGGTTTCTGATATGGACCTGTTATTAATGGAACACCCGGTTCTGAACTTCAGTTTGGTTTGGGAAATTGCATCAGATTTAGTTGTTTTGTACTGACTGAAAACGATGTAAATGTAAGCTGTAAGTGGTAATCAAGCTGTCTACTGCCATTTTACAATGAATTTAAAGGAAAACTTACACATTGAGTTTTTCCAAGTTCTCTTGGGCATTGTGTTTTTCTCTCTCATATGCATATTCTAACTCTTTGAACTCTTTCTTGATCATTTCTAAATCTGAAAGAGCTTCTTCTCGTCTGTCCTTTTCCACATGCATAGCTTCTTCAAGTTCTCGAATTCTTAACTACACAAAGTGATAAAAAAGCAATTAAAGCAAGTTAGGAAACACTAACATGATCTTTAGTACTGTTCTATGGTCTGTTCTGCTTTACAGTAGAGTATATTCTATTAATTCAGTATAAAAGCATATACGTGTGTAAAAAGCATTGAACGCATGCAAAAATGTAAGAATACATAAAGTTCAAACCAGAGACATATAGATATGATGATGAAAAGTACCTTGTGTTCTCATTTGGAGGGGTCTGAACATTTTCAGTTCTTACTAATACTGAAGCTTTCCAGGGAAATTCTAGTTTTTAAATAGAGTCATGAAGTGTGGGACTAACAATAAAGGCTACACTTTCTCTCAGAACAAAGCACACTTCTAGCTTGTTCATGAATATAAACAAGGAAAAAGACTTTATCAGTTATTAACCCATAAAACCCAAGTCTCTGCATTTAAGGAATGTTATCCTCTCAGTTCCTTTGTATGTTGTAGAAATAGGAGTTAAGCAAACTTCTAAAATTTAAGTGCCTGCACATACAGACGATCATGAAAATAAGAAAATAACTGACTGAAGAAAGGCAATGCTCATTTTTGTTACTCAGAAAACAGGGAAAAAAGATAACAAATCCCCTTCTTTTTTGCTTAGTTTTTTGGAAATCCAGTAAGTTTGTTAACTAATACGATATTATTAAGAAATCACCATTTAGTTTTTTCAAACTTTTTTTAATAAACCATAATTATTGTACTGAGTCCAACACTGTGTTATACAGTTTAAGAACACAAAAATTTAATGTTCAAGTATATATACTAGATTTATTCATATAATCCATCTTTTCTGGTAACTGCAAGTATCATGATTTTGGAGCTGAAATGTACTCTCAGAAATTGTGTTTGAAACTGCAGTTTCAGGATGCATTATGCTCTACTCCTAGACAAGGTGGATATATGCACTGTATCTCCAAATTGCTCTAAGTAGCCATTCAGAAGACACAGGGCAGAAGATTTAAACAGTAGTATAGTGTTTAACTACTGTGAAACATTTCCTTTTCCCTAACTGTTTAAATAGTAGTGGAAATTCTCAAATTTACAAATGTGACATCTTATTTTATTATTTACTCCAATAACTTTAAAGTTCCCTGAAAAGCAGACACTGTTCTGTTCTGTCCTTTTATATATATATATATTTTTTTAATGATTTTGACATTTATTGTAATAAATCTATTTAGGTTTGTCACTGGAGCAAGTGTTCTTCTTTTGGAGCATTTTACCTTCACAACTTCCTCAACTCTTTTACTGTGAAGTTCTATGAAATATTTAACAAAAAGTTTACCTGGATGATCTCTGAAGTGAAATTGGATGCTAAATGTGCTGCTCTCTCTGCTTCAATGTTTTCTTCCAGTTTCTTTGTTTTCACTGCAGCTGCCTAAAAGTACATTTTGAGGATATTTAAATTCAGAGAAAAGATAATAGGACACCAATTTTATTCAGCTCATTAAGTATATTGGGACTCCATACAGCAACCTGATATATCTGAACTACTTTGGAACTGTGACAACTCATACCAAGGAACTCATATAACAACATTTTCTACATATACAAATTATTAAATTAATATTTTCTATTTAGTTAAGTAAATTGATGTAGCATTTTGTTATTGCTGCATTTTTTATAATCAGCTGGGGTCAGAAAGCAAATAAACCAAGTTAAATATTCTTCCTATTGCTCCACTATTTGCTCACTTGAGGCAACATAACTATATTCTGTATGTTCTGAAATACATTGAGGTATCAATAGAGCATCTACAATTTCATAAATGAGACATGACACATAGAGAAGATTCTTCAAAAATGAATCTGCTTAACATACTTAATTTGAAAAAATCATGAACACTGCCACTATACTTTCATATTGCTAAGATTATTCTCATAAATAATAATTAACAATGTCTTCAAAATGGGTAAGAAGGACTCAGGGAACTACTGGCCAGTCAGGCCTCACCTCAATCCCTGGAAAAGTGATGGAGTGCCTCCTTCTGGATACCATATCTATCAACATGGAGAACAAGAAAGTGAACAGAGAAGTCGGCATGGATTCAGCAAAGGGAAATCATGCTTAGACAATCTGTCTACCTTCTATGATGGGACAACTACTTGGATGGATTGTGTCCAGTTCTGGGACTCCTCAGGACGAGAGAGACACAGAGCTGCTGGAGCTGGTCCAGCAGAGGGTGGCAAAGATGATGGGGGGACAGGAGCATCTCTCTTGGGAGGAAAGGCTGAGGGAGCTGGGCCTGTTCAGCCTTGAGCAGAGATGACTGAGAGGGGACCTCATCAATGTCTGTGAGTTTCTGAAGGGAGGGTGTCAGTGGGTGGATCCCACCCTGCTCTCTCCCACAGGCTCTGCTCGGTGGTGCCAAGCAACAGGACAGTGGCACAAAAAGCAGTGGGCACAAACTGACACACAGGAAGCACCACCTAAACATGAGGAAGAAACTTGTTACTGTGCAGTGACTGAGCACTGGAACAGATTGAACAGAAAGGTTGTGGAGTATCCCTCACTGGGGATATTCAAGAACCATCTGGACACAAATCCTGTGCCATGTGCTCTGGAATGACCCTGCTTGAGCAGGGAGGTTGGACCAGATGACCCTCTGTGGTCCCTTCCAACCTTACCTATTCTGTGACTGTGAAAAATAGCTTGATTAAGACACTTTATATTCTCTAGGTATTATTCCTTCCAAACATCAGCTCCTAATCCCCTTTGCCCTTAATAGAGAATTAGCAAACTATGTCCTGCTTCAGTTTCGAAGGACTCCTTAGCATCCTCCCACAGATGAACATCTGTTAATAGGATACTTTTACTCAAAAATACTGCCAGCCTATTAAAAGTCAATAATAAATACAAGTGATGTGGATTTCACTTCTTTTTAAAAACATTTTAAAAGTCTGTCTGAAAATAATTCTATTTTAAGTTTGACAGAAGACAAAGGAAACAGTAAGGAAGGTATCTACTACAACATTCAGAGTGGAAAATGTAATTTTAAAAAAAATTAAATGAAGAAATGGAAACTTCACTGAGAATATTTCACTGCATACCATAAAAAGCAAAAACACTTTTCTGTCTTTGGCTGGCTTGTTTAAGTGTCTGTTCTCACAGCAAACACTGAAATAAAAAAAGTGATTCTGAGAGTAACGTTCAGGCACAACATACTAACTCACAAGCTCTGTACTGAATTTGACTTCTAAGTCTTATTTCCTGAGCACCTAACTAAGCCTTCATCTCAGCCTCATTCCAGCTGAAACCAGAGATGTAAAACTCCATCAAAATGGTTAACTTATCCTCTCAAATGGAAGCCCCTAAAACTGTTAGATTTTTTCAACCTCAAGATGAAAACCAAAACTGAAATAACAAATAATATCTAGAATGATGCCATCTGCAAGAATTAGAAACTGGAGCAACAAGATTCTTCCAAACAGAACATAGAAGTATCAGTTCTTGGTAAAAAAGTCTGTCTTCTTGAACTAACATGATGGACACTAAATGCAAGGACAAGCCATGTGGTCCAAAGGAAACACAAACTCCCAGAAATATAGAAGCCTCTGTCCTAAGAAAATCCTGGGACAGTAAGTGAAGAAGGCAGGAGCAGGGAGACATCCATAAGAAGTGCCAATATACTACTCCTTTGATGTCTGAAGTAGGAGCAATTCCATTTAAACAGTAACATTTGCAGATGTTGCCTTTGCTTGCATTGCCATAAGTCACTGAAGAATTAACTTGTAGAATTAGCATGCCTATTTAAAAAAAAAAAGCACTGGCAAAAACTAGCATTTCAGCCACAGCCATCTCTGACAAACTCTGGAATAAGAGAAACAGCTCCTTTTACAAATAGGATAGTGTGTCTAGCCTACTGGAAAAGAGTTATGATCTTCAAAACTAAAGAAGACCCAGATGTATCTGACAGGTATCCAATGTAAAGCATTCAAATAGATTCAAGATAGTATACACAGAAAAACTATATTAGAAACTAGAAATCAATCTTTCACACGTAAGTATCATCTTACAGATCATATCCCTAAAGGCATGAAAAGAAGTGACTTTTTCAAAACTGGTGTTTCTTCCTAGCATTAAACACATCAATGCCCTATTCTTGCTTTGGAAGTTCCTCTTCTTCTAGAGTTTGCTTCTTTAAAGCTTTGCTTCAGAAGTTTGTTACAATTTCGATTTTTACAATCTTGTTTAAATTAGTTCAATGTAACTCCAAAAAACAAAGATCCAGGGAAAGAAACAAATCTTTTCATTCAAGATAGGTCACTGTCAGAGATCTGACAGAACCACCACTAATTTTTTGTATTATGAGAAGTCAAAGATGAAGAGTTAACTGTGTTCTTTCCAAAAGTCTCAGAAGATTACTCAGGAAAACCTTAATCTTATTTTATCAGATTATATACTATATCCAGAAGATTGGAAGCTTAAAAGAGCTTGCAGAAAAACTACAGATGTCACGTGAGGAAGTCATGTAGATGCTGACTGTGGAGCACCGAATATTTTTTTTCCTCTGCTCTGTGACTACCTTGCTAAAGCTTATGGTTCACCATACCTCTAGCAAATTTAAACCAAGTCAGACGCCAGCAAATCATTGAGAAATTAGTCAGAAAAAAACCCAAACTTAATGAAAAACATCAAACCAGTCACTACCGTTTAAGCATGGCTAATCAATACGGAGTTATTAATAGAAAGAAATTCAGATTTTCTCAGATTTGCTCTAAGGAAAAGAATCTTGGTATTTCAGTCTATCAAACTGCACATCAGCCATAGAACCCTCACCTGTACTCGAAGCTGAGTCTAAAGACTCAGTTGGGAAGAACACAGCTGCAACAAAATGCCATATAGAAAATCTATTCTATTTTGCTAATAAAGGTTCAAACAGGTTCTACTGATACTTATATGCACTTCCCTTCACAGTGAGACGCTGCATACTCCACCAGTGAGAATAATCTATTACACATTCTGTGAGTAGAAGAAAAATGTTAGGGATGAGTTAAGCCTGTAAAACCATGGTAAAAATTCCAAAAAGAGAAACAGGCAGGAGTTTTGTTTTACTGTCTGACAAACAGAAAGACACTGGCATCAGAAAGGCAAACATTAGACAGGCAAACCTCTTTGAATCAAATTAAAGGTGAGAATCAGTACCCTTACTGAATCATGTGTCTGAAAATTTTACACAATGCCTTTCTATAGAAAAGAAGCTGCGTGAAAACCATCTAGAGTAAGCTTGCAGGTCACAGATATCCAGATCATAGGCTTGTATTTGGGAGTCAAATGAGAATACATATTGGTTTAACACGGAAAACTTCTTGTCAGGTCCAAATCCATCTCAAAGACGGACTAAAAAGTGACTTCTCCACTGATTACAAAGCATTTGCTCATCCAACAAAGAAAACACTGGTTATTCAAAAAGATTCAGTCACTTGTTACTTTCACGTGCACCTTAGAAGACATATGAAGGCAGACATCTTACTTAAGATAGCAGGCAAAAACTCATGGAATTTCTGAAGTTTCCTTAGATATTCAAGCTGATTGATTTCAGCCTTAAATTAAAGAACAAAGATAGCTGGGATCAGTTTCCATGATAGCACAGAGAGAATTTTGACTTTTGAGAAACAGTCAACAAAAGTGACTACGGAAAATTCAATGCCAGCATTCAAACTTGTGGGCAAACATGTTTTATGTTTAATCTCTTAAGGTTCAGTCTCTTTTTTCAGTGTCACATTGCATATCAATGTTAATGTGGAGACATTTTCTGCATGCTTACAGTTTGCAATACCATTTTCCAAACTGTCCTTTGTGGCTTCCACTTATTTGTCCCTCACACTTGCTTGAAGCACTGCAATATTTGTGAGTACTGGTGTACTCCAAACTGAAGGCCTTAATTTAGTATCCTACATGACACATTGTGCAACACCACATTTGCTGTTTGACATTACATTTATAAAAAATATCCTTTATCAGATAAGCAAACTGTAAGGGGAAAAAATAGAAAGATACCTTTGCAACACTTACTAAGCTTAGATACAGTAATGGAAGTAATTTTTCTCTTTTCTGCTTCTATTTAAGCCCCTTCTGCAAGATGTTTCAGTTATCAGGATACCTACACTTATGGAAGGCTTAGGTCCAACCACTATGCAAAATGGTCAGCCAAGACAGTTTTACGTGAAGAGGACACACATGTACCTCATATCTGGATCACCACTCAACCATTCTGTTTGTGTGTTTCCATATTCAGAGTCAGATCTTTTTCCTACCTAAAAGCATTTCCAATGGCTCAAAGCTCAAACCAGGGGGTCTAAACACTTCTATGGGAGATGTGCTGACCACTTCCACCTAGTGTTAGAAACACTGATACCGCTCGATCATGGTAAGGTGGAGCCATCTCCTGTCTGGAAAATAAACAACCTTTAGTAACTATAAAGTTACTTAAATACAAACAATTCTTTACCACTGAAGTAAATGTTCTTTCAGTCTGACAATGTGGCTAACCCTCACTTACTACATTTTGCTATACTTAAAGTCTAGAGAAATGTGTGACAGAATAGGCATGCTTGAGTTGCATGACACTGTATAAACAGCTACACTAGCATGGGAGCTACAAGATAAGCCATATGCTTGACTTCAGGTTAAAGAATGGGTAAAAACAACTAGGACTGCTAAACTGATATAGTTTGGCTGCCTTTGGATAAAGTCCAAGTCCATTCCAATCTGCTACTGAGTTGCAGCTGGAGAAGCCATCTGAACTGCACTCCCTTTCTAAAGCTTCTTGTGGAGTAAAGATGTCTAGTTTGGCTCTCATGCTTCCTAGATTAAGTAAAGACCCTTATGTGAACTGACACTGTTACTCTATACAAGCACATGGACAGGAGTCATGTGACTTGTTGCTGACTCCTCCTGACAGTTACATAAAACACTATTGCAACAACTTGGATCCGAAAGTAAGATAAGACTAACCAGTCTTCAAATTTGACTTCAATAATATCATGACACAGGAGATTATGAAGAGGAAGCTCCTCTCTGAGATGAAGTCCATTAGCATAGAATCATAAAATAGTTTGTGTGTGAAAGAACACTAAAGATCACCTTCCACTAAGCCATCTCGCTCAAAGCCCATCCAACCTGGTCCTGAACCCTGCCAGGGATGGGGCATCTACAACTTCTACGGGCAACCAGTTCCAGTGCCTCACCACCCTCATAGTAGTGGATTTCTTCATAATATCTAATCTAAACCTACTCTCAGTTTAAAGCCATTTCCCCCTTGTTCTTTCACTACATGACTTTGTAAAAAGTCTTTCTCCAGCTTTTTCATAGGCTCCTTTTGGTACTGGAAGGCTTCTATAAGGTGCTCCCAAATCCTTCTCTCCTCCAGGCTGAACAGCCCCAACTCTGTCACTCAGTCCTTACTGGACAGGTGCTCCAGTCCCCTGATCATCTTTGTGGCTCTCCCTCCTATGGACTCACTCCCACAGGTCCATGTGCTTCTTATGTTGGGACCCCAGAGCTGATGCAGCACTGCAGGTGGGGTGTCACAGAGCAGAGCAGAGGGGTAGAATCCCCTCCCTCGCCCTGCTGCCCACGCTGCTTTGGATGCAGCCCAGGATGCAGATGGGTCTCTGGGCTGCAAGTGCACATTGCTGGGTCCTGTCCAGCCTCTCAACCCCATCAGCATTCCCCCCAGGTCTTTCCCCACAGGGCTCTCACTCCATTCTCTGTCCAGCCTGTATTTGTACTTGGGATTTCCCTGGNAACCAGTTCCAGTGCCTCACCACCCTCATAGTAGTGGATTTCTTCATAATATCTAATCTAAACCTACTCTCAGTTTAAAGCCATTTCCCCCTTGTTCTTTCACTACATGACTTTGTAAAAAGTCTTTCTCCAGCTTTTTCATAGGCTCCTTTTGGTACTGGAAGGCTTCTATAAGGTGCTCCCAAATCCTTCTCTCCTCCAGGCTGAACAGCCCCAACTCTGTCACTCAGTCCTTACTGGACAGGTGCTCCAGTCCCCTGATCATCTTTGTGGCTCTCCCTCCTATGGACTCACTCCCACAGGTCCATGTGCTTCTTATGTTGGGACCCCAGAGCTGATGCAGCACTGCAGGTGGGGTGTCACAGAGCAGAGCAGAGGGGTAGAATCCCCTCCCTCGCCCTGCTGCCCACGCTGCTTTGGATGCAGCCCAGGATGCAGATGGGTCTCTGGGCTGCAAGTGCACATTGCTGGGTCCTGTCCAGCCTCTCAACCCCATCAGCATTCCCCCCAGGTCTTTCCCCACAGGGCTCTCACTCCATTCTCTGTCCAGCCTGTATTTGTACTTGGGATTTCCCTGGGACAGGTGCAGGACCCTGTACGTGGCCTTGTGGAACTTCAAGAGGTTTGCATAGACCCACCTCTCAAGCCTGTCAAGGTCCCCCTGAATGGCATCCCTGCCCTCCAGTGTGTCAACTTCCCCACAAACTTGCTGTGGGTGCACTTGATCCCACTGTCCATGTCACTAACAAAGATGTTAAAAAGCACTGATCCCAATATCAATCCCTGGTTGGCAACTGCTCTCCACTTGGACATCAAGCCATTGACCATAACCCTCTGAGGGCAACCATCCAGCCAATTCCTTACATACCAAGTGTTGCAGTCATCAAATCCACGTCTCTCCATTTTAGAGACAAGGATGTTGTATGGGACACTGTCAAATGCTTTGCAGAAGTCATTATGTCAGTGAGCTTGTCACTTGAGAAATATAACTTTGGAGCCACCAGAGAGCTCCTATTACAAAACCTGCGATGGTTAGAATCTTCTAAGTTTATGGTAGTATATATTTTTATCTAGAGAAAGTATACCTCTTTAGATATATACATATATGTATGCATAAGAATTCTACGTACTAAGCTTATTGTAACTAACATATGACAGTCACAGCATCTAGAATTTCTGTATGACCGTTATGCATTGTGGAGACTCAAGAAAGCAGAAGATTAAATAGGGATAAGCTGTCAAGAAGTGTGTAGTCATAGAAGACAAACAGTTTAACACTCAACAGACTGAGGAATGTGTCCTTTCTTGCACTGCTTGGAGCTTTTGCAAGTCTTTCTGATAAAAACCAGAACTTACTTAACAGTGCAGTTCATAGAGAGAAAAAAACCCAAAACATATGTTTGCAGATTTGGGAGGAGTTAGTTTTGTTTTCAGTTGCAATCTAAATTTCATGTTTCACTAACTTAGAGAGAGTGAGAAATAAGCCTGCAGACTTCAAGTATTGCACATACATATACTTCATACAAATACAAATATTAACCATTCCCCAAGTCCTCTCTGCATCATAGCAGCATTTCTAAACTAATACAAGCACATATGTTTAGCATCACATGTCAATATACGTAGTGTTGACAAGGGAAGTAGAAAAGGCAATGTGAACGCTAAGGGAATAGTCTTTAAAGGCAAACTAGAAATCTCAGAAAAATGACAATATACTCAGTCTCAGAAATTAAACAGACCATGTTACGGAACATTTTTCAGGCCTCATAAGAAAGACTTAAAAAATCTGAGAGAACTTGAGCTTCAGCTTACTAAGAGCTGGCAGCCTCAAACACATTAAAAAACAACAGAAAATCATTACATTTATAGGAACAAGGCAAAGAGTTTGAAATTTATAAACTAATAATTTTGTTTCTTGTGGTAAAGTCCACATTCTCATTGCAAAACCACTTTCCCACCAATCTTTTTGGCTGGATACATAACAAGAAACATTATTTTTATATGATAAGTTTTCTTGTCTTGTCTTTTTCAAGTATTTCCCAAGAATCCTCATTAGCAATTGAGCTAAAGGCTAAAATAAAAGACACTGGTTCTGGAAAATTGATTATCATAAATAGTATTATCTTGATGAGTTCAATAGCAATAGATCAATAATTTATTTGGCTACTGATTCTCAGGCTAAAGAGGCAGAATGATATCTGAGGTTCTCAATCTCAATATTTCTGGCACAGCATGTTTTCTATTTCAGAAGCACTCCAAATCTATGCAACATATTGGTATCACTACCAACTGGAAACCTAGTAGGTTAGATAGTGCAGCAACAGCTATCTTTCAACTGAAAAGTCCACAGAAATTTACCATTATTCTTTCTTTTAATTTCTAACTCTGGAAACTAGAAACTTCCTCTTTTTGACCATGATCAGAGTAATCACTGAAGGATAAAACCAGACTAATATTTGAAGACAAAAAAGAAGGAAAAAAAAAAAAAAAGCAAAATGGGGGGCAGGCAGGCTTTTTGCACATTCCTTTCTTTATAACATACTGTTGGATATAATTCTTCATACAAGTATCATTGTGCTAAAAGAAAAAAAATCTTAAACTTAACATTTCCTTCCATTACCAAAACCCAAGTATTTTCCAACAGATTTCTCCCTTATGTCCAGCGGAGGGTAGCAAAAGAACAGATTTGTGAACTCCAGAAAATGTTCATCTCCATTGCTTTTCAAGGAGTAGCATATAATAAAATATTTTAATATTGGGGTTTAAGTAAAATTACACTACCCCTCACACAATCACCTTAAGAAGTTTCTTCCCATCATCAAGAACTTAAGTACACATTTGCTAACCAAATGATCATTAACATGAGGTACTCAGCATGGAAATTGAAGATATATATTCTTTGCCTATCAATTTCAATCTATAAGATAAAAATTCTATGAAAGAGATACAAAAAATACAGATCTACTTCATGAAAAAATGTAGACCTTTCTGTCTGGGGTGTACTAGTTTAAGGCTTCTATATCTGAATGGAAATTCAGCTTGGATACTGACATCATGATGCACTTAGTGGATGAAGGAAGTTGTGGATTTTATACATCTAGTCTTTAATAAAGGCTTTGATACTATTTCCCACAGCATACTCCTGGAGAAACTTGCTGCTTATGGTGTGAACAGGTACACTGTTTGCTAGGTAAAGAACAGGCTGGATGGCCAGGCCCAGAGAGTGCTGGGAATGGAGGTATACCCAGCTGGCACCGGTGAGGCTCCCCAGGGCTCAGTATTGGGGCCAGTCTTGTTTATTATCTTTATTGGTGATCTAGATTAGGGGATTGAATGCACTTGCATTTGCAGATGACACCAATCTGGGTGTCAGATTGGTGCTGGAGGGTGAGAAGGCTCTGCAGAGGGAGCTGCAATGGCTGGAGAGATGGGCCAAGACCATCACCAACACATTCAACAAGGCCAAGTGCTGAGTTCTGCTCTTTGGCCACAACAACCCCAGGCAGTGCCACAGGCTGGGGGCAGAGTGACTGAAAAGCAGCCCAGCAGGAAAGGACCAGAGGGTGCTGGTGACAGTGACATGAGCCAGCTGTGCCCAGGTGGCCAAGAAGGCCAATGGCATCCTGGCCTGTACCAGCAATAGTGTGGCCAGCAGGACCAGGGCAGTGATTGTCCCCCTGTACCTGGTACTAGTGAGGCCACATCTCCAATCCTGTGTTCAATTCTGGGCCTCTCAAATTCAGGAAGGACACTGAGGTGCTGGAGCCTATCCAGAGACAGGCAACAAGGCTGGTGAAGGGTCTGGAGCACAAGTCCTGTAAGGAGCAGCTGAGGGATCTGGGGGTGTTTAGTGTGGAGAAAAGGAGGCTCAGGGGTGACCTTACCACTCTCTACAACTGCCTGAAAGGAGGGTGTAGCCAGGTCAGGGTCAGTCTCTTTCCACAGGTAACAAGTGACAGAATGAGAAGAAACGGCCTCAAATTGTACCAGTGGAAGTTTAGATTGGATATGAGGAATAAATTCCTCATGGCAATGGTTGCAAAGCATAGGAGGAGGCTCCCCAGGGAAGCAGCAGAATAACCATCTACAAGGTTATTGTAGGCCCTTTCAGATAATTACAGATAAGCAATTTACTTTTAAGATGATAAAGTGCAAGCTGCCAACAGGGTATGTATTGAAGTCTAACCTAGTTTGGTTTTCTTGATTCAAAGACTTGTGCTAATTTTCTTTAACTTTCAAATGCAAGAGGTTTCATCACATACTTTTCCTTAATCACTGCTTAAATAGCTACCCTTATCAATAAGTACCATGAGACTCACTTTTCTGCAGACTGAATATGTTTGCTTACATTATTAAGATATTCAGAAAGTTAAAATAGTTTTACAAAAATTTAGAAGCCAAAAAAAATATTTTTTCTGATTGTGGTTAGTAGGTAGCATTTCCCTGATAAAACCATCATTAGGGTATAGCAATTGCACATTTTCAAGGAACTGCGTCCTTTCTTTTCAAATTTACAGCTGGTAGGTATATTCAATCAAAGTATTTAAAAATATAAATTACTTTCTGCCTTGCTCCTCCTTCCTTTCAGCTCATGACTTCTCTGTTAGTATACAAAAAGCCATGAAGTCACAAGAAGAGTCCTTATTCAAGTACAGGGAAGCAAAACTTGGTGTTTTTTAAAAGGGCTATTGGACCTTCACAGTATGCAACACTTTCCAACCGAAGGCAATTCCACCTAGGCCAATAAGTGCAGCTCAAAATACATGACAATAGATTTCCTGTGGAATTCTTCGAGGGCACAAAGGTCTACCTTGTTGGTCAATAAGTCAGTGTTTTTAGTTGATGAGCTTTGATCTTCCCTGTAGGAGTTTTGTTTTGTGCTTCATCTTTAATGCAGGACTCTACCTACCTAAAAATCAACACTTAAAACATTTCTTTTGCCTTTAAGAGAAAAACAACAGAAAAAAAACACAGCTGAAAACTATGTCACTTGTTCCTTCAAGGTTTCACAATATTTAAGAAGTGACAGTTCTTTTAAATTCATTGCAGAAAATATTTAAAGATGCCTTTGGTAGAAAATATACATCAGGATAAAGAATTGTCCACTCAATATGCTTTTCTGCAACGACAAAGGTTCTACCAAGAAAGTCTTGGTCCAGACTGTATGAACAGATAACATAACTACTACAAAGCCTATCAGTGGACAAATAAAATATTGAAACTTAGGAGGAAACTAACTGTTTAGTGTAAAGAGCCTATTTACAAGATATTATTCTCAAAGACTAGAGACTTCTCAACTATGGGTGTCACTCAACAGACAGGAAAACTAAACCTGCAGTAACTATCTCTAGACAGGAGGAGGCTGCTCCAAGACCATTGTGATCTTCTGATATTCTACTCCCTCGACTAACACAACATCTGGCAATTTTTGCAGCTCCAGCAGATTCTTCACCAGAAATACAATAAACCAAAAATATAAGAAGATAGATAAATTAAGACTTTAGATTTCCTAAAGTTAGCCTTGTTTTCACACTTACATAAACCTTTTCCTATCTGCTGTTTAAACACGAGTCTCAAGCCAGGCTCACAATAAAAGTGGCATTCACCTGTTCAGCCCTTTCTGCAAAACGGATGTTCAATATTTTGTTCGTCAAGTACACAGAATTCCAGCGTAACTGGAAGGTTCCGTCTCTCAAAAATGAAATTGCTCAGTGTCAGTGCTTGTTGAGACGAATAGCACTAGTCAAAAAGCCTTACTTCAAGTTCCTTTTTAAGTCTCTTCTCTCGTTCAGTGCTGCGTTTAAGTTCATTGGCCTGGCATCTCAGCACCTCATTACAGCCACTGTGTTCCACCTCCACATCTCTCAATTTCTTGCGTATATTTTGCAGTTCATTATTCAGCTCCTAGAAAAGAAATAAGGCATTAAGAGTTAATTTTGCTAAGATAAAGTAGAGGGATCAAAAGCAGAAAGACTGCATCAGAACTGGTTAATAAAATCTAATACATCGGCACATGTCAACCATTTACCTAACAACAGACATTCTTCATTCACCACCAGATAACATATGTTGGCTCATAACTCACTACAAGCATGACCTTCTGCAGTAATACTAAAATCAGAGCCAATTCTCCACAGGAAATCTTTCTCTAAAGAAGTACAAGGCTGCTCCTCCAATCTGTTCTCTCTCGCAGCTCAATGGAAATGGTGGAGAGGGAAACAAGTGCATTTGATGAAATGACAGAAGTTTTACTTTGTTATTATTTTAACTGTTAGAACTTCAAATCAAATAATCAGACATTTGTTGAAAGTTTTTCCCATAGACTAAATATTCTTAATTTCTACTATTCTGAGGACCTTTCTCAGAAAACTATGAAGTTCTTGAAAAGATAAAATAACTAAGCTGTTCCCCACCACAATTTCTGCTTTTGGAAGCTGAACCAAGCTACAGGTTGGTGTAATTACTAATACTATTGGACTCAGCAGCTCTGTGGAGTCACTATTACAAAATCCTTATTCTTGCCACACCAGACAGAGAGGAAAGTAGCCAAATAATGAGCCCCCAGTAGCCTAGTGCATATTTAAGCTGGGGATTCCAGAAGCCTTAAAAAAGAATAGCTTTGGTCTAGTGGACAGGAGTAAGCTTTTCCATAACTAGCATCAGAAACAAGTTACAAATCCAGCGACTTAGCTGGAGGACCTTTGGAAAGCCAATTACTCTCTTCGCAAAACACAGAAAGATTATCCTAAGTCCTTCTGTTCATTTATTCCTATCGTTTATCGTGGCAAGAGACATTTTGTGAAAATAAACCAGCTGGTCTACAAATTCTGCTATTACTCTTACATCACGTAATTTTGTTCCTGAAAATTACTAATCATAAGGCATCTGCAAAGCAGGAAAGAGAAGGGAAAGAAAATGAATTATTCATAAAGAATGATTCTTTGGAAGATTGAAATTTGACAGAACCATGTTTATACATGAAGATCAAAGAAATATAAGTATTTTCCAAAGTTTAAAACAAATTTTATAAGTTCTTCATGACTGAAGATACAAAGTTTTGGCCACTTAAACATGACACTAAGGTATTCATGACTCCCTTATTAACATCTAGTGCCACTCCATTATCACCAACTAGTAACTGAAAAAAATAATTAATTTTCTGTTTTTTAATGTGGAGGCACTATGGCACGATTTTTTGGCATTCTCTGAAAAGGTAACAAGGAGCATGCCTGTGAAACAAGTGAATTAAAAAATAGGAACCTCAAAATATAGTAAATCAAAATATTGCAAAAACAGTCTACCTGGATATAGATTAAATTTAAGGTAATCCTCTAAGTTTGCCTGCAATACCAAGACAATGAAGACGTTTCTTCCCATCAGCATGCAAAAAGAAATTACTTTTACTCAAATTTACGACTACTCTTATCTTCCCCATATTGGAAAGATATAGAAATATTTCTCTTCAGATTTATCTTCCATATATTAACAGAAGTCAGCTGTGAAAAGTGCATATGAAATAAGTAATACATAGCTTCCTGGAAAAATACTACATCAAGACTTCAAAATATTTTATGCTGGAAATGTAGTCAACACTAGCAGACAAAAACTGACATGAATAGTACATCGAGCTTGTTAAACAAGTCAACATGACTTCAGAATCTTGAAGTTTCTGAACTTTTCAGACATGGTATGACTGTGTCAGACTGCTCCAGCAGTTACCTGCACTTGGAAGGTTCAGAAAGAAACATACTTCACCATGCTCAAAAAGAAACACCTTTATATATACATGTGTATTTGCATGTCATATACACATTGGCTATACATATTTGCTTATCAAAAACATGGCTGGTCAGTTGGTTTAAAGTGTGTACAAACAACACAATTTCACAAATAGTCTAAGGAAAAACTGAGTGCTTCTGTGAAGGAATACTATATTCTGACTCACCACAAGATGATGCTATTGCACTTACTATTGAACTCCAACATCTTTTACCATGTACCAAACACTATGCTAAGCACACTAAATATAGCACAATATAAATCTTTCTCTGGTAGAAAGCAGAGAGGATTACTTTTACTCCATATCATAGAGATACATTTTAGTAGATTAAACTGACTTCATTTCTATGCCTACCTCAGCACTTTCATAGCTAAGTTCAGACTTGTAGTTCACAAAGTGCAGGTTTGGAACCAGGATTTGCCATACATGCTTAGAACCTTGCCTCTACATACATATTAAGACCACTTTATTTAGCTTTCATCTCATAACACAAAATAAAAATGAGTTATTTAAAACAGGACTGTAAATACTCAAGACTAAAGACTGGAACACATTTAAAGTTTTACTTTACAAAGCTAGAACCATTTGATATTTATCTGCCAAGTTAAATCAGCTATGCTTTCAAACAACTAAGATAGTCAAGTCCAGATTTAACATTTATGTATATATTTTTTAATTCCCAGAATTTTATAACTATATGTAACTATAATTAGGGTAATGGGCAATGGAACACTACAAAAACAAAGAAGAAAAACTGAGCTACTTGAAATAGAACTAAATCTGACAATTTTTCTATTCAAAGCACACTGGTAGTTGACACCTAGTAGTGAATCACATACTTTAGGAGCAAACAATTATATAGCTTTAGTATACTCTTCCAACCAAACCCCTGCTTCTACAAATCACCTTCTACTTCCAAATCAACATACATTGACAGAGAACACAATGACCCGAGCAACCCACTGTTCATTTTGATCTGAGGATAAACAT
The DNA here is from genome assembly GCA_013398275.1 of Promerops cafer. Classification (NCBI taxonomy): domain Eukaryota; kingdom Metazoa; phylum Chordata; class Aves; order Passeriformes; family Nectariniidae; genus Promerops; species Promerops cafer. The sequence continues at coordinate 185,911 of VZSE01003277.1, read as the reverse complement.
CACTTCTAAGAGTATAGTATACTTCTTAAAACATCATTCTTTTCATACAGTATTAAACGCACTAAATAAACACTTCTAAACACTACATACAAGAGATGACAAGTCCGTTCCAAGCCCTCCTCAACTTAACTCAGTCTACTGTTAGCCAGAACAAAGTACCACCCTTAGCCTGCTTTACCTGGCAACTTAGTAAGAAAACCGCGCCTAAGAGTAAGTTTCCTCATAACCTAAACCTAATTTTAGTTTTTTAAGCATTGACTTTGAATGGAAACTGACTCATGTTTCTGTTGGTTTGAGAAGGACCTTAGGGTATCACCTGTCAATGAACTCACATATTCTCCTCTAAAACTTTCTCTTTTCTCCTTTTTTTTTTTTTGAACTATAACTTTACAGTTGTCCCAATTAGTCTCTCAAAGTACTGTTCAACATATCCACAAAATTACTAAGGGGACAAGGGAATTTCCTTTTTATCCTTCATTCAGAGAATATTCAAATCAGTGCGATCCTTTTCCACCATCAGGTCTCTTTGTCATTAAGAGAAACTACACAATGCAACTACTTTTGCAGTCCATGCACAGTAACACTATTTATCCACACACTACCTGATTTCTACTACTGGTGTCATTACTGCACCAGTCCTTCCAGATCTTGCCTTCAAACAGCTGAAGAGTCAGTACACAGTACTTTTGAAATACATGTAATTAGGGGAGTGTCTCTGCCCTGTTGTGTTCTGCAAGCTGCTTCTACAGGTGCCATATAGAATCTGACCAACAGCAACATAACATAGTACAACGGTAGGTTTGCTGTCAGAATTTCACTATCAAGCTGCCAGGTAAGTTTAGTGTCACTTGGGAAGACTGGTACTGTCCCAGGCTTGGAGCTGACCAGGTGGGAAGAAAGTAACCAGAAAATTTTCTAGTGCTTGACCAATGTCCATCCCAACTGAGACAAGTCTGTCACATCTTAGAAGGGACTACAAAGGAAGAAAATATATTTAAAAGTTAATCTTTAAGTAGCAATCTGTTCTCTGCATACATCATGCAATGCAAGTGTCTATCAGTCTTAACAGAGCCTCTGCATTCACTTCTTTTTATGAAGAATAACTACAGATTAATATATTCTGCTTTTTCAGCAAATAGTATTCTTACATAGCTAAAATACAACATATGTAACATGTCATTTAAAAAGACAAAAGTATAATTGAAGTACAGTGGTGTAATTGTTTGTGTCCCTGTGGAGCAGGCAGAAGTTAGGTATGTTCACTCAGCAATTCTACACCATAATGCTACATGATTTCTTCTAAACATATTTCAGTTTTGAATAGCTTGACTGTCTAAAAAAGGTGTAAAAACAAGTTTGTACTTCTGTTACTTTTTACACATTTAACACCCAAAGGATATATAAATACCAGTATAAATGAGGAAATACGATGAAATTAATTACTAAAGTACAAAACCCTACACTCTAAAACAGATTATAACGCCATCTCTTAGTATTAGGTGATTTTTATCTAACCAAATGGCAGAATTTCCAACAATGCTTACTTTTCGTACGTGTTATGGAGTGAGTAACATACAATGCACAGCTGGAAATCCCATCATCACTGTTCAGGTTCCCTGAAAGTATGTAGTCTTCATATTATACAAACTGTTTTCATATTCACAGGCTATTGGATGTCATACTGGGGGAAGTAACAGGGAAATTGAATCAATGAGTGTTAGGTATCTTGGATTTTACTAAATCAGTACTGCACGATGGTGCAAATGGACTGCGCACAGGTAACTTGATTTAGGCATTTACCATCAAAATCAGCCATAACACATTTCATCAAATCAAGAAAGACTGTGACACACCAAGTGTAACTTAATAAAGCTGTGTTCTTCAGAAATACTTCGCAGCATTTATCTACTTGGGGTTTTTTTTCCTAAATCAGAAAGACCTCAACCCACTACACACTTAAAGACCTCAACCCACTACACACTTCCAGCCATTATCTCATGCAACTTTCCAACTATTAATACACCATACCAGTAAAATCGTTTCTACTTCGTTTCTTTCCTTAAGAAGGAATACATATTCATTGTTATAAATTCTGCTGATATCATCCTTCGCCCTTGCAAGTCTTTGCTGTTCTTCTTCCCACTTCTGTTGAGCATTATGAAACGTTTTCTCAGTCTCTGTCACTTTCTGCTGAAGGTTTTCATTGAATACTATTGTTTACAGAAAAAGAGAAAAAAAAAAGGTAGAAGCAGCATGGCAAAACATATCCAGAAAAAAAAACACAAACACATAATGATCCTCAGATCTTCTGTGTATTTTGATACCCTCTGGACTGCAAATTAACTCTCCAGCACTGGAGAGCACCATCTTCACTGAGAAGGCACAAGCAAATTTTGTGTTCCTAGCGCATCTTGCCCACAAGAATATCGGAATGTTTGAGAGATTTTTAAAAATTAAAACACTTTCTTCTCTTGGAAAAGAATAAAAACCTGAGATAACTCTTTGTGGGTCCCTTCCAAATGAGCATATTCTGTGATTCTGTGAAATGACATCTTTATAGAATGGAGGACTTATTTTCAGATTTCTGCACTTTGTCAGATTATTTCCAAATGTCATTTTTATATAGGTATTAATCTGTATCAATTAAATTTGAGCTCAGTTTAAATGACAGTAAAGATAGGCACCTGTTCCATGAAAGAAACAGGTTGGGTTACCAGGCAAAGATTTAACTTTTTCAAGGAAACTTAACAGCTCCTCAGGAGATTTAAATCTTCAGCTCACAAATGACCTGAGATGGGGAACATTGTATACACTCCTCTGTGAAAGCTTAAATGCCATGCAAACCTTCATAACCTGTAAGCAGCTTTATAGTGGAAAATATTTTACAAGAGTTTTTCATTTTACTGAATACAACTAGCTGCATTGGCATTTAAGTCATCGCCACAGGATTTCATTTCAAATCCATCCCAGTTTTCTGATATTTCTTCCTAGTCAGAAAAGAATGAAACGAAGAGAACACATTAAGATGACACAGAGAATCAGTGGACACAATGACAGGAAAGGACTGTTAGATGGCAGAAAATTAACCAGAATAAGAACAGCAGAAAAAAATCTGGAGAAAACACTGAAGGGTACAAGGCACAAATGAAGCGTTCTGTCCGAGGAGATATGCTGGGGTCCTATCAAAGCACCATGTGAAGTGAGAAAGGCTCCAATTGGCAAAGGAAAAGAAGCAGAAAATTACTAATTGCTAAAAAAATTAAGTAGCAAAATTATAATTTGGTTTCTTTGGCACTTGTCACAGACATAAAATGTTTGAGAAATCTCAGCCAATGGAATTTACTGTCAATTGACAGACCACTAATTATTGACTATGGTATTGAAAGAAACTAATACACACGTGCATTTAAGAAGACATCCCTTGCCTCTGCAAATGCCTCTCCTATTCCCTTTTTGTTCTCCAGTCCCCTCACATATTAGCCCATTCCATTCAGGAAAGTGACAGGCAACCCAGCAGACTGAGTTCACTGTGCTGTGGTTCCATCAGCATCAGTCCCTCTTGAATCCTGCCTCTTGGTACCTGCATGGCATGACTCTTACACTGGCAAGGAAACTAACACACCTGGAAAGAAACATAACTTTGCTCTAGGTGAGAAACAAGCAGTTCAAATCTTCCATTTGTAATCGCAGAGAAATTTTCAAAGTGGAAAAAAATGCTTTCTTCCAGATGGCAATACGTAAGATTCGTTATTTTTCATGTGTTTGCAATCCCTAAGATTTTTGATTATTCATGTGTTCTCCAAAGGAGTGAAAGTTCAGCTTTCCAAATATCTTAAAAATACTGGTTACTTTAAGTACTTGCAAGATCCAGATTCTGTTTTGGTTCTTGGAAGGTTAAAATCTTCAAGGAGTACTGCAAACTCTTCACTGAATATCAACAGCTCATCAAACTTACATCTTCTGTACTAGATTAAATAGATATACTAGCTTAGGTAACTAAAAATGCACCTCACTTCCTTTTAAGAATGAGAAATCTCTGTTTGAGGAGTATAAAGGAAATCTGAGTTTCTGAATAGAAAAGTAGTAGGAAATAAAAAGTCTGGGTAAAAACTTTCCCTTCCACATACTACTGTCACATCACATATTACTATAAAAAAAGAAATAAAAATGATGAGAAGAAAATAAACCAGACATGAACAATGAAAAGCTTGAAACATTTGAAAAGATGAAAGAAAATACACGTATGACAAGAAGTTCTGGAAAAAAGCTGCTGGAAATACTGCAAACAGATGAGCAGGAATTAATTTTTTCTATTCTATTTTCTTCCCTTTTTTTTTCCTCTCTGAAATGGAAAAGGAAGAACTACTGGACACAGAGACAACCTGGATGTGAAGATGGCCACCATGAATATAATTCTGTATGCAGACAGCACTGCAGGAAGAAATAACAGAGGGTGATGGGCAAGAGGAAAGACGGGTTGGAAAGTTTAGCCAGTTACTTCTAATCCACACATGAGACAGTAAAGAGTTTTGTGAACTCTTACGAGTTTTCAAAAGCAGATGGATAAGAGATGGGAAGATAAGACAGATTCAAGAAAAACAGCAGTAACTAGAAAATTTAATTAAGTCCCTGCCTCCAACTTACCTTAATGACATGGAACAGACTTAGCCTTTATTGCATCTTTACTTCTTTGAAACTTACCTTGCAGTTCTAGAAGTTTGTTTTTCGCATCACTTAATTCTTCTTCTGTAGTACACATTTTCAGATGGGCACCTTTCCTGGCAACTGCCAATTCATACTCCAGACCTTGCCGAACGGCCTCTCCTCTCTCAAATTCTGACCGTAATTTGATTATCTGTTTTTCATAGTTGGACACCTAGAAAATAAATTTCACAAAACTGCTAACAATGTTCCCTTGAAAAAGTGCAACATGTTACAGAAATACACCTACAAAATATTTTTTAAAGATACTTTGAATCACATTCACAACTGCCATCTCATCCCACTTGAATTTGAAATACAATCTTGCAACTGCATGTTTATGCACATTTTGATACTTGACTGTTTTTTGTGAACTGATCCTTTTCCTAGATAAATTTCATGTTCCTTAAACATACCCCTCCATTTTCAAAAAATATACTACCTTACAAAAATTAACCATATATTACTGTCACCTTCCTGCACCACAGAGGAAAAAATGCCGTAAGAGAAACATTATATTCCAGACCATTTTCTGGTAACATTCAGAACAGTCATATTGGAATACTAGACTATCAGACATCTAGTAACTGACAAATATACATACAAGCATAAAATTCAATCCAATAATACTCAGGAGTCAAATAAATGCCATTAATGCCAACACACAACAAACTAAGAATAGAAAACACTTCCAAAAGGGATCTTATACAGGCTGAGAAACAATCTTTGCTGCCAAAGACTGGATTCAGAAAATCAAGTTCAAGATATTTCAACACAAGAAGGTGGAAAGTAAAATACATATTCCTTCAGAACATCTACGAAGTAGCAATATTATTGTTAATGAGAACTTCATGCATGGGAAATCACCCACATCACAAAGGATTTCCTTGATGCTGTTGTAGCAAACTAGTACTGAAATTAAGTTGCAATAAGAATATTCTCAATTAATCTTTCCTGAGTATCAGTTTTCCCACTAACAAACAAAGGAAAAGGTGGGTGCTGATTTGTAATCAGTTTCAGTATATTGCTGCTAGGCACACTTCCCACATTTGCTAATGTCAATCTGCCAGTTGATAAACTGGTTTAAACTATGCTGCTGAAAAAGTATTATTACTACTATAGGCAGCAATTCTTCTCTAAGCAATCTTCCAGGAGAAGTTGATGTGGGTGCTCATTCATCTGGTTTTAGCTAAATACAGCCAATAAATCAAGTTTGTTTTTCCATGTACATTTATTATCTGGGTATGTACCCAAATTAAGAGATGCCTGCTTCTCCCACAGTGACTTGCTCTTGTGCTTCAGTTATTTGCCCACTGGCTTATCAACTGTGGTGTGATTGCAAAAAATGGATTCATGGAACCTATCTGGATTAAAACAAACAAAGAAACAAACAAACCATCTCTTACACTGAGCTTGGGGTGCACAAGAATCTTCTGCATTTTGCTGTTGAGAAGTGCTTGAGTTACCTACTGCACCTTTCCCTATTGACAATGACAGCAGAGGTGCTAACAGGATCTATGAACAGGTATGAGAGGTCTGTACAGTGACACCTTCCTTGACATTTTCCAGTTATGGACTATGCTTTTGATCTGCCATGTGAGAGTATTACTTCAATGAAACAAGATGACATTTATTCCAAGAGTATTATAAGGCAAATGAAAAAGAAGTCCTTACTTCTTGATTGTGTTGAATAGTTAAATCCAAATTTTCTTTTTTAGCTTGAAGAAGTTTCCATCTCAGACCTAAAACATCATCCAATTCGGATTCATTGCTCTTCTGTAGTAACTCACATTCCTCATGATGTAAGCTGCAAAATATTGCTATTTTAAAAAAACATAAGCATTTCTTTTAAGTTTTAATGCTCCCTTATTTAAATTATCAGTTTGTGGGTGAGCTCTATACACTCACTTAAGTAAAAGTACACTTTCTGTAGCTTATTATGCAAACTGGGAGAGATGCAGAGGCAGGAACTTACATTAGATACACACTTTGAATTTCCCTAAGTCGATTTAAGCATGCTTTTAATTATTTTTCATCATTTTTATTATTGATCCAATAAACTTTCAGGATGCTTAAAAACATCATTCCAATAACATATATTAAAATGACTAGCAAGTTTCTGTTTGTCTCTTCAGTAAGGCTCATTTTTTAATGAGCTGTGCATAAATCCAGGAGTGGATCCATGGATTACTGTCCCAAAAACATCACTGTCAAAAAACAAATGCATAAAGGTGGAATAAATCTCACTCTTTCACATTTTGTTTTCAAAAATATATACGTCTAAACTACAGATAAATAACTGATCACAAACAAAATACAAACTAAAGGTCTAGTCATCTAAAATACTCTGTTTTTTCTACTACTTTTTCAGCCAAAAGAAAATCTATTTGGCAGGTAACAGGATTTGCCTCTGAGCATCACAAGCAACATCAAAATAATCAAAACAAGCTTTTATGTAGAGAGTGAAAAATTATTATAAAAATACTAATTTAATTAACTAGCTTAATAATCTTACAATCGATTATTCTAACTTCAAAGTGGATAACTCAAAGTATTTCAGGAGCTGAAACTCAGTGTTTACATTTGATATAAGTTGTTTTTCAAATTATTAACGCTATGAAGAATGGCTGTAATAATCAGTTGCTCCACACAAAAGTGAAAGTCATCAGGGCCACTAAATATGAATTAAACTGTAAAAAGAAACATGATTAAATTTTTAAAAAGTTGGCATCATTTCATGCTGAGGTGAAAATACTAAAATAGCTTACCTTGGTCTACATAAGTTTTAAGTATTAATTACAGAAAGAACAGTTTAATAAATTCCAGTAAAATGGGTTTTTCTAAATTAAAAAACATTATCTCTTTACTCCTGGATTTATGCACAGGCACCATTAACATTTTTCACAACTAAAACCTTTACCTGATGATTTATGTTTTCTCACATAAGCTGACTAACACAAAAATCATCAACAAGGGGAACAGTATTCTAGATTAAATGTAGCCTTTAAAGATATTAATAACAAGTGATGAAATTTCAGGTTTTTAGCTGCAGCCTATAAATATTTCATAATTTAATAAATTCTGTCAAATCTTCATTTAAAAATAAGATCGACTTCATCCGTGTGATCAGAATAATTGTATGTCATCAGTAATTGTTCCACAGGGTGCCATGTACTTCACACAGTTTATATCTTTAATAAATGTAGGAGATAAGGATCATTAAAACCCACATGTACTGCAAGAAAACCACTGGCACATTATTAGCTTTCAGTATTTACATACCCAGAGGAACCAACACATCTCAAAGGGCAATCAATCAGTAACCAGGTAAGTAAAATCCCGTATCATTATTTTAAGCAAGCTAATGCAATAAGAAAACATGGTGGTAAGTCATGAAGGAAGTAAGAAGAATCTGAACAGTGAGAGTGATGCCTTTTCACTCATCCTGAAATCATGAGCCAGACACAGTTAGGTGTGTAGCTACCTAAAAAAGGGTAACCATAAAAAGGGGTTACCTTTATAAGGACCCTTAGGTGCACAATTCGCCAGGTGAAAAACATTGAAGATGCACATGTGGCATAACACATATATAATTTCTATGTTTAGCAAATTAGCATGTCTGACAAAAATCTCCAGTTAGAGACATAAGTGGTAAGGCAATTTCCTCCCAGTTCAACCCTCTCTGAATTCCCCTGCTTTAGATAGGAACTAAACTTTGTTTATGAAAATGTGTCTTGGAGAGCTAGTTTCAATCTTGGCATCCCCAAATATCTAACTTTGGACCCTAGGTTGGAGCCACTGGGGAATTTATTTTGTCTTTCTGTCTAACAGAGTGGGTAAAATGCTAGCTACGAATACTATGATAAGCTACAGAGCTACAAATATATGTGTAAAGAGTATAGAAAATATAGAATAGAAAAATAAAAGGCAAAAATCAATTCAGCATCAAGAGCACCTGTAAACTGTATAAAAGATTATGGACATCATATAATAGGTTTGGTAGACCTTTATTTTCCCATGGCTGGGGAAAACAGAGATGACAGGTGGGTTGTCTTATTCAAAGACGATACAAGTAGTATAAATAAAGACACCCAAACCCCTGGTGGCACCAAGGTTAACACAGCACAGGTTAGGGGGAAAAACAGGACCCAAACTGAAAGCTAGGGATGACTAATGCAAAGAACAAGGATTGAGAAAAGGGTAGCCATTTTGATAGTTTGTGGGCAGTGGGGAGGGCATTCTGCTTACTTAAGCCTGATGGTATTTAATACTTCCTGTAACGAGAGCACATGGAATGAAAGCAAGGGAACAACTACTTTTTGTAAAGCAATTAAAAAGAAACATCTTCAAATCTTTAAGGAAATTACCTTGTTTTTTATGGAAATCAGCTTTAAATAAAGCTCTTCCTTTCAACTCTTCCACTAACTATCCAGGAAAAAAAAAAGAGTACACTGGAGATACCTGCACAATAAAACTTACTCAGAGAAAAATTTAAGTATGTGCTTAACTGGACCAGTAGTGAGAAAAAACCATCACCACAAACAAGTTACATGATACCACAAGTAAAAGCAAATTAGGGACATTATAGAAATGAAAAATGTGCATAAGAGCACGAAGACAAACAGCGTAACAGTAAGTACTGGGGTTAAAAAGCATTGAAAATAACTTTTTATGCACAGCTTCTAAATTTACAATATTATTAGTAAGAACTTAAAAATATAAAGTAGAAAAGGCTATTTTTGTTCTTAGTATAGAATCAAATCAGCAACTTAAAAAAAAAAAAGACATGAAAACTGATAGAATATTAATGTGTTACCACTTCACTGTTTTATTTGTCTACTTAAACATTTTCAAATAAATAGGAATTATCCTTAATTAGCCACCTTATTTCTGTGGTATTTTCTTTAATCCTCATTAAAGCATTATCAGCACATACAGTAAGTACTTTATGAAAGCTTCATACTACCTACTGTAGAAGAGTCTTCCTTCCATATTCATTTACCAGTAAAAGTGCTACAAGCATAAAGTTCCTAGAAGCTTAAGTCAAAAATCAGGCAAAATCCCTGGAAAGTTTCAAATCATGTATGATTTGCAGTCTAAGAGGAATTCAGAGACTGCTTTGCACTTCCACTTTCACATATTAATAGTTCGTTGATCACTGGTATTGACCAATGTCAGTACATTGGTTTCATATGTATTGCTAAAACACATATTTTAGCAACTAGAGTTTTTATCTAAGACACCATTTTTGGTAGTACTTTAAGACTCTTTAAGAAAGCATATGAGCTGGTGAAACAGCTTTTGAGTTCTACATCACCAAATGCTCAAAAAGTCACATTCACTTCACCAGTCAGCTAATTACAGTCAACAAAGAACATCACAGAGAAACAGTTTTCACTAGCTTTTCTTCCATATTTGGCTGAAAATGTAGAGTAACTTTGTATCAGAGAAACATTCTTTCATTTACTATGTAGCAGTGTAATTATACAAAACTCCTCCAGTACCTGAAACATTCTGTAGCCTGACTTCCTAACCAAAGTACTTATTCACTGAATTTTGCTATTTCTATACAACGTTCAGGTTTTTTACAAACAGATTTTAAATAGTGACAAATAGTTCTCCCAGTTAAGACAAACAGAATATACTAAAGTTTACTTTAATTGTGCCAAAGATTGAACACACATCAGGTTAAAAAAACTAAGAGCCATGTACAACACTTATAACCAACCTCTACACCCACAGCTATTGCAGAAAACCCTTCTGGAACTCCAGGACATTGTTCCCAAATGGAGACAGAAACTACTACTACTGCTGTGTCTCCTATGCCCGTGTGAGAATTCTTGCACATCAGATGGCCAGTATGCACACCTGTAATGACAGACTGCCAAAAATTCAATAGAGTAACTACTCCTTAACAGCATTAAGAAGCAGGCATTCTTTATTCAGTCAGATGCACAAGGCGGTAGCTCCTCCTACACTCTTGTATGCTGAATATAGGCAACATATGAATATATGTTCATATACTGTATTTTATATACATATTCTTTGATTGTCCCAGAATAAAAATACGCATGATAATCATTTACCCACTATCATTTAAGTATTTTCGCTCTCCTTTATGCATGTATTCAGCTGTCCCTGGGGTCTCTCTGGTAGTCCATAGTGGCCAGGGACACCAATGTTACAGCTGACAGAGTCAAGCTGGCAGGGCACTGGGGCTGGTGAACTTCCAGTTCTCCTCCTTACACAATGGGCATTGTGCAGTTCCACAGGCCAATGGTTTTAGCAGAACAAGCATTGTGTTAGCTCACCAGGTGTAGACAATTTATCATCCTGTAACATGACAGCATTAGTGAACAGAGGAACGGCTACAGATGGCACTTATCTGGGCTTCTGTAAAGCCTTTTGACACAGTCCTCCACAACATCCTTCTCTCTAAATTGGAGAGATGGATTTGATGAGACTCATTGCTGATGGATATGAGAGTAGTTGGACAGTAGCATCCAGAGGATAGATTAATGGCTCAGAGTCCCAAAGGACATCAGTGACAAGTGGTGTCCCTCAGGATCCATACTGGGACCAGTGTTATTTAGTATCTTCATTAATGACAAAGACAAAGGGATCGGCTGCTCTCTAAACAGCTTTGCAGATGACACCAAGCTGAGTGGTGCAGTTGACACACCTGGATGCCATCCAGGGGGACCTGGACAAGCTCAAGAAGTGGGCCCATGGGAATCTCAGGAGACTTACCAAGACTGAGTGCAAGGTGCTGCACCTAGGTCGGGGCAAGCCCCAGCACTAGCACAGGCTGGGGATGAACAGATGGAGAGCAGCCCTGGGGAGAAGGACTTGGGGGTCCTGGGGGATCAGAGGCTGAAAGTGATCCAGCAATGAGCACTCACAGCCCAGAAAGCCAAACGTGTCCTGGGGCTGCATCCAAAGCAGTGTGGCCAGCAGGGCCAGGGAGGGGATTCTTCCCCTCTGCTCTGCTCTGTTCTGGTGATGACCCCACCTGCAGTGCTGCATCCTACAGGAAGGACATGGACCTTCTGGAGCATGTCCAGAGGAGGCCCAAGAAGCTGATTAGAGAGATAGAGCACCCTTCCTGAGATGAACTGGTGAAAGGCTGAGGGAATTGGTTTTGTTCACCCTGGAAAAGAGAATGCTTCAGAGCAACCTAATCAGGGCCTTCCAGAATCTGAAGGGAACCTACAAGAAAGATGGAGAGAGACTCTGTACAAGAGCATGTAGTGACAGGACAATAGAGAATGGCTTTAAACAGAAGGAGAGAAGGTTTAGATTAGATATTAGAAAAATTCTTTACTGTGAGAGTGGTGAGGCACTGGAACAGAATGCCCAGAGAAGCCATGGATGCCACATTCCTGGCAGTTGGCTCAAGGCCAAGGTGAATGGGGCTCTGAGCAATCTCATTTAGTGAAAAGTGTCCCCATCCAAAGCAGAGTGTTGGAATTCAATGATCTTTGAGGTCTGTTCCAACCCTAGCCATTACATAATTCTAAGATCTAGTAACTGTATTGGCATGGCATAGCTTGCATATATCACACCGTCTACGGTCTTTTTCAGTCTGAATTACATAATTTCAGGGATCTAGAAAATAAACCACAAAAATAGGAACTATATTACTAAACTTAAAAATACAGAAATGAAGCTCACCTTTTAGCTTCTGTGACAGAGCAGTTGACTGGAGAGGATGAACTCATGATGGCCAACAGACAGCATTTTAAGCTGCATAAACTATAAACTCTGGAGAATGAATCGTTGACTGTATATATGTTCACTTGACAAGCTTCCAAGATGATTCTTCCATATCATAGAAACATTACAATCTGTAACAGAGACATGCTTTAATTTATTTAGTGACATAATGAAAGACTCATTTGTTAATACTCATAAGCAGTTAGAAAATGGTGTTACTGCTACATCATGTGAACAACTACCAACTATAATTTACAGTTTTAGACAACTATGAGAATTGTACTTCTAGTCCTCAAAGCTTAGATACTGTAGATTAATATATACATATATAGTAACATAGCAGAATATTCCCTGCCAAGGTTTTCAGAATATCAGTAAAAAATATTTTGTTCACATACATTGATCCTCTATCTAGTAAGAATATTACAAACTCCATTTCTCTTCAAAATAATTCTACTGAAGATAAATGCTTATACCATGATTGCATGTACTAGGTTTGCTGTCTGTTAACAGCCTTTAACACAGGAAGTCTTCCAAGTGTTTTACAAACCTGGAATTTTCTATTTGAACATATTTTTATTGTATTAGATAAAACAGCAATAGGACTACACAGGAGGAATACTAAATTGAACAATAACTCCACTCACCTTTAGAAAAAATCATTAATTTAGTGTAACAATAAAAAGGAAATCAATATAGACAACATATTTATAACACAGACCTTAAAAAATCCATTGTTTACATCAAGTTGCACAGCAAATTCATTGAAGACCTCTTTTCATTCATTAAAGCAAGGTAACATGAAACATAAGCTGTATTCAACAGTGAATATTAATGAGCCATGAAGGTTTGGTTTTGAACATGATAGCAGAGGGACATCCATACTGAAGTCCAAAACGGGAAATTCGCCTGGACTCCATTTTTACCGTCCAGAGAATCATTGAGTCCGACTCCTGGCCCTGCACAGGACACCCCAAGAGTCACACCATGTGCCTGAGAGAATTATCCCAATGCTTCTTGAACTCTGTCAGGCTGGTGCTGCGACCACTTCCCTGGGGAGCTGTTCAAGTGCCCAACGACCCTCTGGTGGTTTAATTCAGAAACTTTTCTGAATATCCAACCTAAACCTCCCTGACTCAGTTTCATGCCATTCCCTCAGTCCTGTCACTGGTGACCAGAGATAATGGATCAGTGCCTGCCCCTTCACTTCCCCTTGTGAGGAAGTTGTAACTGCAATGAGGTCTCCCCTCAGCGTCCTGCACGCTGAACAGACCAAGTGACCTCAGCCATTCCTCATAACATTTTCACCAACCTTGTGGCCCTCCTTTCAATGCTCTCTAATACTTCAATGTATATTTTATATTGGGGTGTCCAAAGGCAGCAGTTAGTGTAATACATTAACATAAACTGATTTCATTCATTCCACTGCTCCACTAGAAATATGAAGAAGGAAAAAATTCATTTCTGCTTCAATCTATAATTTTAACAGAAAATGCAGCAAAAATAAACTTATGTCTAAAAACTTTGAGTTTTTGGTTTAGGGTTTTTTGTTTGTTTGTTCTGTTTTTACAGAAAAGCAGTATACTCATATAGAATAGCTAGATGTATCCTTTGTGATTTTTAACACCTACCCATCAGAATTCACCTTGGTGCATGTGACTCAAAATACAGTAACAGCCATGCAACAGTCACTCACACTCCTAGAGAAAACAACATAGTTTTCTGTCCATCTCAAATGAGAGAACAGTTGAAAATCTCATTTTCAAAGTAGAGACTGTAGTATAATTTCTAGGCACATGTTAAGTTCCATTTAATTATTGGTGACTTGCACACTGAAAACTTTAAATTTACGTGAGAGAAGAAAATCTTGACAAACTACTTGTAGTACTGTACTCAACAAATATGAATCGCTTTGATAAAAAAGGAAATGAGGTCTCCTGGTATACGAAACTATCAATTGTGCCAAATTTTCACACAAAGACAAAGCTCTGAACACTAAAAAACTAGCTTTTCATACCACCCATTTCTTAATATTTATTGCCAAAAATATATATTTGGCTTTATACCAAAATCTGAACAGTAGAAAAAGAAATTTAAACGGTGCAGCTAAACAGATGCAGCAGAAAAAAAATCTGTCTCAAAACATAAGCAAAATCTCCTCTGACACATCCATACCGCCTTCAAGTTTTAGAAGCTTCTGAAATTACTTTAAAGACTTTTAATTACTTTGGGGGGGCAGGGAAATGGAATATCTAATGATTGCTTTCTGGGAATGCAAATGATTTTGAATATACAACATTTCTCTGCTAAGATGCACATCTGTAGTTTACTAGCACACAAATGGATACACTCCAAAAGCATGCTATTTCAATTAGGGGAACAAAAAATTCAAGAGGCATGGAGTGGCTCATGAGAGCCCCACAATCAAACAAAATTGTTAAGAAGCTTTTGCTTGAGGAGGTAATACATTCAATGGATGATACCCACAAAACTAGTGTCATATTCTCCTCATGAACTTCTGAATATGCTTAACTAACTTTATGAAGGCCATTGATTTGGACTGCATGTGGAGAAGAAATTTTTTATTGTGAGGGTGGTGAGGCATTGGAACAGGGTTGCCCAGAGAAGCTGTGGATGCCCCATCCCTGCCAAGTGCGCCAAGGCCAGGCTGGATGGGGCTCTCAGCAACCTGGTTTAGTGGGAGGTGTCCCTTTCCACGGCGAAAGAATGGAACTGGAGGATCTCTAAGGTCCCCTCCAGCAAACTAAATCTAAACAAGATGTACTCATTTAAAACACACAAAGTCAGGCGGAACTACCACATCTGTGCTGCAGTCTATGAAAGCTCACCAGCTTCGGCTGAATGATCCACTAGCTTTTCACTAAGGCAGGCTGAAAAACTTTAAGCAAGCTAGAAACCAAAGNCGTCATCAGCGGGCGGTCCGGCGGCGCGCGCAGCCCGGCGCACACCGCCTGCACGGCCTGCCCCAGACACGTCCTGGGCGTTCTGAATTACAAAAGTATAATGTGCGTGTAGGAAATTAAAATGACGGACTGGCGTGAAAGCCAGATTGAGAGGCGCATGTCCTCAGATTCGGGGCAGCACATTCGTCGCTCATATTGTCAAGAGAAACAAACAGGTAAATGATTTTGAGTGACCGTGGGACAAAAATCACAGCAGGATGGACGAGGGAGACTGGTAACAGCGTTACCATTCCCCTTCTGGTCGCCTCACCGCACAAAGGGAAAGGTTCTTTGAAATGTCTCAACTGAGAGATTTCACGACCCAGATGTAAAGATATATGATGTTAAACAACAGCAGCATAAGAGAGTGAGTGAATAAAATCCACCCCACCATATCCTAGAAAAGTGGGCAATAGCAGTAACATGTTAGTGGTATATCCTTCAAGGTACAAATTGACATTTTAATAAAAAGAAAAAAGCTCTGTAATACTTTCACCCTCTGAGATAAAGACTCAAAACTTAATTTCTGGTTTCTGACTTGATTTCTATACTTGGCTTTTACTGATGGTTTTTCTGCTTCTCCATCATGCAATTATTCTAAATGTCTAATGCCAAATGAAATAAGTTCTTTGCCCAGGTTCACAAAAATGGATTTCATTATGTTGCAGTTCTTTTAATAACAGCATGGCTGGGGTTTTTTTGATCAAAAATGCAGACTGAAGAGGATGTCCTCTCTGCTGTTGTCTGATAAGTAGTCAAAAATTAATATGAAAAATGGCCTTGGCTAATGAAAAAATATAAATTATTTGATAATATGAAAGAAAGCAGAGACTTAGCATCATATTTGAATGATGCAATAGGTTTTGGCAGTATAAAAACTTGAAAAATTCTGAACCAGTAATATTAGTTTATTTGCCCAAAATGTCCCACACACTGTTTTTTACATTGATTCACAACAATTACTTCAGACACAATAGTGTTGCTGAATGCATGTAGTTAAACGAACACCTTTCCTTCCTCACATACTGAAAAATACATCTCATACACAGAACCGTGGATTTATGTTGGAAAAGACATCTAAGATCATCAAGTCCTACCATTAGCCCAGCACTGCCAAGGCCATCACTAAACCATGTCCATAAGTGCTGCATCTATATGTCTTTTAAATACCACCAGGGATGGGGACTTTTGCCTCAAGTGGTCATTCATTTTTACATAGAAAGAAAGTTTTTTATCTGTCTTAATATATTGATGATTTTTTTGTTTTTAATGAGGAAGTTGATGTCTGGGATATCAGCTTTGTCACCTCCAAGAAAATCAAATAGATTGGACTTGTTTAANTCTCCGCTCCGCGGGCCCCGGAGCGGCGCTGGCAGAGCGCCCGCCGTGCCGAAGGCTTTGGCGCTTTACCTGGCAGGAAGGGCTGAGGGAACAAGGTCAGAACAGAGCGCCGGCATGAACACCCCGAGGCCGCTCCGGGCAGCCGAGGCGAGCGCGGCCGCCGGGAAGCGCCGGGAAGCGCCGCGCCGTTTCCAGGTCCCGCCAGCAGGGACGCGGCCGGCGCGGCGCGCTGTCCCAACGGCAGCTTCCGGCCGCGGC